>VXAK01016671.1:22943-149750 GCA_013399435.1 Arenaria interpres
CCAAACCCTCCTCTGCGCCCCCAAACCCCTTGTGCATCCCTTCCATCTCCTTGTGCACCCCCTGGTGCCCTCCCCTCCGTGGCTTCCAGCCCCAAGCGCCCCCCTTGCATGCAGCCCCAGGGCTGCGGGACACCATGGGCACCAAGCAGACCAAGGGCTGCCAGCCGGGCAGTGCCGGGGAGAGTCCCCCGGCCCCCCACCGCAAGAAGGTACCCCCCAGGGAAAGGGGGGACTTCCTTGCCTCCCTCGTGGTGAAGTCCGGCGAGAAGTTTGGGAAGGGCGGTGGCAGCAGCTTACCCCCTTACCACCGGCGGATCTGCATGATCCAGGACATGCTGGTGCTGGTGAAGCAGGGGAAGCAGGAGGAGGCCACCGAGCTGCTGAGGCACCTGCGGCAGGTGAGGATGGGCAGGTTTCTCCTGGGGTGGGGGGGCTGCCTGCTTTGCGGTGGGGAAAAAGCATTCATAGAGGCAAGACGCATCCCAGTGCCAAAAGCCTGCTAGCAAGGAGGGGGCACGCTCCTTTTTTTTTTTCCAGGTCTAACTTTTCGTGGCGTAATTTTGGGGAAGTGGCTGAAGGAGCTGCAGGGTGGTCGTGGTGCTGGAGATGGGAAAATAACCCCGGGGAGGTGGTTTGCATTGTCTGCAGCGAGGAACCCTGCTGGGTGCATTTTTTCTCTTTCCCTTCGTTGCTTGCGCTGATAGCTCTGGGGTTTGCAGTATGCACAGCCCACTCAAGGAGGTTCCCACTCAACTTTCCAAAAGTTTGGTGTTTAAAGCAGATCTGTAAAAGCGCTGCGGCAATTTGAGTGAGGAGCTTTTGAAAATCAGCTCTTCCCGGCTTAGAAATACCAACAGTTGGCAGCTTTGCTTTTTATCTTGTTCTTTGTGACACACGATCACTTGGTGGAGTTTTGGTAGCGTTGACTGGGGCTTGTAGGAATGAGCAGGCGAGACGCTGTGCGAGAGGGAGGAATTAATTGTACGGAGCGTGAGACCTTTCCCCTTGAAAGTCTGTTTGAGCTGGGCATTAGCTGAGGAGCAACACCACAGAAAGTTGCTGTGAGCAAACAGAAAGGCAGCTGAGGAGCACTGCTCTGTATCCAGCAAATTAGCGTGTAACCTTTTCTGCTGATAGAAAGTGATAAAAAGAGCGAAGTGCTGGATATTTTCAAGGCTCTGGGGTACGCAGGGCTCTGAAAACCAGCAAGTTTTCCATGCAAACTGAAAACAGACCTGGCTTCAAGCTTGATTTTTCTCCCAAGGAGCCTGCAAGGCACCCAGCTGTTTGGTGTAACCAGTTCTACCACCTGGGGAAAAGTTACGCAGGTCTTTGCTGGGCATCGGGAGCTGCTTTCTTGCCCCGTAGATCTGCTGTGTGCCCGTCTGTCCACGTGAGAACAGCTGGTCCAGAGTCTTGCGGTTTTCTTCTTGGTTTTGTTTTGCATTTTTTCCCCCATTTTCTGGTCCTATTAACTTCTTAGCGAGTGGATGTGTTGTTTGGGGCATGTCCCTGACCCCTTCACCCCGTGCTCCCAAGGGACACACTTCCATTCACCCCGTTGGCCAGCGTCCCTCTTCCCAGATGGCTTACGTGACTTGGGACTATCTTTGGACCCATCCAGCTGAGAAATCTGAACAGTTTCATATGGGTTTGCGTTCCTTTATAGAAAGCTCTCGTGACTTGCTCTCAACCTTGAGATAAGATGCTTTTTCTGAGGGGAACACTCCCTCTCTCTGGGAGTTGGGGGTTCGATTCTTTGGGATGGTGACCTCTCCGTGCAGGATCTGTGTGGCCGCGGTGGGTCAAACGTGTGGCTGGAAAAACCCTGTGGGGCAGAAGTGGCCGTGATCTGTGCCAAAATGTTGTACCCTCTCAGCCCTGCCAAAGCTTTATCATTGCACCAGCAGCCCATTGGAGCTGGCAGAAAGGCAGGTGCTAATTTTAGAAGGTGTTTATAACAAACACCCCCCACAAAAAAGTAAATCTTGGTGCCTGTGAAGTACCGTGAGTCGCTCCCAAGTTCCCCTCTGGCTTTGGATACTGTTTTTTCTCACTGATGCTCTGGACTGTCCTCTCTCTCCTCACGGGTTGGCCGTGCAAGGTGTGAGGGAGCTGGAACGTGTCACAGTGGCTGCCCCAGTGACAAATCTGACCGTGAGGGCATCCCATCATCTGACTAAAAGGAAAAAAAAAAAGCTAGAAATTAATGTTAATATTCTGGGGGAAGCGAGGAACCTGTTACAGTCAGATAAGTCTTTGTGAGTGAGTGTTTCTGAAGAGCTTGCTCTGATAAAATATATCTTAGAGTGTCAAAATAGGGAACACTTTGTCCTAGATACTATAATAGACTCAAAGCACATTTTTAATGAGGCGGTATTATTCCTTGCCTCTGGGTAGCAAACGTGGGATGCCCCAATGAACAAATCCCAATTGCTGTGGTTTTCCACGGGCTAACTTTTGGGAGGAGGTGTTTTAGGGGTGATTGGTGGCTCCAAGGGATGCTCGGTTCGCTCCTGAGGAGCTGGGGATGTGAGGCAGTGGGAGTCTTGGAGAGCTCCTGCCACATCCCAGCCTGTAAATGTGGATATGGGGGGAAGGACGAGCTTCTCTCTGCAGAGAGGGCTGGACAGGTGAGCGTGGTGGGACAGAGACCTCTTCTCATGAGCTATTAGTATGGCATCCGCTGGTGTTGGTTGGTCGGGGTAGTCACTAGCATAACATGCGATGATGCTGATGCTGCAAAACTGGGGGTTTTGAACAAACCTAGTGACCTGGTGCCCAGCTCTCAGTTTTGTTTAGTCTTTTTATCTTTTGAAAATCCCAGCTATTTAGGTCACTGGGAGCCTTTCCACTGACTTCACCAAGTTCTGAAGCCAGCCCAGCGTGCTTGTGAGGGGGTAGGGGACAGCATCCCCACGGTTTGGAGGTGCTCCATCCTTTTTTTCAAGCGAGATGAGCATGTTGCCAGACCTGAGGCTGATCAGTTTTCCAGCTTTCCTTGGCATGACGTCCTGCACAACCCACCCCCTGCAAGACAAGGTTTGGAGGCTTCTCTCTCNCAAAGACTAGGACAGCATAACTATATTTTAAACATCATGCCAGAGCATGGACAGGTCCACTCTGGCACCAACGTCCAGCACGGCCTTTTGCATTTCATCAAATTATCCATCCTCCTCCCTTCCCCTGAAATGGGAGTGATGCTGTTTTCTTTATAGGCTTTCGTAAGGATTATTTAGTGTTTCCAAGAATCCTTGGTGGCTGCAAACAACTATAAAAATGCTAAGATACGAAGCAGACTTCTTTTTGTTTAAAAAGGTAAAAAATGTGAAACAGCAGACGGACTTATTTGCTTGGAGGCTGCTCCTCGGAGAGGTCAGGAGCGGTCTCCGTTGCGGAGGCAATTCGATCCCGCTGCCTGCCCTCAAAATAACACTTGTGTTATTGCTGCGCGCAGGAGCTGGCACCAACCATTTGAAAGGGTATGTGCTCCTTTGGCACGGCCCAGCCTCATCTAACGACAGGTTCTTTTAGCTAGAGATACTGGTTGTTCTTTCCCTCTGCTCTGGTAACACCTCGACTGCCCGGAGCCCAAAACCCACACTGCAAAATTAAAATGCCCTCCCAAAAAAGCGCTGTCCGCTGCCCTCTTTGGATGAGGAGTGTTTTCCCATAAGCCATCCTCGCCAATGCTGCACGTAAGATGCTTTTGGCAGTTAAAGGCGTTGGAGGATAAGGAAATACACTGAAATACTTAACATTTTATTGAGGCCGGAGTTCGGGGTTGCAAGAAGCTTGCTAGTCACCTGGATGGAGCCAGTTGCCTTTCATGGAAGTACTTCTTGTGCTGAATAACTTTGAATCCAGTTTCTCCGCTGTAAAGCGACTTCCTGGATTTACCTGTTGGCATCTTCTCTGCTTTCCCGCAAGGAGCTGCTGTGGGGCCTCACCCGTTTCAGAGAAAACTGAATTAATTGAGGGTGTCCGGCACTTGGAGAAACCCGGGAGCCTGTACCTCGACCCTGCTGGCTGTCACTGGTGGGAGAATTGCGGCTCCTCTGTGCCAATGAATTGCTGTACCTGATACCACCAGTTGCAGAATAGGATGGGCTTTAATATTATATAGTGCATCACTTTTTTTTTTTTCCATTTTTTTTATGCCCTCTTGAGTTTCAGTGGTTAAAGCAGCCAAGTGCTGTCAGTATATTAAATTCTGGGAGTGTCTCTCCTGCTGGGGAGAGGATTTGTAAAACAAAGCATGTTTTCCTCCTCTCCGCTGCCAAACGGATCGTTTTCCCAAGTGAAATGGTGAGGCGCTTCCCAGCACATTACGTTTCACTCGAAGAATTTGCCATTGGTTGTGGCTCAACGTGGAGTTTTTGCTGGGCTGTTGCTGCTGTCGCTGCTGCTCCGGCGGAGCTGGGCTGGTGGGAGAGAGAAGGAGGAAGAGGAGAAGGCATCCACCAGCTCTGGTCATCACCTGCCCAGGGCAGTGGGGTAAAACAGTTCCAGGAATTAAAACAAAAAAAAAAAAAAAAAAATGGGAAAAAGAGGGCAAAGTATTGTAATAAAACCTCTTGGCGCTGAAGATGGCCAGAAGCCAAATGGCAAGGTCCAAGGTGTGGCAAAGCTTCATGACTTGTAAAGTGGCTTCTCTGTTCAGGCCAGGGACGGTGTGTGAAGGGCAGGGAGGGGGTCAGGGCCCTAAATGGGGACAAAGACACCACGATAACTCCAGTTTGCAAGAAGGGGCTGGGGGCAAACATGCTCTGATGCCCACCCAGCTTTGCAGACCCTGTGCCCGCAGTGCAGGTGGCCATGGACAGCCTGCGACCCCCATGATCTGTCCCCCAAACGTATCCCAGCTGGGGGGGCAGGTGTCCCCCTGCCCCATCTGAAGCCGACCCCTGGGTTTTGCAGCCTGAGGGGGGGAGCAATGCACGATGTGTCCCGATGTCTGTCCCGCTGTGTCGGTGATTAAATGCCTGCTACTTCTGAGCAGCTGCCTGGTGCTGTGGGGACTGCGCAGCACAGGGATGCTTTGTTAATTAAATGATGAATATCTTCATCGTAAGAGGGGGATTGGCCAGGGGGAATAGTTTAAAAAATGTAGAGACAGTTCACTTTGGGCTCCTGTGGCCTTCTCCCCACTACACCAGAGCAAAGGGCTGTGTGATAAAATTAAAAAGCAATTACTCGGGGCAATTCTTCTGTTTAATGAACATTGGTAAGTGCATTAAATGGCAGCCGATGTGGACGGAGGGCTATTTATCCCAGTTGTTCCTGTGATTTATATCACACCTGTCCCTGTTTTCTACCCCAGTTTCCCCAATGCTTAGCATTTTGCAATTTCTGGGGAGGCAGGAGCTGTTGGGGGGAGTTTGGCGCAGGGCTGTGATGGTGATGAGCCATGGCTGATGGCTTGGGCAGCCCACGGGGGAGCAATGAGATATCAAAAGGCCAGCAACCTTCCGGGGAGGGTAAGCACTGCTTCTGGGGCTCTCAGAGAGAGAAATGTGGATGTTCCCAGCATCTTGTGGGTGCCCGGAGATGCTGAGATGGGGAGGGGAAGGTTTCCCTGAGTTCAGACCAGCTGGGCAGCGTTACACCTGGGCAGGCTGGCAGTGCAGGCACAAATTTGGCCCCTTGGTTTAACTTTGTGCACTCAGAAAAGCTCCTAAAGCATTTCATGGCCCAGTATCAGCCTGGTCTGTGTGTTATGCTTTGTGTTACACAATGTGCACTTTCGTGGTACATGCTGTAGGTCAGGGGGTGCTTTCAGAGTTATTTATTTACCCAAACTACACTTAAGAGACAGAGATGCTGTTGCATAGTAGATCCCACGGAGGTGGATGTGTTGTCAGGCTGGTTTGCGATGATTGCGGCGTCTCTGGCAGCTCAGCAGGATGAAGGAGAAGTTTTCTGGTGCCGCCTTGTCTCAGATTCAAGCTTTCCCCCTGAAGGACGCTGGCCCATGGGGTTTGCTCTGGCCTCGAAGCATGTGCTTCAGCCCTGCTGATGCCAAAACTGCTTCAACGTTCCTCCTCAGCCATGCGATCTGACGGGCTCATTGACATCGAGAGCAGACCTTGGGGAGCGCTGTGGTCTGGTTGATATGATGCAGCTCAGCTGCAGCCCACGGGTGCCTCGTGGCTGGACTGTGCTTGCTCTTGGCTCTGCACACACCACCCTTGGGGCATCATCCCCATGGAGAGCATCCTGTGAGCCCTCCGGGATGCTGGAGGACCTTCAGCATCATTTCTGCCACACAGTTGAATGCCTGGTTCTTCCCTCCTGAGCGCTAAGACCAGTTGATGCACCAGAGGTGACCGGAGCTGGGGTTTCTTGGCTCCCGGCAGCCTGTGAGCTGCTGACAGGAGGGTAGAGGTGTCAGGGTTTGCAGCACTGGGTTTTTTTTTCACGAGTGGGAGTCCCTGGGGACGGGGAACGGGGTCCAGGCCGGGTGCCCACTCTGCCTGCAGCACCGGGCACCGCGTGGTGGAAGTTGAGTAACCCCATGGCGTGGCTTTGGGATCAGCACTGGTTTCCTTTGCTTTGGGTTGCTGACAAAACCACCAGCGCTCCCCACAGTTGTTTTTAACCCTTAGGCTGCTGGTGGCTTTGGCAGCAAATGACTGTACCTGGCAATGGCGGGGTGTTTTCTACCCCAGCGAGGGTCTCTGCTCTCCTCACTGTGTCCTCTAACCCTGCCCTGCTGCCAGCTGCTCTCTTGCAGCCTCCTTTCTGCAATTCCTTCCTACCCTGGCTCCTTCTGCTCTTTTTCCTTCTCCCATGAGATTCGCAGGTGGATACATCCCAGTGTCTGCTTGGCATCCGAGCAGCCTGGTTTTAATTAACCCCCTGGAAAGTGGCTGCTGCTGCTCCTGCTAAGGAAAATGTGTCTTTGGGGGATGCTGAGATGCAGGGAGGGAGGGGAAGGTCAGGCAGTGCCAGGGTGGACAGAGGTGGTATGTGCTTGGCAGTGTGGGCTCAGTCCCTGGAGCCCCCCCCAGCACGGCAGTGATGCTCACCCTGCTGCTGGTGTGAAGCAGAGCGGGTTTTCTCTTCTAGCAAGCATGTCCTCCCTGGAATTGGGAAATCACACGCATAAGAAGTGAGTGTTGCCAGTGGATGCATTAATGCAACACACTGAAGGCAACTGGGCAGGCCCTTCTTGCTGCAGGGACAGCAGTGAGAGAGCCCAAGCAGGGTGAGATTCATGTTCATGTATCTGCTTGCATCTAAGAAGTGTGTCCTAGGCTAGCTCCCTCCAGAGCCAGTTTTCCACGGGTTCCCAGCTCAGCCTTTCCCCCATCCTAGCTGCTGGAAGTGCTGTTGCCTCCAAAGGCTGCGTGCCCGGGGAGGTGGTGGCTCCCACGCACGCCAGAGCTCAGGAGGAGCACGGGGCTGCCTCATCTGAAAGGGTCAGGGATGAAACTGCTGGATCTGACCTTGGGTTCCTTCCTCTGGACCTGCAGAGCTGGGCTGGGTTATGCTGGGCTGGGGTGGACCAGGCTGCTGCTGGCCAGGGGCAGTGGGCACCCGGCTGCTCCCAAGCGGAGGAGAAGGTCCTGCTTGTGCCCCTCTAGAGCCAGAAGTCTCCAAGCTGGGGGAGGTTAATCGTTGCAGTTGGCAAGCCAGCCCCTATTCAAGACTTTATCTGTTTCTAGAATAGCAGGAATGTGTCTTTTTTTTTCCTCCCCCAGGCTGCTGCTGCTTTCACATCTGATGTGAAACGCAGGCAGCTCGGGGCTCCAGCCCTCAGACAGGCTGGCATGCACCTTTTTTTTTTTTTTCCCCTTTTCCTTTTTATCTTGCTTCAAACTGTAAAACCCCTGTGTCTGAGGATGTCTTCTCTCTCTTGCCAGCGCGTGGGTGTGACGGCTGTGTGGGGAGAGACCTCCCTCCGGATCCCAGCACTGGGACCTGTGCTGTGATGGTGTGCTGGGGATCTCAGGGGGCAGGGATACAGGGGGATGCATGTGAAATTCAGTATATTCTAGCTTCTTGATAGTTTTAGATCAATAATAATACTTGAATGTGTTGGGGGTGTAGAGACCATGGCCTCCTCTTGGGTAAGAGAGATGATTATATAGTAATATTAATTTAATTCTTGTACAAAGAGATACAGGATTTTTTTAGCATTTAACTTTTTCTGCAGGTTCCAGACAAAAGCCTGATGTGATTTAATGCGTAATTCCCTTTCTCTCTTTTGTGTATCTCAGCCTCTTTCTCTTCCAAATTTTGGCGAAAAGACCAGCTAATGGTAAATTTAATCTAGCCTCTAAAAGCAAAAGCAAATTGTCCTTTCCATTCCTCCCAAAGCTGAAGGTTTTAACTTCAATTACTCCTGGCTCTGACCTTGCCGCTTTGCGAGCAGGAGCTGCTTCGAGCTTTCTGGTTTTCTCAGATCTTTTCAAACTCTTTGCCTTTCAGATTTTGTGTCTTTCAAAGTCAGGAACGTTTTCTTTGTGCGAGGCTTTGAGCATTACCAGCTCAAGAGCCTTGGACGTGCACCGGAGCTGATGGGAGATGTCTCCTTCATCGTGTCTTTGGGTATCTCAATGGATGTCTCATTCCTTAGGGCCTCTTTATATGATATCTTCCTAGACGTCTGGCTCTCTTTTCATTACAGAGCAGGTTTGATATCGGTGGAGGAATTTCTTTATGAGATGTTTCCGGGTTTTGTGCAGGTTCCAACAGCCCTGTGCATCCCTGTTGGCCCATGGAGGGTTTCCTTGAGGTCTGCCGTCCACAGGCAGTGGATTGAGCTGCTGCCTGCTGCGTTCAGTCCTTTAGTGTCCCCTTTTGCCTTTGAGGCTGGTTTCTGAGAAGTAGCAGCAGCATTTCCAGGGCTGCTTTGCTGCAGACCTGCTTCTGCTTCCCACTGGGGCTGCTCTGCCTGCCCATCCCTGCGAGGTTTTGCAATGACTGTGGGTGTGATCACGGGGAGCAGGGGATTGCATTCACATGTTGCATAAGACAGGCGCTGTCCCTAAACTTCTAATAGTAATTGAGTTGAGATGAAATTTACTTTAATTAAGTAAAGGAGGGCTTTACCAACCAGCCTGCACTCTGAGCAGGACCCTCAAGTGCCAGGGGTGGGGGTGTGTGTTTCTTTGGAGGATGGGGAAGCGTGTGCTGGGTTTCTCAGCTCCTTGCTTTACAATTAGCCACAGAAAATGAGAAAATGAGTGCTTGCTAGGAAAGCAAAAATCTGCCAGGGTAGAAAAGGTGAGCCATTAGTGGGGGCTGTAGGGTGCAGATCAGTTCAGTCAGGCTGGGGGGGACAGGGCAAGCGATGGCCCCTGCTTTCACCCAGCCAGGGGGACACTTCTCCTGCCTCTGAAGCATGACGAGCTTGGAAAACATTACGTTAAAAAATAAAAATAGCACCTTTACTGGTTCTCATATCTTCATCTCTCACAGGCAGCAATATTCTTTGTGCAAAAGCAGAGATTCCTTGTGTTTGCGAGACCGAAGGGGCTTTACGCAGATCTGTGCCCAGGAGCCCCATGGCCGGGTACCACCCTGGGAAGTGCTCCCGGAGCTGACTCTTCCTCTGTCTCTGGGGATGCTTAAACTGAGCCCACTTGGGGGATGGCTGGGAGCTGGCAAGCAATTAATTACTATCTTGTTCTGCAGAGCTGTTCCTTCGCCCCCATCCTCCCCAAGGCCAGGCAGATCTTTTTGGCACAGCAATTAAATCCCAGCAGGGGAAAGCAAAATCTGCTGAGGAAGGAGAGCAGACGTGCCCTCAGCCTTTTGCAGTCTGTGGTGGGAAATGGTTATTTTAGCCAGAGATGTGCTGAGTTTTTTTGCTGGGGCACCTCTCTCCCCACTCCCACCCTGCCTGCAGAGCTGGTCCCACGGAGCACGGTGCTTGCGGTGGGAACTGGTACCATCTCTCATGGTTTGGGGGACCCCCACTTCCAGAAGGAAGTAGAAAGCAGGAGGTTGGTGTTCCTGTGAGATGGCAAGTGTGAGAGCAAAAACCTCAGGTTGGACCTGAAGGATGCAAACTCCAAAAGGTAAAAGCACATTGGGGCAGAGCCCCAACTCCCGTGCACAAGGGATGCATCGTACCCACTGCAGCGTCTGCCATGGGTCTTGCTTGTGTTGAATAAGCTCCAGTCCCTGGTTCAGCCTGAGCTCACCAAAATTAGGGTAGTGAAGCAAAAATCTCTGCAGAAGCAGGACTCAAACCTGTCCAAACAGCCCAACCCTTGATGGTCCCTTCTCTGAAGGTCCCTGTTGACCCATGGTGGCACACAGGCTAACGAAGCTTTCGTTCATTCTGGTGTTCCTTCATATGTTTCCATGTATCCCATCAACTTGGATACAGCTCTAACTGCTTGGAAGAAGATGGCATTTGAGGAAAATTTCACTCCCGATGGCTGCTGTGGGCTTCCTGGGCAAAGGCAGAAAGTGTCAAGCAATTTGGGATGCGAGTGTGAATGACCTTCATCCATGGCAGTGACCACAGCCAAAATCAGCAAGAAGGGAATCTTCTTTTAAGAGGCCTGGTTTTTGTGGGTGGGATTTTTTTTTTTTTTTTGTCATTCTGCAAGAAAGAGGATGTTTTCCTGTTTCGTTGTAAAAAGCTGCTTCTGCTTGGTGTAACCGGATACTTCCTTTTCTGAGCAAGGAGCCTGGTGTATCTGGGGGCGTTTATTTAGGCAGCTGTTTGGCCGGGTGATTAATTTTGTGTGTTTTTATTCTGGTGGGAAATGGTGAGTTTGGGGTTTACACGATTGACTTATTTTTTTGTATTTCTGAGTCAAGTTATGTGGAGATGAAACCAAGAGTTTAAAATGCAGAAAACTAATATTTTCATGTTATTTGATCAGTTAATAAACTCAAAATGTGCTGGATATGTAGGGCAGACGAAGTAAACGTCTCAAACCACACTTAACATTTAAAACAAGTTGATTCATCAACTGAAGTGTTAATTGTACATAATGAATTACACTTCTGGTCACCATAATTAGCGATCTTGGGCTCTTGGGTTGCAGTTTTACTTGCAGATTGGAAGACATGCATTTCTCCCTGATTTGTTCATTGCCTTGTTGAAGTTAGGGGTTTAGCTGGATTGGGTGAATTAGCTGAAATGAAGATGTTTTCTTTGTCCTTGTGAGAAAGCCAGGCTCTCCCCAGAAGCTGTGTTTGTACTTCAGTCTTTTCTGGTTGTGTTTTAATCAGTGGCTTTCCTTATAACTTTGGCAGCTGGCACGTCCTGCTTGCCTGGGCTAATGTAAACTGTTTAATATTAAAGCATGACCATAGGTTGGCATCACCTTAAATTGCTTGTTTGAAATGAGTGTTTTAAAGGAAACGAATGTAATGTTTAAAGCTGTTGTAAATAGCAGTATTAATTGAATTTTAATGCCATTGAATGGAATTCTTGTGCAGCCCTTAATTCTTCCTTAGCAAGGTTGGGCATTTACTACTCCCTTTGCTGAGCCAAGCGCCTTTACCATTGGGTTTCTTGGAAGAGACCGAGTGATTTGGGAGGATCCCACCCCTGTAGCTGCCATGTTTTGCTTAGCCCCAGTTTGGAGGTAGCTTCCAAGGTGGATCCTCAGAGGAGCATCCAAATTCCCTACTGCCAGAGAGGGAAGTTGCTATGAAAGTCTTCAAGAAAGATTTTGCTTTCCAAGCTTCTTCCCTCTGAGCCAAGCATGAAATACTAGATCCCAACCGAGAATAGCCTCCATTCTCCCTAATAGTTAAAAATCGTATTCTGGAAATAAAAACACACAAGCATGGGATAAAACCATGCAAAAATACTTAATTTCTTCCCTTCACCCCCAAAACCCACTGACTTTCCTTTGATTATATATTCCTGTAAGCTAGGGGCAAGGTTCCCAGTTCCCCATGGTGTGAATCACAGCGCTGATTGAGTCTTGGGGTAGGAAGATGGGAGGCTTTTGAAAAACCCTGTGAAAAGTGGAGTTAATTTGCCCCAGCTGATGGTCTCATCCATTACCTTCCCAATCAGTGTCCCATTTTTCTGCGGGTGTTTTGAGAGGAAGCCCTCATCTCGGCAGTTCCCTTCCTTGGGCCGCCTGGCGGCCTCTCATACAAGCAGACAAAATCAATATATTATTATGTGTGCTATTACCAACCTGTCAGGCTGTATAATGGGAATTACAGACTGCCTGCCCAGCGAGCGGGGCGGAGAGCAACGATTTATACAGCCGGTCTGAACAGCGGGCTGCGCTTGATAGATTTGGAGAGGAATTAAGAGCTTGATAGCTTTGGAGGGGGAATTAAGAGCATTCAGCATGGCCCTGTTTATTGCAGGTACAGAGCCATGCCTGCTGCCCTTGCCTCCTGTCCTCCCCATTTCTGAGCGTGAGGCTGTGCTTTTCATCCTCTCTTCAGATTAGAAGTGTAGCTCTTAACCGTATACCTGAGTGCCCTTAAAAACACTGAGCATCACCAGCGTGGGTGATGCAAACAGGCTCCTTTCAGGTCTCTGCGGCGTTTCTTGCAGCAGGGCTGTGATGTCTGTGTTCCAACAGGCTTGGGAAACCCCTCACCCAAGTCAATGTAGGTGAAAGCCCTGTTTCTGCCCCAAATGAGAGACGGCAGTGTCTCAAATGCACCGTGGCTGGTGCTGTTGGTTGCAGGGTGGTGTAGCCCCAGCCCATGCTGGTGGGGACTCTGTGTTTGGTAAGTTCCTTTGTGTCTCAGTTTCACTGTGTGTAAAGTAGGAGTGTGCTCTGGACCCACATCTATCCACGGGGACTTGCATAAGGGAGAACTTCTCCTCCCTGGGACTTGCCAGTGCAAGCACACTTTAAGTATTCCACTGAGTTATATCACTGATTTGGCTTAAGCAGGGGGGAAAGGTGTCTTTGAACTGTGTGTGTGCAGCATCTGCTTTCTGACATTTCCTTTTTGAGTATAAAAATCCAGTCCTTTGCACGGGTGAATGCCAGAAGAGGCATTTCTTCTCTCTTGCCCTGCTGCGTTAGGATGAGGGCGTCAGCAGCTCCGAGAGCTGCTAGGACTTGTGGGTTGTCCTGGCTTTTAGGACTCGTGCACCTCTAAACCTCCTGGGTGCATCGTAAGCAACGTGGGGCTCTGTATGTGCAGCATCCAGCACAGCAGGTCCCTGCTCCCACATGGGCACCGGCTGCTGTAACTGTACCACAGGTTGACTTCCCAGTACATGGTGCTGGTCATTAAGTGGATAGGCTGAATGGAAAAAAGAAACAGCATTGGTGCTCTTTCTGAGCTCCCGAGTGCTCTCCATACACGGACTGGGTCTGCTTGGTTTTCCCTGTGTTTTTCTTCCCACCCTGTTACTGTCCAGAGGAGGAGGAAGGGAGGATTTGGCACGGTGCAGGTGACAGGGTCATCCCATCGGCACCAGCACGAGGTTTGGCTCTGGTCAACCGCTCTATCCCTCTTCAAACAGATGTAAAGCAGTTCTCTGATGAGATTAACTCCCTGAAACATGGTAAGGAGTCTCTGCTTGGGGCGCTTTCATCTCTTGTCCATCAGCTGCTATTCTCCACCAACACAAAGAAAATAAACTCCTAAACTCCTCTGCTGCAAGCCATTTTTTAAAAATTCTCTTTTAGTGTTGTCGTATCCTGTAAATCAGTTGTGTTTTCTAGAAGGGCTCGTGTTTGCTTATGTGCTCTCCCTTCAGAGGAGGCAATGTTGGAGCAAAAATATGGAACAGCCTGAAATAATCCCTGTCCTGGTTTGCCCAAAGGCAGGGATAAAGTGCTGTTCCTGCAGGTTTAGGTCATTTCACAGTTCTGCCTCCGTTGATTGCGGAAGGATGAGAATAACATCCTCTGCTGAGCACCGCGTGCAAAGTCTTGGTGGGACCCCGCAATGACCAAGCTCTGTCTCCGGATACTTGGTCTCCATGAGCCGGCAGGATGCCACGGGGCTGATTTGCAGCTCGGGCGCTTCAGGCTTTGCTGCTAATTAAACAGAATGAAACTCTCTCCAGAGGGAGCTGCACAAAGCAAAAGAAAGAGTTGGGAGAAAGAGAAGTTGGTTTTGTGGTTGGGTTCTGGAGTAGGACCTGGGGCTTCTGCCGTGTGTGTTAGTGCAATGCACGGGTGGAGGCATGGTTTTTTGGTCTGATCCAGCTTTTACCATTACGGCAGCTCAGTGTGGAACAGAGGCGGTGGTATGGGGGGAGCGAGCAGCAGTAGCAGGTTGCAGGACCATGGCACGTGGGGAGAGATGTGGCTTCACTGCTTGATACTGGTGGGCTGTGCTCAGCCCTGAGCAGAGGTCAGGAGAAAGCCCTCGGCAAACCAAAAGGAGCTGATGTGATCAGCTTGGCCAAAGTGGTTTGCAAGGGCAAAGTGCTAAAGGGTGAAGAGCAAAGATGTATCAGCCCCGGGAAGTGGGCAGATGAGGGCGTCTCGTGGCTCCCCTCTTGCAGCAGCTGGGCACCTCGCAATCTTTGCCTTCATCACCGCTCCAAAACCTGGGTAAGGGGGGGAAATGTCTGTCCTGCTCGCTTTGCAGGGAGGATGGAGGGGCAGAAAGGCTGAGCATCCCCTTGGTAAATGAGAAGGAGAGTGTCTGATGGAGCAGGGAGAGTCCCAGGAACAGGGACAGTGGTGTCCAGAGGTGTCAGAGCCACGAGGAAAGCTTGGGGCAGCTGCTCCTTATCTCTTTCTGAGCAGGCGTGTTAGGGAAGATAGAGTAAAAAAGGAAAGTGATAACACACGTTAAGTCTGCTTGTCAGCCTGCCAGCGCTCAGAAGTAGGTTTTTCCAACCTATTTACTTGTCAGTGGCGATTTTGGATCAGCTTGTGGCGTCTTCAGAGGGAAACAAGGGTTCTTTTTCTTCTTGTTTAATGTCTTCCAAAAGGAGTTTTTCCTTCAAGCATGATTCTCTGGCCTTTTTTTGGGGGGAAGAAGGCCCCGCAACTCGTTTGGTGTTACTGTGTGCTAAATGCCACCCCAGCCCATTGCAAATGCCATGAGTTACCCACATCCCTTGTGTGCAAGGCTGTAGGTGTCTGGTTCGCCACGGGCCAGTTGCTTCCACGCTTGGAAACCAGCCCAATGACTGTATTAGTCACATCTCAGTGTTGTCTTGATATTGAAATCAGCTCTTTCATGGCCAATTGAGGAATTTCAGTCCAGGGTTGTGGATGTCTCAGTGGGACTGGAGCAGGGAAGGGAAAGCTCAGCTTGCCGGCAGACGGGGCTGCGCCATGAGCTCATCTTGGCTTTGCTCTTGCTCAGCTCATCGTCTTGCATCGAGTTTCAGCCATTATTCAGCCCTGCTGTTGTATCTGGAAAACAATATTAAGAAGCTGGTCCTGCGTCCTGAAGGCTTCTAGGGTTCTTCGTTCTCTGCTGTTAGCTTCAGGAGAAACTGGTGGTCAAAAATATTAGTGTTGGCTATTTCGAAGTTGGAAAATAAATGTTCCTGGCTTGTAATGCTGAAGCTGTGGTGAGAGTTTCAAGCCGGAGGCTTTGTTCTAGCACCTGTGGAAATATTCTTTGGCCATAGCATTTCATGGGATCTAGTTTAGTTTTTCCCAGGAAGGCTCAACCACCCGTGGAGCAGGACGAGGGATTAGCAGGGTACTCTGTTACCACTGGCATTTCAGGCCTCTGCTGCTGGCTGGGCATGCTTCCTGGGGTGGTGTCACATTGTAAGGAAACAGGGAAATAGCCCAGGGCATGGAGACAGAGGCGTTTCTTGCTGGGTGCTTTGCTGATGTTCCTCCAAGGTCTGTGTAAGGGGAGGTTTTGGCTGTCCTCGCAGACTACATGAGAAGAACTCATAGGCAAGTTTCCCAGGTGCAAAAATCACTCCAGAAATTGGCTCCTTGTAGTGAACGAGCAAAACCCAGTGTGAGCCATGGGGCCACGTGCCCTGGAGGTGGTGTGTGTTGGACCCTGCTGGTGTGGGCAGTAGTGTTGGGGGTCAACAGCCAGGTTTGGGAGGTGAAATTCAAAAGGATGCTGGGAATTGATGGAGGAGGAAGGATCTTCAGCAGGGTAAATGAAGGAAAAGCTAACAGCATATACTGATAACAACCTAAAACCATTAGGGATGGGGCAGAGGGGCTGATCTGACTTGCCAGCCCTGTGCTGAAGGGAGAGATCAGCCCATGCTTGTGCAGCGGAGCACCTTGAGCCACAGCTCGCCGCCGGCACCACTTTCTTCTTGTGTCTTGGCCTCTCTGACCATGCTAAACTTGTGAGAACCAGCTGCGCAAGTCCAGGCTTTTATCCTCAGTGCCAGGGCACAGAGCTCAGCCGTGCCCCCCATGGGTGTGAAAACAGAACAGGACCTGACACAGGAATCACGATGTCCAGTGTAAACTTCTAAAGCATCCTCCTGCCTTGTTACTGGGACTGACTGGTGGTGCTTTTGGTCCTCATCTTGCACCCCAACAGCGGAGGCTGGGTAGAAGCCGCTTGTGGAAGGAAACTCCCGATCAGTTTGGGAGCTACGAGAAGTAAAAGCCTGTGCTGAAATCTGCATTGCATCAGCTGGAAGCGCAGGGGCTCTGGCGTGACTCAGCAGAGGAAGCAGCAGGTTCTCGATGAAGCTGCCTCCTGCAAAGTGAGCTTGAGGGGTGGTTATCACGCACAAGCATCGGCTAATAGCGTGCTATCGTCTTCTGGGCATTGCATCGCCACAAATCCATCACGTGCTGAATTTCTTTCGTAGAAGCTTCCTGGGCAAAGGTATGTTTTCTGTCTAGGTCATCCCGAGTTCATTTGGCGCACGCTGCCGGCATCTTCGCTGGGAAATGAAATATCAACAAGAGCAGCTTAATGGCCCTGACTGTCAAACAAAGCAGAAATATTCTCATTTTTAATCAAGGCGGACTTTGACACATCTTATTGCTGCACAAGATGTACTGCTGCCTCTCCAAGTGGGAGGCAGCTCCTGGGTGGGCACGAGGGGATGTACTTGCTTTTCCCTGCCACCCCTCCAACCTGCCAGGCTTGGGGGTGCTGCTGTGGGTTTGGGGGTGCAGAGATCACCGCTTCCCTCTTGGAGAGGACCCAGAGCCTGCAAGCAGGGCAAGAGGCGTGGAGCACAGCGGAGAGGCTGGTTATTTTCTGTGTCCGTTCATTGCCACAGATGAAACCTGGGATGAATTTCTCTTCTTGGCCAAGTGCAGGGGGCTCTGGCCATGCGTAGGTTAATCTGTCACATCCCTTGCAGCCACCGCCCTCAACGATGTGTGGTGAAATGAAGAGGAGGATCTTAATAGCACTTACTGGAAATTTGCTGGCGAGTTAGTATGCTGGCTCTCGCAGGGCAGAGCGCTTCTCGGACCAGCCCAGCCTGCAAATCGCCTGTGTCTCCTGGGGTCTCATTGCCTGCTTTTGTGCAAAATGCTCTTCTGCTGATCTCCTAAGCTGCATTTCGCTCTGGCGAGCTGGTGGCCATGGCGTGTCCTGGCCTCTGCTTCTCAAGTTGTACCCTGTGCTGCCGTGAAGGGACTGGGTGGAGAGGGCAGTGGAGGAGAGAAGTTTTGCTTTGCAAAACAGGTATTAAGTGCTCTGCTAATCAAAGCCCCTTGGCTTCAGTGGGACTTAAACATGTGCTTATAGTTAATCAGGTATTTAAGTGGTTTTCTGACTTGGCAAGCATGAGGTAAGATATCCCAAAGGAGAAGGAGGAGAGCAGAACTGTGGCCTCCCAACTAAAGGTGTTTGCAAATGTGGATGTTAAAGGCAGAAGGGAGCAGAATGTGAGTCTGGGGACACAGGTTTAACTTGCTCAGACTCAGCTTCTCTGGTTTGTTCAGGGCAAGACTCTCTGCATCCTCCCTTCATCCTGGGGGGACTAAGCAGTGTAGTTACTGCAATTAACTCCATAAACGCACACTGCCCCAGGGCTGGGGACCAGGCTTTTCAAGATGTGGAGGATGCTGCCCGCTTATTCAGGCACCTTTGCGCCACTGTAGATCTGCTCAGTTTTCCGTTGTTTTCTCCTCCATCTTGCTGCAGGGGAAGCTGAGGAAAAGAGAAATTATTTGCCGGAGGTGATGCAGCAATTCAGCAACTAACATGGAGAGCTCTGAATCCTGCTGCTGATAATGAACAGGGTTGGGTGGACCTCCCCAAAACCAGAATAACTCAATCGTTTGTGAGACATAGGGAGTCTTTGATCATCATCTTCCCCTGTGAAAAATTGGGAAAGTCACTTAATAACCTGCCTGAAAGCAGAAGGAAGAGATGGGGACAGAGCGGGTAGCAGCTCTCCATGGCTCCTGCTGTACCTCTCTAAATAGAGTCAGCTCTGACACTTTTGCAGTATCTTTTTATGCAGATGTGGAGCTCGGCGGTGATCGGAGCATCGCAGGCAAAGATGATGGGAAACCCTTGCTGCATGTGGATATTGGTGCCAGGCTTCCTTTGGGGCTTTAGCTGTACAGCCGTGCCATACCTTGCTGGATGCAGCCCTAGCTCTCGTCCTGCCTGTCACCTTGGCATCACATGCTTTTAGGCACAGCTCCTGCAAAAAAAAAGCATTTCACAGTCTTGATTAGGATTTAATCAGAGAAGTGGGTGATGCCTCTGCTTTTCCCTCGGCTGGAGCTGCATGGATGTGGCTGGATTCAGAGCATGTCTATTATCATCCCGTAATTAGAGGGATAGCTCACCAGCTCGGCACGGTGGATAGCTTTGTGCAAAAACGCGTGTGGTGGGTGTTTAATGAAACTGCTTCTGAACCGCCCACTGTCGGTGTCTGGAGAGAAACGTGCCACCAGCTCCAAGTCTAACTCATGAAATGGGGTTGCTGAAGAGTCTGTCCCTTCCCTGCCCTGCTCGAGCAACCTCTGCCCCTCACACGGCATTTGGGAACACGTGGGATGGTAACCATGGGCGTATATCTCCACTCAGCCATGGAAGCCTTTTTTATCGTAATCACAAAAACATGATGGCACATATCTATTTTTTTCCCTTTTTTTGGGAGAAGTTAGGAGTGCCAGCCCTCTGTGTTAAATAGCATCCTCCCTGATTTCTTCTCCCTGCTGCAACTGCTTTGTGCACAGGTTTATCTGGTTTTCTTGCTGGGTATTTCTTCGTCAGCGTTCATTCCTGGTACCGGCTGCATCCCACTGCAGGAGAGACAGACCCCGCCAGGCTCGTTAGGTGGCCTGGGCTGGTCTTGAATATGCCTCCATATAAATGCACAGCATTACAGTTACTGTAATTATTATGCGAAGCATAGATTATTCTAGCATACAAGTGTGTTATGTATTGATTTGCCATTGCTTTGAATCCCATTACATGAATCTGCTTTATTAATGGACTTTGTCCATGCTTGAGATTAACCGTGATGCTGGATTTGCAAATGAAAGAATTGAAATTCATGTTGTCCATATTAATTACTTGTGCGATGCTGGCCTTCTTGGCAAGCTGTTAGAAGCTGTGGAAACCTTTATTTTTATTCCATTCCCGTTGCTCTGTCTTAAGTAAGAAAGTGAGTTTGGTGCTGTGGGACTTGTTTGTTTCCTTTGCTGGAAGCCTCTTTTAACTGTTGAGGAGGTACCAAGCGTAGAAAGAGGCTTCATCCTTGGTGTGGAACAGGCTGTTGTTAACCCAGGATAAGTGTCAATGCAGAAAAAGGACAAGGAAGTTTTATGTCAATGTCAAGTTCAACCCTATTTTCTCATCTCTTGTTTTGAGCTAAAATCTACCTTTATTATGTTCCCTCTAAGGTTTTACAGTGCAAAATCTCTACTACGTGTCTTCTTGCAGCGGTACACAGAGGACAGGGTGCTCAGGCTGAGACAGGAGAGGATGGTACCCATTGCCTTCCTACCAAGGCATGGTTTTGGCTATGGCAAAACATTTCTCCTTCTGATTCAGCCGTGTGATTGCTTCCCAGACGTAGCGATGGCAGCCCAAGAGCGTGGCAGTGCATTGGGGAGGTGTTTGGTGAGCTTAGGGTAGTGCCAGTGGTGCACGTTGCAATGTCTGGCTCTTCCCTTGCCGCTACCTATCTAAATCCATTTCTGTCCCCGCTGTCCTCTCACCCGGGCCTCTGCAGTGGTATAAATGGCACAGAAAAAAAAGGCTTGACCTGTTATTATTGGAGTCAGCTGCAATTTGTTCATTTAAATGATCTTTTTGTAATGTTCATATTGTTCTGTGACAGCCAGTTTAAAGAGTTAATTGAATATTTCTCTCTCTCAAAGATGTCTTAAATTACTTCCCTTGAATAACCTACTCTGGAAAAGAGCTGTGTTGAGGAATCGTTGACGCTTATTTTTGCTAGAGCCTGTATCATTAGGACCTTAGGTTTTATTCTAGCACCTATCTGCTTTGAAGGATCCCAAAGCAATTGTTGAAGCATTTGTATAGTCTTCCACCACTGAAATTCAGTCCCTTTGATGTAGAGCTTAGCATTCATTGAGCGGTAACAATACATCCCTCCATAGCTAATGCAATAATAATCAACCCAGGGCTTGGAAGCGAAACCAGGTTTTAGATAGCAGTTATTGGATTGCAAGCTCTTATTGTATGTGCAGTAACGGATTGATTTCTTTTGGGCACTGGGGGGGTCCAGGAGGCTTCCCAGTGATACGGTAACATCATTATCGATGCTGCAGGTTGAGCATGATGTGCCTGGGAATTTCAGTACTTGGGGATGATGTGGGAGTGTTTCCCAGTGGCTCGCCTGCCTGTCTGCGTGCTGGCTGCTTGGCAGAGCTGTACGTCACAGCAAACCCCCCGGATCAGATAGGTGAGGGTAATCCCCACTGCAGCACTGCTAACACAGACCTGATTGATCCCCTGAAATTCTCAAGTTTCTTTTTCCATCATTGGATTGCAACAGCTCTCCTGGCTGAGGAGAGGAGTGGAGATCTTCCGAAAGCAGCATTTTGAGCGGGTGGAAAAGCAAACGCGATTTTTCAGCCGTGCAATTCCTTCTGTGCTTGGCTGCGTTGGGATCTCCTTCTTTTGGGAGCAGCTGGTTACGCTGTGCTCAGAGAGGGCTTTTCACCCGACGGGCGGGATTGCACTGTTGTACATCAGAAGGAGACCCATGCTGACCTCCTCCTGAAATCTCTCACGGTGGCAGCTGCTGGAAACAGGAGATGGGGCTCAAGTGGGCCAAGGCAATAAATCCTGCTTTCCTGCTAACCAGAGGCTGGTTCAACGGAATTTATGTCAGAGCCAGGCAGCTCGTGCTGTGTCGTGTTAATCTATGAAGTGAGGGCAACTTGGAGAAAGCGGCTGGATTAGAGCAGGGAAGAGTGAGAGGTGAGGGCTCCTCTCATCTCTTCTGTTTAGAAAAGAAGGTGGTCCCCAGTGCAGGACCAGGTGAGGCTGGCTTTCCTGCAGGCTTATCTTGGTTGTCCATCACATCAGCCAAACCTCAGCTCTGGGAAAACCCAGCTGCTGCCAGTGTCCTCCTTGAGGTCCCAGCTGGGCAACCCTGACAGCAGCTGTGGGCCATCTGGCCCAGCTGCAGAACATCTGTCCTCCTGTCCATCTATCTGCTGCCATGCAGGGTGCATTGCACCCAAGTCCTGGCCCTTCCTTTACTGGAGTCTCTTCCTTCCCCTGACACCAATTCCCCAGAACTTATAGGACCTTAGTTACCCTTGGAGACGTTTGTCCCTTTGCCGTAGTTTAACGAGACTGGCTGACACACAGAGTTACCTGGGGAAGGACAGAGAGGTGGAAGGATGGACAGACAGCACAGTCGCTCAAGCCTTATTGACTGTTTGATTCATTATTGAGGTTGAGCCATCTGAGTCAAGATTTTTGGTCTTTTTTCTTAGCATGTCCCTTAGCAGAGATATCTGAGGGATGTGTAAAGCAAGGGTGTTTGGCTCATTACTGTTAATGAAATGCAGTATGTGCAGGTGGGGGATAAGGAGCAGGTTGCACGAAGTGCTTGTAGACTCGGTGTTGCTTCAAGAACTCTCATCAATCGCAGCGTGTGCAGGAAGAGTGGTCTGTAATTTCAAGCAGGGAAAGGTGTGTGATTGTAAATGCTGCTCTTGTATCAGGAATCGTTCATTTACTGTATGCCCAGACACCGGGGCAGTCTCTTAACGGGCAGTGGAAATTATGAAGACGAGTGATTCCTCCCCATCTGACAGTGTCGTCTTCTATTTGGAAACCTCTTCTCCTTTCCTGCAAGGATCTGGGTACTGCCTTTTTTGCTGTTGCTGTAAATATTTATAATAAAGATGTGTGTGTGCGTTTAGTGCGTGTGAACACAACGTGGTAGAGTATCTGCATGCACAAATAAAATTCTTCAGTGCCCATAAGGCATCTGCTCTCACCTTCCCAGGGACGAGAGTTGTTGAGCTCCCGGTTACCCCAGCAAAACGGTGGGGGCCTGAAGCGAGGCTTAAAAACGTAACTAGTGTTGATGGATGATAAGCTGCAAAACAGATGGGGCTGTTCTTTGGCTGGAAGAGTGGGTACGAAAGCCATGCAGAGCTCTGCACTGCTGTGTTGGAAAACAAAGGTCAGAACAGTATGAGTGGGATTTTCCTGCTCCAGTTGCCTAAACTTTAAATGTCTAGGATAAGCTAATTAGAGGGGCTTTTTTTGGCGGAAAGCTGATAGAGACAGTCACATCCAGAGACTGACTCAGCCCAGCTGCCCTGGAATAGGATGAATCACCATCTTCATGTGAATTGACAGTAGACTGAGCTTAGGTGACAAGCTTGAATCCTTACCTGACAGGAGATGAAATGCATCCTGTCCTGTAACTCTGTTTTCCGACAGAGATCTCGGGGAGTTTTTGTGAGGGAAAATAAGTAATTTTTTTTTTTGCATGCGGGGTGGCAGGGGGGAGAGGTGTGTAGCCTTTGTCCTGGCAATCAGCCACTGACCTGTGCTGGGGCAGGAGTCCCTGTGCAACCCCTACTGCTTTTTGTAGTCAAAGGCACAAGTTGCAGAGCAAAAAGAATGATAAATTGAAGTTCTTCTCCTGACCTGTGGTTTGGATGCTCCAGTCAGCATCTGGGATGCTCCAGCGAGCTCTTTGAGCAGACACACGAGGAAAGAAATGGCAGATGTTTGATTAAATTTGTCATATTTTCTTTTAATGCTTCACTGCGGAGTTGTTAATGGGAGTTCCAGCAGGAAGAGCAGAGTTAATAGGGTGGGTGTCTTGCCGGCTTGATGCATTAACCTTTTTCTTTGGATTTTAGCCATGTAACGTGGTGGGCTCTGGGTGGAGTTGGCTAGCAGGAGGTGAGGAGGCCATGAGAGCGGCCCTTTGGTGTTTGCAGGTGGCTATTGGCAAACTGGAGAGACTGGTGTGTTTGCTCGCAGCCTCCTCCACATCTTGCCCTTAGACCTGCGGCTTTTTCTGCCCCCGTCTTTCCTTTGCAGGAGGAAAACGTGGGGAGATCTCTCTCCCTGGGAGTGTTTTGGTGCAAAGGAAAAGAGGTTCTTGCGCCTTAAGGCTGAGGTTGCTGTTGTCACCCACCCATCTGGGGAGCAGGAGGAAGAAGTGGCAAGTCCCACCAGAAGCCATCTGGTGCAGGCTCTGCGTGGCCAGCAGGATCCTGGCTTGGGGCTGGAGCCCCAGCTGGAGCAGCGGCCCCAGATTGATGCACCGGGTTGGATGGGAAACTGGGATGGGAGCAACTCCCGCTGGTTTAGAAGAGATGAATGAATATTTTGTGGGCTTAAGATGAACGTTTGTGTCAAAGGCAGTGATGAATCTAAATCTTTTTAATTGTTCAAAGGAAGGCCTGGAGTCACCTTCCCCAAATAGTGTTTCCAAGCTTTTTGTGTACTGGGATCCCACTGTAAATCAAAATGGGATGGGTAGCTGAATCTATCTATTCTCATTAAATATCCACCGGCGCTTTCCTGAAGAAGTCTGTTAGCTGTGGTCTGGCCAAACTCCAATTGGGGTAATTGCATTTGCCTCGCAGTTTAAAATACACGCAGTGCATTCTTCTGCGAATCTCTTATTTGCAGTTGTTATATGGATGGCGGCATCGTATCTCTGCCCATTAATCTGTCTCTCTGAGTTTCTTTAATTTAAGGCTCCTGGAGGGGGTTCAAGCTGCCGCCATTTATTATTTGAGTCAATCTGCCAGGGAGATGTTTATTTCTTCCCTGAAACGTTGACTCTCTTCTCTAACTGCACCCTCACTTGAGGCTTGACTGAGCAATCATTGGTTCCAAACCAATATTTACTCTCTTAAACAGAAAATATCCCACATATTTAAATTCCATTTTTGCATCATTCTGGTGGATTAGACATAGAAATTTGCAGTAGCAATTGCTGGTTTGTTTGGAGGTTCCCGAGGTGCCTTCTGCAATGCACCATCCACATATACTGTTCCCACCACCGGCTGTCTGGTCACAGCCAACCCATGTGTGGCTGCCAACTGCTGCCTGCCCTCCTCAGAGGTGCAAAGTTGGGCATATTCGCATTGCTGAGGTCTGTGGTTTTTTTTTTTCCAAAACCTGTTGTAAACTCATTAGCTTTCAAATGCTTTACTGCTCTCTCAACCCGTGAAATTGGTTCATGTGTTAAAAAGCTGTCTGGAGAAGAAGAGGAGGAAGTGGATGGACAGCGTGACTATTTCAGCCTTGTTTCCTCAGGGTAACCAGTTAAGAATTATGCTATTTATAGCATGTGTAAAACACCTTATTGCAATGTATAAACGGATAGTTTATATAGGGAGTGTATGCAGATGACCAGGGCTGTTGGGCTGCAATAAATGCGCCAGGCAGGTAAACTTTGCAGCAATGCATTTCCACGTTGCTTAGTCTTGTCTCTTAGGAAATTAAAACAGCACCAAACTTATTAGCTGTGAAGCAAATGCCGGAGGGCTCATCACGTGCAAAAGAGGTGGAGGCTGATCCTAGACTCTGGGACCAGCCATGGCCATTGCAGGTGGCAAGTCCATAAACACCAGGTTTTACAGTGGCTTGCTAACCTCAGAAGTCAACTAGACATTGGAGGACTTGTGATGGAGTCAAACATCCTAACGACTAACGGCAAGAAATGTTTTGTTTTCTTGTTTTCAAGGGCGTACTTGACAAGGGATGGGGTTTGAGCAGCTAAACATGTCCTCTGTCAAGAAAACCAACCTCGTAGCCTCTGAGCAGCCCACACTGTGCTCGCTGTTGAGTCATATCTCACATGCCTGTCTCTCTGAGCTGACCTTACTCACCACATTGCTAATGCTCACCTCATGAAATCATTTTTTCCCAGATAAGTTGCTGCCGATGATTGATTGCACACAATATTAATCCTTCTCTTCCTTCATGCCTGACCCTTGTTTATAATACCAATCTCTCCGCTTGGAAATTCATTATGCTGCCCTGGCTATTAGTGGAGATAAGAAACAGTTTTGGAAGAGATGCTGGCCAAAATAGCAGCTGTCAGTATGTTTATGAGTAGCCGTGATTGCAGAAGCTCGGGGTGATACTTTACGCAGTAACCTCATTTGGGCAGCTGGTAACTGCATTTGCTTCTATGTTAATGAAAGCTGCAACAGCATAACCTGCTTTCTTGTATGACTTCTTATGTGGACCTGCTGAATTTTCCTCTAATTGCAATTCAATTTGCAGTGATAAATAGTTTAATAAGCGAAAATGGGCTTGACTTCCGTTGTTTATGCTCCTTGAGGCTTAGGGGAGTATTACATGATGCTGCGTCTCATGGAAACACAACTTGGAGCTTCAAAAGCCTGTTGCTCGACTGGTAGCTGTCGTCATGCTGCATTTTTTGACAGGCAGCAGAAGGGGAATAATGAGTTGTTTCACCTGGCACTAGGGAAAGATAAGCTGGGAGTACAGCTCCTAAATGCCTTGCATTTATTTTTCCTTTTTCACTGGCAAAACAGCATTGCTTGGGTAGCGTGGGCCTGGGGAAGTCAGTGGTGAGCTCTTAGTGTGGGCTGGTTTTTGGGTGGAAAGGCTGTTTCTGTGGCTGATGCTTGCAAAAGGGACCCAGGCTGAAGAGGGCATCTAGCACAGCGTCAGCTCTGTCGGGCAGCCGGCCTGACTATGCCTGGGATCTTACCTGGCTAGGTGTTTTTCCAAAATAATTGGGTTCTCTTATGCCTTTCATGGCTGTGGCTGGGAAGTTTCTGTTGCTGGATGCTGTGGAGGGAGGCATTACATTTTTCTGCTGGACTCCTTTGTTTTAAATTTCTAATTCCTTCACTTTTTTGTTTAGTTTTTTTTTGTGGGGTTGTTTTTGTTTTTGTGTGTGGGTTGAGTTTGTTGTTTTGGTTTTTTTTAATTCTAATAACTTTGCATTGCTACATCTGCAGAAGTCTCCTCCTGTGGAGGCTGAATGCAACTAGTTGGAGGCAGGAAGCTTTCCTTCCAGTGGGTAAGCCATCCCCAAGGACTGATGAGTGGTTTGACTCTCTCTTGGCCTCCCAAAGCTGGAAACAAATCAGATAAATTGCAGGAAGGTCATGAGTGACGGTAGGGAGGATGCGCAGCAAAATGAATTGAGCAAGAGATTTACTTTTCCACTTAGTCCCAAAGCGTTCTCCTCTCCCCGCTCCTTAGTCTTGGCTGGCAAAGCAAGGCTTGAGCTGATGTGCTCAGGGACAGCAGCTTCTTCCCCAGTGCTTTTTGATCCACTCACTGCCTTTGGGTTGCTTTCAGTCGCTTCTGCGTTCCTGATTTTCTCTGTTTGTTTTGTGTCATTAATCCCAAATCCTGCTCGCGTTGGCTCCGGCTGCCTCGCTGTTGAACGTGCTGCTGACGTGCTGTTGAATGTGCTGCTCTGAAATGTCCTCTCGGCCCCCTCCTGCCAGTGCCCATGGGGATGTCGAGACTCGAGGTGGCTCAGGGATGCTGAGATGTTCCCCTTCTCCCACTGCACATGCACAAACTTTCCCGAACCATCTCAGCATGGTGCAGGGTTTTGGGTGCACGCTAGAAAAAAACCCCTCCAGCCTACACCAAGAAAGCCGTGGTCCTGCCTGGCTCGTAAATACCATCATTTTAAACCCTTATGCCTTCTTATTTGAAAGTTGCACTTGCTATCCAGGTAAAGATCCCCTAGGAAAAGGGAACGTGCTGAAAAAACACCCAAGTGACTTGAGCCAGATGCTGGGCGTTTTCTCCAAAGCTAGCGATTCGTGATTTGCTGCTGACAGCATGAACTGGTGTTAAGTTATTAAATTGCAGATGAGCTCATCACTTGGCCTCGAACAAGTTTCAGCCTTGAGTGGCTTTAAAATATTACATGTGGTGGAAAAGAGACAATGCTGGTGTGACAGAGAGATTTAGGGAGCAGCTGAGAAAGACATCTGTGTATAAAAAAAATGTATACCAGGAGGGAGGAGGGAATACTTCATGTGAAAAATGTAAGCTTCCCCAGGAGAGAGGAGGGGAAAATTCTCTGATTTGTGGGTTCCATATTTTAATTTTAGCTTAAGAGAAAATTGTCAGAGTTTTGAGATGCTTAAAGATGCTAGGCCTGGTTTGATCCTCAAGGATCCCAGTGTGTTGGGAGCTGTGTGTGCGGGATGACTTCTACCAAGCCCAGAACTGGCTCCTTCAGTAGCGCGTGGTGTTCGCCTGCGATGCCTTATGACCATAGGCCAAATCCATCTTTGCTTGATGTTTGCTCAGTCCTAACATTGAGCTCTACCAGACTGGGAAGGAAACATCCACACTGCTGTTAGGAGAGGTGTTTCTCTCCCTGCAAGAGTGGGAGTTCCCTTTGGGGATCTCCTTGCCCTACGTTACCCACACGATTTCTATTTCTCCCTTTTTTTCCTCTTGCAAAGGAACCTGAGCTCCTGAACCCACCCAGTTCTGTGCAGTCACCTGTGCAGTGCCAAAATACACGAGGATGAAGATGGTCTTGAATGAAAGAGTTAGTTTTTCCAGCCTAATTAAACCCAAGGGGGCTGGAGCAGCCTTGGTGGGCTGGCCTGGCTGTCACAGTGCCGCTCCTGGGGAGCACAGCGCACGCCCTCATCTGAGCTCTACATCTCCACGCTGAGATTAATCCATTATTTTTTTTTAAGTGCAAACTTGGCAGAAGCCCTGAGATCATAAGTCAGTTCAGCCACTTTATTTTTCAAACTAGGTGTGTTTGCAATCAGTGGAGGCGTTGGGTGGTTGGGCTTTGTGGCCGGTTGAATTTGTTGTTTTGAGGCTTTTTTGGCCCTCCCAGCGAGGAAGAACAGCCCCATTCGTGTGGGTTTTTTAACTGCCTCAGCTCTTTTTGACTAAATGGCCTGATTGCAGTCAAAGAGTCAGCGAAGCGCTATCTCAGTCAGTGCTGCCGTGATGCCCCTAAAGATAACAAGGAAACCAGGACGGTGAAGACTTGCTGCCTCGTTTATGGCGTGAGCTGTAATTGCACGCAATGCCAGATCTGTCTGGCTGCTACAGCCAGTGTCTTAAGATGGAATAGATTGCTTTTTTAAGTGAAGATGGTCATTTTCAGCCTGTCTGAAGTCACAGAGTGTCAGCACCTACAACCAGTGTGCCTTCCCGTGCAGTTCATTGGGGTCGGAGCATCTCTGAGCTCAGGACAGGCTCCAATTTATTGCAGGGCGCCAAGTTGTTATTGGCTTGGATTTGCTGTATAAAAACACAGAGGGGAGGAGAAAGGGAAGTTCTTCATGTAAATTATTAACAAATTGCGTGTGTGGCTGTCAACAATGAGCTGCAAAATGCGACCCTGGAGCAGCCAGGCTCAGGGACACCGGCCAGAGGAAGACTCCCTCAGGGGGTTGTTAACACACACCTAAGCTGTCTTTATCCATCTGTATATGTACAAAGGGAGGTTACTCAGGTCCTCAGGTCTGTGATTATCTTCTTTTTTCCTTTTTTTTTTAAAATAGTTTTTAGACCATGTAAAGCTACTTTCTTACTGCCATGTTGATTTTTTTTGATTTCCTACAAGAGCAGCTATATCCAACCCTACTGCACTTCTACTTGTTTGGGCAAAATTTGCGTTTATACTTGAGATGGACTCCTTTCTCACATCTGCAGGGCTTAACATCTCACGGAGCTGCTCTGCTCAGCCCTGTAAGGGAGATAATGCCGCTGTGTGATGCCTTCCTTTTAAATGTATCATAAGTACTTGTGGTTGTGGGTGATAAGTGCAATTTGTGTTTATGAGATGCTCTAATGTCCTCACATGGCAAGTTCTGCAGAAGTGGAAAATGTTCAATAAATAACAAGTTATTAGTCAAAACTATAAATAAAAAGAGAGTCAGGAAGGCTGCTTTTTGCAGGACGGTGGTGAATAAGATTGTCCCAGACCTGTGCTGTGTGTCTGACACTTTTTTTTTTTTAATTGAGTCACTTAGCCAGACTGAGACTCCCCCATGGCACCTTCCTATTACTGCCACCTTATAAAGAACTTATTTGTTTTACTTTTCCCAGCTCCACACAACAGCAACCCCTGCCCTTGGGGTCCCCTTCTGTATTTCATCCCTGTAGCTGGTTGGTTTTCCCTAAGAAGAGAACCAAAGCCACCGTATTCTTTCTCCTTTATGCATGTTTCTTGCATCTCTCATTCCTTCTCTACCTGAAACTTTCATCTCATTTTTGCAGCTCAGCTTTCTTTGGCCTCAACTTCATTGTAGAACTGGACCAGTTTGGTTTGGTGGCACCGTGATTAATCCCTGGGAGCGCTGCCTTTGCTGGGCAGCAGACCTTTCCACCCCCAGAGACATGTGTATTCAAACATAACAAGACTTATCATGCCAGATGCCACCAGCTACTTGGCATTTGATGTAGTTGTGGACAAGTCTCTGCCTCCAGCATGGCTGTTCTTGGGGGTCAGAAGTAGTTTTCCCTCAGTGCTAGTGGGGATACAGATATGAGGATTTCACTATTGCCTGATTTTTCATGGATAGTTGAAGTGATTCCTCATTTGTGCTGTGTTTTGATTCAGGAAGCTGGACCAGCCCACCAGCTTACAAACCCAGCTCCCATTGCCAGTGAGGGCGTTAAGGACCAGGGATTGTGGCTTCCTACACAAGTGTTTGCACTGGAATGATGCTGGTGGTTGGTTCTTCCTTACAGAGTAACATCTCCAGTATTCAGTGGTGGCTGTCAAGCAACCACTTCCATGTTGGTTTGGTAGCGTAGGGACTCTATCTCGCCAAAATGCATGGCAGGGTGGCAGGCAGGTCTCAGCCTGAGTATGTCCCTACCCACTGAGTCTTGTAGAGGTCATCTGGAAAGTAAATGCCTTGGGGTAGGTGTGGTGGTGTCTCTGCTGTGGGAAGGTAGATGCAGCACCCAAAGGAGAGATGAGTTTCCTGAAATGCAGTGGGATCCATAGGTCTTCATTTTCCTAAATCAAATCCATACCAAGTAGAGGAGGCTGCTTCTAGGCTTCACTCTTTAAAAGTGAAACCAGGCCTTTGAAGAAAAATACAAAATGTCTTATTCCTGTCAAAAATAAAAGGCAAAAGGGAAATGGCTTGCTCAAGCTCACCCAGTAAGGCAGGGCTGGAAAATAAGCCAGCTCTCTTGGACCTCCGGTGTTGGACAGGACCTGTGAGGCACATCTCCCTGATGGACTGGCTCTGGCCATACTATAGGGTGGCTGATAGACCTCGTTGCAATGTGTGTTTATCTGAGAGGAGTGCTGTCCTGTGCCCTCAACTGCTGCTGAGGAACAAAACATAGTGGAGATAAAATATTTGAAGTAAAAGGCATACACTATATATAACCCTACTCCTCCTTGTCCCTGTGCACTAACATATTTCATAAAATGATGATTTCTCTGCCAAAATTCCTCAAATTATTATGTCTAAGCATTGAAAATCAGAGAAATAGTCTTGGAGAGGACCTCAAGAGGCCTGATCCATCCCTAGGGCAGGATCAGCTCCATCTGAACTGTTCGTGACACGTCCTTGTCCAGTTTCCAACAGCAGAGCCTCCACCCCTTCCCCAGGCAATCTAGTCCAGTACTTCACACCCCCCCAGTTTATCCCCCTTTTTCCCTTGCTTCAATTTTAGGCTCATTCCTTCCTCCCTATGCACAGCAGACCCAGAGCACCTCTATGCTATATTTATTCCCCAGTTCCTGTTTTGTGCGGATCAAGCTGTCATGTTCTCTGGAGTCATCTTTGATTTTATCTTGTTGCAAGCATCCTGTTCACTGGGTGGATATATGGCTCGTGAGAGGCATTGGGGTGTTCATCCTGCAGCTCTAGTGCCGCTTTGCAGAGCATGTAAAGCACAGGGGTGCAGCTTTCCCCAGGGTGATGTGCTCATGTGTCCCTTCCTTGTTTTGGGTGGTGGTAGGGATCGCTTTCTTCTTGGCTTCTTCATAGGCACCACCCATGTTGGGCTAATTTTAAGCTCCATGCTAGCGCTGGCTTTTGTAGCACATCTAATATTGCTCATTTACCCTGTTTTTTGCAGGATTTAGGAATGGAGTCGACCTCTCTGGATGATGTCCTGTATCGATATGCCAGCTTTCGAAATTTGGTGGATCCAATCACTCATGACTTGATCATCAGCCTTGCTAGATACATCCACTGCCCCAAACCGGTAGGTACCATGGTCACATTGCACCTCCAGAACTCTGCTGGCTTGAGAAACTGCTCTGCTGGGAGTATGGAACTTCTCCTGGAGTGCCAGGGAGAAAGCCTCTCAGTTACTTCTGCGCTTGTGTGTCTTTGGACCAAGAGGACCTGCTCAGAGATTGTGGTTTGGTTGCACTGTATCAGGCTTTCCAGCTGACTGAGTGACATTCACCTAATGTTAGTATTTTGGGTATTAGCACTTTGTTTTGTGAATGATTTCTGATTTCTGCCATTTTGTGTTTCTGTGTTAAAGACCTTACCCTGTTAGGAACACTTTCTGCCTCGCGAGGATAACAGGCCATTCCTTGCCCTTGGGTGATATTTATCACGACTCCAAATGACAAGAGAGTCCTTGGTTCTGCCTTTAAGGCCAGGTTCCCAAAAAAGCACAGCCTCCATGGGGTACTGTTTGGGCTCAAACAAACAAGAGCAGGTTTCTCTGCGGGTGCAGCCCCAGGCAGATGTGGGCTCCAAAGACGCTCGGCCCCATTTCCTCACTGGCAGCTATAGCAGCATAAGGGCTTTTGAAAATCCTAGGCTGGCTCCATCCATGGTAAATGTGACTTTGCATGGTGACCACTGGCTGTTTGGATAATTAAGGTTTCTTTCCCCAGGCTTTCTTTTAAATGAGCAATATTGTCTGTGTCTGATTTGCAGAGCAGCGTAGGCTTAGAAAGGTATGAAATGTCTGATCTCTCAAAACATGCTGGATGATGAGGAAAAGGGATAGGACCAAAAGCTACCAGAGATTGATCACAGAAGGTGTAGGTGGCATCAGATCTCTGGGGATTTTTAGTCTCTTAGTCCTCCTGTGCTGCAGTTCCCTATCTGTAATTTTTGGGAGGATGGCACAGCTCCACCAAATCAGTGTGATGCATCCTGGCACTACAGTCATGGTGACATGTGGTGCACCAAAGATGAATTGGTTGCAAACATCTAAGATAACCATTTCCTCTGAAAGGTGTGTTCCTTCTGCAATGCGCCATGCAGACTGTAGGACGAGCAGGAGCTGTAGGTGGTGATGCTCCCTTGACTCTTTTTGCAACTGCCATTAATGGGCTTCCTCCTAAAGGGACATTTCTGTCCATGTTTCGTCTTCTTGTCTGGTACAGGTCAAAGTGTGGTGGAGAGCTGAAGGCTCATCTGTCATGACTGGGTTTTTCTTCTCCCCTGCACATTGCTCGTCAGGAACTAAAGTTACATTTAAAACAAATTACTTGAACTGTAGGAAGAGGCTGAATGACTTTTTTGTGGTAAGCCCAAAGGAGGGGTTGCAGAGCTTCCTGGTGGGATGGCTTCATTGTAACAGCTTCCTTGGGAGTGTGGGAGCTGCGTGGCTTCCCTGAACTTGCTGTCTGGAACCAATAAGCTACCAAAAAGTTCACTTTGAGCAAAAAAGGAAGCCCTTCCACCCCCTTAACCTGTGTTTGGCTCTGATCATGCTTGCAGATGTGATGGAGCTCTGTTTGAGGGCCACCAGGAACCACTTCTAAGGCCACATTGTTCCCAGAACTCTCCTCTCTTCTCCTCCAAACTCTTCCCATGCCTTTTTGTCTTTGGGAAAGAGCTGCCTGGAGCAGCGCCATGGCATCAATCATCCAGGTTCATTACTGCATGTAAGACTTCATACGCTGACGTAACCTGGAGTGGGGAGGAGAGGTGCAAATGCCCCAGGCAGGGTGCGTGTCTGAGGTCTGTGGGTCCATCCCCTGTGACACGGAGGGGTGCAGCCCTTCCTGCAGTCCTCCTGGAGGTCAGCACCACCAATGTCCCAGCCACATCTCGGGGGACATCTGAGCCAGACCCAGTCCCCATTGGGGATCACACTGTGAACCCTGGATATTTTTTGGGTGTTCCTGGAGGGAATGTTTGTATTCCTCAGCAGGTTCCCGTGAGCTCATCAGGCCACTGAACTTCTGCCAAAAGCACACTTATTGCACTCTGTATCCTTGGATTTTGATGGGGAAGGGGGTGGTTTGTTTGTTTTTTCCCTCCTGGAGACAGCGAACTCAGAGCTAGCTCATCCATTCTCATCTCTGCTGCTGAACTGTAAGGCATTTACCCGTCTCGTGCCTCCTTTTGATTTGCACATGGCATTTTTAAGCTCTTCTTGGGAAGGGACTGTCTGTAGGTTTGGTGTGCACAGTGCAATCAGGTGGGGGTCCGAGCTGGGACCTGCAGGCATCGCTGTCCTGTACTTACTGCTAAAAATGGGTCTTTAATTTCCTGTAAGAGTATATGAAGGGAGAGTCATTCACTGCTGTTTATCATTGATGTTTTCTTAATAATAACCTCCACCACTATTTAAAAATGAGTGAAATTGCTTTTTTGAAATATTTAAAGATTCCTGTAATTTTGCTGAGGAAAAGCTGTGGTGATGCTTGGGGTGTGTCTGCCTGGACTATGGTGTGAAACTGGCTCTGGAAGTACTTCATAAAACTCTCTACACTCCATAAACCATGTTGGGAAGGGTGGAGCAAGTGCAGCAGTGTGCAGACATGGCTTGGGAACGTCAGGGACCCAAATCTCCATCTCCAGACTGAGGATGGATGTCCCATGTCCTACCGTGCAAGCTCAAGATGAAGACACGTCCCTGTGCTATGCAGCAAACCCGTGCAAAGATACCAATATATCCTTTGCCTTTTCTTATGGAGAAAAAGATCCTTTCCTCTCTCCTCCCCCATGGGGCAATGAGATGGGAAACTGAAGAAACCTATTTTGACGGGCCTGTTTCCAGGCAGAGAGGCCCCGTTCCCCCGCTGAGGTTACCCTTTTCCAAAGCGTCGTGACTAAGCTGGTTTCTCCTCCACGTTTTGCCCTGGGAGACGAACGAGCCCCGGCCAAGTGTGCGCTCTGCGCTCCTCATAAAAATAACCCCAGGCCGCTGATGCAACGGCGAACTGCTCCGCTGCCGAATACCTGCTTTTGCATGTCTCCCTGCATGTTTCTTTTGGCATTAAATGCTGCGAAGAAGTTAGTGCCAGTGTAAGCATAGAAAGACAAACTCCTAATACTGGACCATGGACTTCTAGCAAACCGTGGTGGTAAAACATGCAATCGCAAACCTGAATAAATCCAGCCCATGCAGCACTGAGGCTCTTCTTCTGCATGAGATGCTGCTCGTTGGATGCACTTGGTCCTCTCCCCGTCCCTTGCACAGCTCAGGGCTTGCACCTCGCCATGCAGTTGCTTTGGTGCTGGAGCAAGGGATGGCATCTCCGGGCCAGCGGTCCCCTATGAGGCTGCTGCGACAAATGCTGGGGGGTGGCAAGTTGTTGCATGGGAGCGGTGACAGCTGTATTGATACAGCAAAGAAAATATCACCGTATTCTCCTGGGATTCTCAGGGGCTCACAGACAGTTGCCAAGCCCTGGAGCATCCCTGGGAGGTTGATATGGGTGTTGCTTTGCAGAGGAAAGCAGGGACCGTGCAGGTGACAAGTCCAGCAACAGCAGGGCTGTGCTGCAGCACCTGGTCCATGACTTAGCCTTGCTTGGGCATTAGGTGCCACCAGCTGTGCTTTAAACCCTCTTTTTTACAGCAGCTCAGGGTGTTGGGTGAAAAATAATTTCATCCTGGTGTTTGGTTGTGATTTTCCAATACAGTGATTTTCTTTATGTCCCCAAACCCCAGCATGCCTTAGTCACCTGGGTCATTTTCCAGCATCCAGCTCTCCTTTCCCTCAGACCTCTTTCCCTCCCTGCAGTTTCTTTGACAGAGACTTGGCAGCAGCGTATGAGAGCGGGAGAAAGCTTGGGGCCAGGAGTGTTGCAGAAGCTTGGGCTTTTGCTCTGCCTGCCAAAAGTATGCCGTTGCATCCCGTGGCACGAATATACATGGGTATGTAGGTTGAGGCAGCTGTGGACTTGCCCACATCTGTAAGGTGGGACAGATGGGGCTGAAGAATGGGGCTGGCCTGGACTCCGGTCCCTATTAACCTGCTCTATTAAATATGTGTCTGCTTGGAGTTCTGGGGTCTTGCTTTCCTCCTCCTTCCTGGAGAGAGCATTTCCCTGCTTTCTGTACATTGCTCTTTCTACTCAGCCTCTATTTATGCCACCCTTAGCATGAAGGTGACCCCTTGGTCTCTCCTCTGAGCTACAATAAAAGTTGAATCGTTTTTCCGAGCTCTGGGTAAACATGTCCTGGTCTGTGTGGCCAGAAAAAAGTTGGCCTGGGCTCTCCAACGTGGTTGTGGCTCAGCACAGTTCAGTGGATGCTTATTCCAGCAAGTAAATTCAAACCAGCATCAAGGCAAGAAGCTTAACTTGTGCTGGAGGAGCCTGGAGAGCTTTGAATGAGCCTGAGCACGGAAATCGTTTGGGTGAGCTTTCATATGGATATCATGGTATGGCATATAAAGGCTGGATCGTGTCTCTCTGGGCCCTGCTGGGATCCCAGCCTTCCCTGAGGCACTTGCGTTCAGATGACTTTTGCTAAAGCAGCCAAGTGAAAACTCTTCCATATCACTTGGAAGTCAGGGTTTGGATTCGGTCCCATCCCTGCTTACATGATTCAGTTGAAACTGGGTGTCTTGAGCGCCCCTTCCTCAAGGGCCTGGGATGTCCCTGCAGCACGACCATGCGGTGCCTCCAGAAATGCTGATGGAGCCGAGCAAGAGCAACTGCCCCCCTCCAGCTGGGCTTGCTGAGTTGCTGTCTGTTGTGGGAGGTTTCAGATCAAATCAATGCTGCTGTTGCACGTGAATGTTGTGTTGAGCGATGCCTGAGATGTGCTCTCTCTATTTATTGCCTTGTGCAGCTATTTTAAACCTTTCGGGGTTTATTACGCCTTAGAAGGGGTGGTTTTGCTCTTCTGGAAACTCTCATGTTGTGCAGCAAGTTTTCCAGCGTCAGTTTGAGGGGGTGTTTGCACAGGATCAAAGACATTTGAACAAGTGTTTTCTTCCCCATGGCCATGACCTTGGGGCAGTCTTTTATCTTCCTGCCTCTCTCCAGCCCCGTGGAAAGGTGCCAGACGGGTTCCTTGAAAAGCGGCTCGGCCCCAAGCACAGCCCACGGCCATCCCTTGCCAGGGTAAGGAGGCATCAGTGCTGCTGATGCTCTTGGCCCCCGGCACGATGTCTGTCTGTCCCCATGAATGGGGAAAGGGGACAAAAATGCTTTGGCAAAGCCACGTGGCATGGGACAGAGCTGCCCCGATGCCCCGTATCTTTCCTGCAGCCGCTCAGGTTTCCAGCGGGAGTTGTTCCAGGCAAAGGAGCTGAGAACACAAGCGCGTAAGGAGCAAAGGGCCCCCGTAAAAAATTCACAGCTCTTTTTGCCAGCAGGAATATCTGGCCATAAACTATTGGAAAATTAAACCGGTTTCTTTTTTCCACAGACCAAAGCCACATGTGTGGATGACTGATGACCGTGATAGGGAGTGAGTCAGGCTTTCCTCAGGTTTGAGGACTTGTTGAACATGGGGTAAGAGCTGAGTGGAGCCGGGGGAGAGGAGAAAGTGAAGCCTTGGGCAAAGGCTGCTTTTTTCCCTTGTGACCTTGGGCTGTTTGATTGCACCAGCTTGTATGGTCCTGGGGATGTGCCTAGGTACTGTGGAACAGCTGGAGGTGTGGAAGCTCATCCAACCCCTGAAGGCTGCCCAGCGTAGATCCAAAGTGAGATTTTGGCTTCCTCATCCCCATCCTGCTGCTTTCTGTGGAGGGAAGGCTTTTCTGCTGGTCAACGGCTGGGGAAGGGGTGGCAGAGCAGCTTAGCAAAACCTCATCCTAAGGCTCAGCTTGGCCTGTCCTTTCTTCTCTTGGTGCCTGCACATCTTAGGCTGCAGCTCCATGAAGAAGGCGGGTGAAAGATGCAACCTTGGCTGTACGTAGGGTGCTAGGTATGGGCCAACATCTTGGTGTGGAAGCTGTGTACAGCAGATAATGTGGTCCTCAGCTTCCCCACCAAAATTCATAGTGTTTCAACGTATACGGTGACAGCAATGTGATAGGGAGGGCATTTAAAAACTCTCGTAATAGATTGGTGTAGCTGGAGGGGTGACGTGCTGGGACTGGAAGCAAAATGGATTTTGCTCATGTAGCTCTGAATAGACGGAAGATCTATTTTCTTGTTCACTTCGTGTCATTTGAGAAATATGTGCTTAGCCACATCCCTGGCTCAGATGTCTTTTCCTGCATGAGCTCTAAATTGATCAGGTTTGCAGTATGGGTTTGATTACATGAATTGTCACCCATGAAAACAAGAAAGTATAGGAAGAAAAAGTGGTTATTTTGACCTGGATGAAATAATCTATTTCTAACCCTTCTTCAGCCCTGTGTTATATGGATTTAACTTGCAGCTGATGTTGGCTTTTTTATGCTCTGCTTTTTAAAAATGTATTATTTCTGATGGAGCTGTGGTGAAGCTAAAATGAGCATTTTTGCTCTTATTTACTATCCTGTGTGCTAAAACAGTATTAATAAACTCACTTTATACAGGGTGAATGTAATCAGGTTATCATGGCTGCCAGCTCAGTGCCTTTATCCCCAAATGAAGCACATAATCCAGCTCCTTCAACATGTGTGTTATTATTTGATCTTGAATTCAAATTATCATTCCAAGTTTCTGATGTCACACTTATTTTTATAGCAGTATGAGTTGAAATTACAGGTATGAGGTGATGACACAGCGAGGGACACTCGGGCAGTCTGTTGGGTGAGCTTCTCAGCCTCAACGAGTTTCTTACCTTTCCCTTTTGCTATTAGATGTGCAAGGAAGATGCATCTCACACATTTTCTTACAATGCTCGCATGATTCCAGATGCAAAGTGCCATGAGAGCACTAAGTAGTATTTGTTCTTTGCTGTAGGAAACCTCATAAAAGGAAGCTGATTTATGAATGAAAACCCTCTAAATCCCCAAATACCTGGTATAAAAGCAAAGGGGCTGATGGAGATTCACTAAGTCAATTGTATATGGTATTAATAGCGCTTTCTTTTGCCCTTTTTTTTTTTTCTGATCTTGCTCCAAGTGTGAAGATCCCTCTTCACGGGTGTTTAAGACATCTGCAATACATTAAAATATCCTGCAGTGTGAAACAGGCTGCGAAGCTCAGACCCCACCAACGACAACTCTGGTTCTTTCCTAACTTCATGTGTCACACCCTCTGCTCGTCTTTTCTTTGCAAAAAGAGAGATGTTCTCTAAAGCCCCTGTGTGTGAGCTACAGCTGAGCCGAGTGCCTTGGAAACAGGGGAAAATTGCACTTTGCAGGTTTTTTTTTTAATATTAAGGCTAAAAGGGAATAACTGTGAGGTCTAGATGGGCTGTGATGACACCGCTACTGGCAAATTTGTGGTTTCATCTGTGAAATGGGACTGCAGAGGGAGAGGGGATGAGCCCTGCCTCAGCTTCCTTGCCCAAACCCTGTGTGATGTGAGGAAGCCCCTGCTGTCCTCGTCCCTCCTGGCCTGATGAACTTGCTCCCCTGCACTGAGCCCGTTTGCACATGGGGGTGTCGAGCAATTAATCACAGTCTGGTCAGTGGCACTGTTCTTCTGGCGTCTCTTTCTTTTTAAAAGAATACACCTCACCTGCATCAGTGGGGAAGTGGCAGGATGCCACCTTTGATTTAAGCACACTTCATGGTGTAGGAACCCAGGGAGAGTGTTCCTGTTCTTTAGAAAAAAACCACATTAAAACATCAGGTAGATTAACTATATTTCAAGGAATAGCACCTTGTAAAAGATGCTAAATCTGTGTTCCCCCCCCAGCACCAGTGTCACGGCTGTAGGATGAACTGGCCTCGGTTTGTGCAAAGCAATGTAATTCTTTTTTTTGCCTGGAGGGTTTATCTGCCCTTAAACCCTAGGCTGCTTTGTCTTCCCTTCTCTGAGGCAGTACGTGATGGGGTGACCCCCCTTTCTGGCTAGCTAGTATCTCCCTTGGAAGCCCGGTCTGATTTATGAAAATTATAGCCTATTTTGGCCATATTACGGCCACTTTTATACTAGCTGTGTCTCCGAGGGAAATTCAACTTGCCTGTTCAGCAAAGAAGAGGCAGGCCTGGGGAAGCCCACCCAGCACACCCTGTTATCAGTGCCATAAAAAATTCCCTTGGATTAAAAAGTATTGAGATTTTTATGGGTTTGGGCTAAGACCTGGCAGCGTGTGCAACTCTCACTGCAGTTTAGAGAGACAAAGAAGTCTTTCTCACATTCCCAGCTACCTAACTGATACCATGTGGGGGTCAATGAATAGAAGATCTGTGATTTGAAAGTCTCTGTAATGCTGCAGCACAACTTCAGATGAAAGAGGCTGTATAAACGCAAATGGTTATTGAATGAGCTGACTGAGGCTTTTCAAAAAAGAAAAAAAAAAAGTCCACTGTGGCCAGGGTGACTTTTATCAAACTTTAATCTTTTTATCTCTTTTGGGTTGCTTAAACCCGAAATCTCAACGCCGGCTGGCAGAATTGCCGGGCCCCTCGCTCAGTTCCCATAATAATAAGATGACCTTTCCTAACCGCTGCGTAACCATCTGCAAACCCTCCTAAATGCCGCAGGGTGGATTTTGTCAGCTTGGAGATGGATTTTGCAATGCCTTCAAAATGTCAGGTGCCACACGAGCTGGCGAGTGATGTGCGAAGCGCTGTGTGCGCAGCCAAGCAGTTGAGAGCATCTTGGGTGACACCAGTGGTCGGTGGTGGGTGTCATCACTCAGGTCAGAGCCGGAGCAGAAGATTAAGAAAAAGAACTAGGAGCAGGAAAGTAGATGCCACAGTGGCCCCATCTTTTCTCAGAAGGCCAAGCACCCAAGATAAACTTCAGAGCTGAATCCGAAGCAGAAGGGAGAAGGCCAGCACAAGTATTTTAATGCCAAAAAGAGAAGGAAAAGGCACCTACGTAGCACATTGAAGAGCCACTGTTATGCAATCCATGTCACAAAACCAATTTAGGTCAAGCAGGCTTTGTCTGATCCTGTCCCTTGCTCCCAGAGACTCACAAGATGGGGAATATTCCTAGGAAAAACTATGATGAAGGAGGGTGAACCACTGAAGCTGAGCTTCTTTCACTGGGGCTGGCAGGGGCTGTAGTTGCCCTGATTAAATTTAAATCTTTTCTAAGGACCCTTCTGGCACAGCTCTGGCGGCCAAGAGTTGTGTGTCATTCGACAGAAATACCAGTGCAAAGGCAGGTTCCCATCCCCATCCCAAGCTGAGCATCCAGGACTGTCCGCCCTGCCACACGCTTCACCTGCAGCCTCTCCCATAACGCCAAGTAAGTGTCCCCGAGGGAGATGACGGATGAAGAAACCAGGTACCTCATTAAACAGTAACAACATACTTTATTGATGTTTTCTGATGGTAATTGACGTTTGAGTTCAGCTCATTTGGCTTTTAATCAGAACATAATTTACCACAAAGGAAGGAAGCGTATTGATTCCCTGCCTCCCCGGGGGACCATTATTTATTTACCTCGAGCGCTGAAAAGTGCATGATGGGGACCTCTCCCACGGTGCAGATGGAGGGAAGGGCTGGGTGACTTGGGCACTTGGACGGGTATTTTAGTATCTATTTCCAGCCTAACTCACAGGTGTGTGAACGCTAAGCAAGCAAATGATCTGCTGGCAGTGTGGATTTGCAGAAACGAAGGGTTTAACAGGGAGAGTTTGAGGGGTTTAATAAGGAAGGATGTCCTCTCTATTGACAGACCACTGCTGATGGCTGGGGAATTGCCCAGCCATGGATTATGGCCACATCTGATTTGGTTCAGGTAGAGACCATTTGTCAAGCTGAGTGTAAAAAGCTCTAATAGGTATTATGACCCGATCTCAGCTGTTGTGGGGCTGCAAGCCACTGGGACACCCATTTGTCAGCCCTGACCACAGAAGGCTATCAGTGCCTGGGACACATTTTGGGTAGCCCTGTTGCATCCCTGCTGCTCTCCTGCAAAGCACTCCTCTGGGATTTGGTTGTCTTGGGGTCTTGGGGATGCTTTCACCCAGCCAAATAGTCTCTATTGACTATCGGTGAGCAGCACTGCAGATTTAGGGGGGATCAGGACCCCATGGGGTGCTGATAGGTGAGAGAAGCACCTCCCTCTGGTTCACCCCACAAACATGACATGTCCCTCTTTCACCTGGGGATCACCAGCCGATTGTCCCTTCCAGAAGGGATGCAGCCACCTTCCTTCTTTTGGGCAAAAAGTAATAAATGCAAAGAGCCAAGGTCTGGCAGGTAGGGAAGTTGCCATCGGGATTTTCAGCAATTACTCTTCATAGAGACAGGGACTGTGATTTCTGGCCAGAGTGCAGCGAGTGATTATCTCACAGTTTGGGATATTTGGGGATTTGGGTAAGAGCTTTATCCCACCCTTCCCATCTTCAAAGAGTTTCGCAATCATTAGGTAATTTGCTAATCCTCCCGGTTTCTCTGTCACTTTCCCTTTTCTCCTTTCCATCCAGCTCTCCAGGAAATCCCCAGCACAGCTTTTGTGTCTGCATTGGTAGTTTCGCATCCGCTTGGAGTGCCTGATGAAGCGACCCTGCTCCCTCAAGCCTCGCTGCATCCCGGAGCTGTTGCTGGGAGAGCTTGGCTGGAGCGCAGACACTGCTATTGGCTGCTGCTTCGTTACTGTGATCTTATCTTTTTTTCTTTAAAAAAAAGAGAAAAAAAAAAGAGAAAATTCCCAGTTCTGTTATGCCTGTGAGGGCCCCTCAGTGGTTAATCAGCTGAAGGCGAGTGTTGCTCTGAGGGTTATGCCCTTGCCCTGGGATCCACGTTTCCGTGCCCGCCTGCAGCGGGGAGCAACGGGGACCGATGCGAGGGGGTCGCTGCCGCCCCTTCCCAGGCTCTGGTGCACGTCACAAGACTCCCAGGGGTTGTGACGAGGGGCTGAGAACCCCCATGGAATGACATAAATATTTGCAGTGGTATCCTGGGGACACTCCTGCGCTCCTCCAACAGCAATAACGGGCTGGGCTGGGGTTTGCTTCCCGTGGGATCTGGTGCGGTGCAGCTGAGACACAGGCTTTGTAGGAGACTTGTTGGGCTGGGAAAATCTCTACGTGCTGCCCTACATCTGGGACATAAATAACCAAATAATCTACTTCTGGTTTAACCCTGGGGTGAGAGGGGTACAAAGAACAGCGTTTAGCAGCAAAAGTAGGTGCTGGGCTCCAGCCTGTGGTTCCCAAAGGCATGCCCCCCAAGAAACTCCAGCTTCTGCAGAGAGACCATCTAGGGCAGGGTCTGGCTGAAGAGCCACATTTGCTCAAGGCAGGATGGTGGGAAGTATCATGGACACTGTGCAAAGCTCTGCGCACCCATCACACTGCAGCATGCGTCTCCATCCTATGTGTGTCACCCCCAAGCAGGGTCTGAGACCCTGAAAAGCAAATAGAAGAGCCCTCCTGGAGACGCAGTGGTTGCTGCAGCCTGGGGTCACACGGGTAAGTAGAGACATGAGGTCTGTAAGTGATGGACGATGCTGTTTGCCAAAACACGGAGGAGCTTTGTCTGCAAACTGCTCCTGGCTGGTGGCAGCGAGTGATGGGGAGCAGCTGAACCCCACTGGGGAGGAGCTGCCCAGGGGCTCTGCGTCCTCCAAGACTCCCAACTGAGTCCTCCCTGTCTGTGTATGTAGGAGGATGGCGAGTGCCATCCTCCACCGAATACACTGATTTCAGTAGACGTTAGAGGTCGGTACCTCCGACCCCTCTTCTCATTTGCAGTCTGGCCAGTGCAGCACCTTGGGTGTTTTTCTGTCTTTGCTGTTCTACACCAGCTACAGCGATTAATGTGTGAGTTGGTTGTTTGCTGAGATATTTCCAGGGTAATGAATGGCTCTTCTGGACTTTTAGCTGCTTTTTATGATAACTCTGTGCGTCTATCAGAAGGATACAGATGCATTTGTCATTAAAGCATGGTCCAGTGACCCTTCCAGGAATGAATGTTGGCATCTAAATGGCCTTCCCATTAGTGACTTTGTTTATAGCACTGAAGTGGGTCCAATTTATTTGGCTGAGGATCTTACTGTGTATGTCAGGAGCACATTGGAGTGGTGATGCTCAAAAGCCTCCTCTGCAGTGACAGCTTTGCTGTGCACATCTCAGCTGAGGATGGAGTCAGTGCCATTAGGCAATGGGTGCAAAGCAGCACACAGATCCCCTGCCATTTTCCACATTGTTTTGTGACTGCTGCTCATTTATCTTCTGCTGCGGAAGCTAAGCTGGGTATCCTACAGTAGCTCTCACAAAAGATTTTTGTATTTTTTTTTTTGCAATTTCCCTTTATCTTACATGGTCCCCTCAGGGCCATCTATCACCTCGAATTTTATTGCCTTCTTTAATTGCTTCTCTGAAGTCCAAGTGCAATATTACTCCAGGATCCTTTTGAATAACTTCCTGAGTTGCTGCGATGCCATTCATCTTGTACTTCTGGCTCTCTTGATAAGCCCTATTGTACATTGCTTTTCATTTCAGTGTGTCAACACTGAATCTAATGCATCGCACTTTGGCCTTTCGTCAAAGCAGATGATGAGCGCTTCTTATAGCGGTATCTGAGTTGCAAAATTGGTTTCCATTTCTCTTCTTTGTTTCTACAAATTTCCACTTTCAATGTTCTGCTACTGCTGCAGCTTTGCCAGCTCCTAATTTGGGGTAGTTCAAGGCAGGGTTTAATTACTGGTGTGCTTGGTACTCTGAGGTCGTTCTAGGTGAACGCTCAATACTGTGTCAGGATGACTGAAATGTCCAGTGTGGACGTCCTCAGCCATGGGGTTCCCTGGTTTGGCAGTGGCTCTGTGGTGTTAGGCCAGTCCAAAGCTGGACTGCTCTGGCTGTTTTTTATAAAAGTTGAACAGGAACAAATCCTTTACTGAGAGCAAAAGAATTAACTTTGCTGGTGCTCAGTCTCATGCGGATCATCTTAAGGAAGTTAATGTCCACTCCCATCTCTGCCACGAGTATGTGATGGCAAGATGTGGTGATTTTGTGTCTTTGTGGTTGCGGTTGAGTTGGGGAGAGGGTTAGCACTGCTGGTAGATCTGCTTGGAAGCAGAGGATTTGGGAGTTTTTGAACCGTGAAGTTAGAGCATGTGCCATGCTTGATAGCTGAGTATTTGGTTAATTTGATGAAAGCCAGTTGCTCCTTTTGGACCAAGGAGTTAATGGGACCTTCTGAAGGTCAGTAGCAATGAACATGGCGAGGAGCAATGGGTCAGGCAGTTACCCTCAGCCAAGACCCTCAGTCTACACCCTCAGGTGTAGACACCTCCTGCCTAGAAGTCCCCAGGTTGAGGCCACTTATGTTTTGCACCAGTTGTTGACTTTCTCTCTCGTTGAGTTTTATGCTGCTGTCAGCCAGGACTCCACAAAATGTTAACTTCGCCGTGCTTGCTGCCAGAGCTGATGCTGTCTGCCCTGGCAAGGACTACCTGCCATCTGCTAAGGGACACCTTCAGCTACTGCTCCTGCCAGTGTATCAGGCTTCTCCAGTAGGGTGGTGAAGGCCAAAAGTGCTGCTTAAGCTATATGCTCTCAGCCCAGGGCCTGCAATTGGCCCAAACTTTCAATGAGTCTTATACAAAACTATTTTCAGCTTAGGGTCGTGTTGTGCAGCAGCTGGGGCTGTCATTCCTGTTTCTGCCTGCCTGGCCTGATCACTGCAGGCCTGGGCGCAGAGTTTGAGGTTGTTCTGGATGGTTTGGTTGCTGGGTTTGGGTTTTGCCAAGTAATGGGTTGAGTTTTACTGATAAGGAATGCTGATGAGAAGTGGTTCCTCCTCTCCATTCTTGTGAGATCTCCAAAGTGCTCCTTCCTGTACAAAAGGGTTGCTGCTGGATGGGAAGTTTTACTTTCTGATGAACTTTTATCAAAGTATAGTTTATTGCTTGATAGAAGACTCATCCTTCTCCTCCTCAAAAAATAACCCATCTTTTTCTTTGCCTTTTATTTCTGCTGCTTTAAACAGCTGCTCTTACCTCTACCCTTCTTTAAGAGAGAATTTTTGATGGTAAAGCTAATATCCTAGCAAAGCAGAAGGAAGAGAGTAAGGTTTCCAGTATGAGCAACTTTCCTTATCCAAGGGGTATCTGGAGCTGTTTGGTTTGCATTGTTTCTGTGCAGCTTCTATGTCTAGTTTCTAGCATTTCTAGTTCTGTGTATCTTTTAACATACTCTTTGTACAATCTCCCACAAACCACGCCCTAATATTTGAGGTAGTTTTATGTGAAAATAACCCCACAATAGGTGATTTGAGATAAGATACAGCACGTTATTTGATGCTAGGCTTTGACCCTCTGTAAGCCCTGTTGAGTTCCTGTGAACCTGCAGTGGCCAAGGTAAAATATGACAGAACAGAAGTGAGAGCAGGAAATATTGCAGAACAGAAATGAGAGATTTGTCCAAGGTGGAGACACTCCTCTCCTGGCAGAGAGCCTCCAAGAAAGGGAGCCGGCTGTACATGGTAATTTGACAGGTCTGCAAGGGTCTTGCTGGCTGTTCCTAGGTCCATGACCTGAGTCCTGCACCCCACGGACCCAGCTCTACCACCAAGCGCCCTTCCGTGGTGGGAAATGAGAGGCTGGTTTGTTTTTGTTGTCTTTTCAAACCTCCTGCTGCTACACGGATGGCTGGAGTGGGGACGTAAGCAGAGCTTGGGAAGGACTCTGCAGCGAGCTCCCTGCTGGTACCATGCTGAGAGAGGGGTCACCAAGCCCAAATCTGAATTTCCCATGCCAAGAAAAATGCATTTTTCCTGTAAGAAGCCAAATGCCTCTTCTCATATAAGAAACATTTATTCTCTTCCAGGACCAGCTGGTCTTTTCTTGACCATTTCATAATGTGAATTAATCATGGGGCACATCCTTCCCTTACAAAAGCCATCGGAGTGTCTCTGCTGCCAGTGAGAGCTTGGCCCTAACCTTGAGCAGGGGGAGGCACAAGCGGTGTTTGGCCCCGTGGCTGCGTACCTGGGGAAACTCAGGGAAGATCAACTGGATTAGCTCAGTTGCCATGAAGCCTGCTGGGAACAACCTCATTAAAATGGCCTTTATTAACCTTGTTCCATTTCTCCTCTAATTTGAATTAAAACGTCCTTGATTTATTTTTAAAAGAATTTCGGGGGGGGGTATTGGGTGGTCAAATGGACCCATTTAAAACTGTATTGTCACTTTGTTTGGATTTTGTTTTCCTCTGTGTGGACAAGATACATCACTTACATCTACCTTGCCCATATCTGCTCGCCTTTGGGTGTCATCTACCTCCTCACTCATTCCCCACACGCTGGGGTCTCTCCCCCAAGGAGTCTGAAACGATGGAGAGGGAACTGCAATATCCTTACAGTGATATTTTAAGGACGCTCCCCTGGAGAGCTCTTCCCTACGGCACAACGGGGATTTTTCCGTGTGCATTCTCATGCCTTGCCCAAGAAACTCAATGACCAACCAGCCATGCGGTGAGGGGTTTGTTGCTGGCGTGGATCCATCCCTGCACACCTGGATGGGGTCGTAGGTAGGAGGAACCACTGAGCCTCCTGTGGTGGGACAGTCTTGCACCAACCTGAACGCTGGCTGCCGACTGGCTGTGGGTATATTTTGGCCATCAGTGGGAGGGGAACGGTGGATTTAAAGCCTTTCCTACCTCCTCGGTTCCTGATCGCGCAGGAGGAGGACAGTTTGCTGGAGAAAACTCCATTAGGGCTTCAAAAGAAAAGTCTGGCGGTGGCTTGTTGGGGCCGGGGCTGGCTGCAGCACAGATGTCTGCATGCAACAATAGGCTGCAATTTAGCCCCATGCTTTGAAAGCAAAGGGGGGAGGGAAAAAAAAAGAAGAAAGGAAAGAAAAAAAGAAAACCAGAAAGCCATTAGATGACTTCAGCTCCTCGTGACTACATCAAAAGCGAAGGCGTCGTAAATTCAGTTTCTATTAAACCCCAGGGCCCCGGTGCCGGGGAGCAGGATGCTCTTCTGGAGCCAGCGGCCGGGGAAAGCCATTTTGAGGCCACTGGAGCGGTTGCAGGTTTTGGGTTGGCAGAGCTTTTTCCTGGCTGCTGTGTTGACCTGGGTTGGGGGCCTGGGGGTGTGTGTCCAGTGGCTCGGGTGGATGGTGGACATGGCCTTACTAATTGTCTGAAATATGTCCCTGTGCTTTCTCTTGCTACCTTCTCAGTAGGAATTTGGAGGTCCCGTGGTGGCCCATCAGATTTGGCATGCGTTAAGGACCTCCTAGTGTTGTGAAAGCTTTGCACATAGGCACTTTTCATACTGCTGAGATAACATTTTATCTTCATTTTGTTGTCTTCCTTCCCAAACTCCAAAGTCTATCCCTGCCTCAGCACAAGTTACTGGGGATTTGTTCTCCTTTGCTCCATGCTAATTTGTAATAACTGATTTGATGCATGTCAGAGCTGTTGAGGATGGTGTGTCCTGGGGCTTGCTAGAGCATCTCTCACTATTTTATGTCTTTGTTTTTCTGTCTAATAACTCTTTTTACCATTGTGAGCATAGTTTTTTCTCCCTCAGCTCTTTTTTTGCTCAGTAGTCTAAACCATTATCCTATTGTCCTAGCTAATCACCCAAGACAAATAAAACAAGGAGGAGGATTTGGAAGGAAATCTATCATTCTCTGCATTTTCTGGGTATGAAATAGGTCATGTTTTAAGGGTCAGCATCCAGTGAACTGTATGGAAAGGAAACATCTTGGCTGAGGGGTCTCCACACTAAATATTTCATGTGCGGGAATGGTGCTCCCAGGGCGAGTGCAGTTTCTGGGCCCGTGGCTGCCATGGTTTGTGCATGGACAGAGATTTTTGTGCACTAAAGCAGCAACTGCAAATCCTGCAGCATCCGGAAAGGAATGATGCAAGTTTGAAAAATTTTTTGGAAAGAAACAGAAAAGGGAAGAAAAAAAATTTAAATTTTAATTAAGTCAAAATCATGGGTTTGGAGGGCCGATTTGGGACTTTTTGCATGTTAAGATTTGCTGTATAGCACCTTTTTTTTTTTTTTCCCCAGAGACTGATTGCAAGTGACAGAAACATGGGGCTATGTAATAATGTGAGCAAAAACCTGTCGCTTCCTCTGACCCGAGACAATGGCTAATTGTTCTAATTTAGGTCAATCCCCTGCTGTGCTGCAGTAGGAATTCTTTACCAGGGCCCTTTAATCATTAATGTTGGCCTATTTTACACCATGTTTGGCCCCGGTGCAACCCCCCCAGGACTCCCCACGCCACCAGGGATTCTGCCGCTGGGGGCGGAGCGGGTGATTCATTTCTTAATGAAAACAAATTAATTTGCAGTAACATCTTTATCACCAGGCTTTCATATGCTTTGTGTCCTCCTCTGAGCTCTCTGGCTGCTTCTTTCGGAGCAGAAATCCGGTTTGTGAATATAATTCTTAACCTCCTTGCCTCACCCAGGGGTTGTTGCCGCACAGTGATGCAAGGAGGGCAGGCGGTGATGCCGTGGTTATTTATCCCCCGCGAAAACACGGTCCTGTTCATCCCATATTTGCTTTCCCATGGTGTCATCCCTCTGCTTCCAATTACCCCCCTCCCTCCGCCGGCAGAGCGGCGAGGAACGCATCCAAGGGCCGCTCGTTCGTGGTTGAACGTGGTGTGCAGATGCTGGGTGATAACCTCACCCCGGGGCCGTACGGGGCCTGTCGGCGCACGGTGCTGATAAAGGCTGAACAGTTTCTCTGCTACACCACAGGTGAGAGCCTCAGTGAGGGTAAAACAGGTCACTGTGAAGAAACCAGGGCAGGTTTAGCAGGACATGAGAGGGATGACCCTGGCTTCTTGCCTTTACCTGCTCCGATTTATCCCTGGGGTTTAACTGATTCCCATTTTGAGCGCTGTTGCTCCATCCCTTCATCCAGAGCTCTTCTCCTGGGGCTGGAGCCAGGGTCAGGAGCCTAGCGGTCCCCAGCACGTGCCTGGGCACCCCCTCGGCTGTTTCTTCCCCCTCTCATTTTCCAGTTGAACGAGATCCCGTTGGCGCGGGGCTGGTTGCGGCTCGCAGATGGGGCATGTGCCACGAATCCCTCTCCCAGCTGAAATCTGTTAAGGGATTAAAATCTCATGAATCTCTGGGCTCCTTCTGGCAGCGAGCAGCCCTCTCCTTCTCCAGAGGGCTGGAGGCAGGCGAAGACAGAGGAGGAACGATGGGGAAAGGGGCCCTTTGCAGGGAAGAGCCTCTGCTCTCAGCTCTCCCCTCATCCCTGCTCTGTCCCGCCCTCAGCACCCCGTCTGATGGCCGGGAACTGCGCTGGGTCTCTGCCAGCTCGGAGAGGACACGGTTGAGTAGCAGCCAAGACATTGCCCAAAAACTGCTTCTCTGAGCTGATGCTTGCACCAGAAGTTTGCTCTTTGTGGGCTCCATGAGTCTCGCTGAGCGCCGGGGTGCTGCATAAACGTGCTCTGTGAGGCACATCTTCTCCTGAAGACTTTCCAGCTGAGCAGCCAAGATAAATTAAAAGGAAAGAGGGTGCCGTATGGCTTTCTTGCTCCTTCCACAGAGGCTTTGCCCCCAGTTTGGGTGCTGCTCAAAGCAGTTTTTCTGCATGTGTGGCACAGGTTTCTCTCCCTGTTGACGTAGGGGCTGTACAGGCTTGTGCAAGATCACGGCACCGAGAGCTTTTGCAAACTCGCAGATGTTTCCAGATGTGTAGCTGATGAATCTGTAGGGAGTTAGCTCAGCTGAGGGCTCATCACCAGCATCTTACCAGCATTTATCAGCTGGCCTGCGAGTGTGGTGCTAAGAGAAAGGGCATATCCCAGCTCTACAAAACAGCCTTTTTCTTGGCAGCATCATCAGCTGGGAAAGCCGATCTCTCTGTGTGGTCTGTCCCATCTCCCCAACCCTGAGATGTTCCGCAGTTTTCCTCCCAGAGCTTGGGAACCAGAGTAACAAACGCACGTTCCCACGCATGTGCCCATGAATGCCTGGTGCTAGAAGCAGCCAGGTCTTCCATGGTATCGCTGGCGATGCCTTTGCTGGAGATTCAGCCCTGTGCGTTACTTGAGGGATAATTTACTGCTGCAGTTTGGTTCCGGTGGTGAGACAATATGCTTGGTGAAAACGGCAGCTCTCATTGTACGTGTCTTGTGCTTGATTATTGTCCCTTCTACGGAAAGAGCATATGGTGTTTGCTTTGGTTTGAATTTCTGACCACAAAAGAAACCCCAGCCTTATCTTGACCTCACACAAGTGGTGTGATATAGACTGGTGTAGGTCGTGCAGAATGACCTTTTGTCCATTGCTTTTCATTTTGTGGGAAGTGGTTTGTCACTGGAAGCAGCGAGGGGGGCAGCAGCATCTGCCTGTGACTGATGGGGTTTAAATCTTCTCTTGCATCACGCCCAAGGATGCTGATGGTACCCAGCAGAGAGGATCGTGCTGGATGGAGAGCAGGAGTGTTGCCTTGCACTGGAGGGAAGGTCGGCATCGCAGTGTAGTGCTGGCACGGCGTCAGGAAGCCTGTGGCTGCCCACAGGGATAGTGCTCGGCACCATCGCTCCTGCCTGTGTAACGCACTAACCCCCAGCTCTCCTGGCAACCCTGCGTGCGGTTGCTCTCCCCGTTCGCCGAGCAGCGAGGTTAAAACTTTGTCAACACGAGTGAGCCGGGCTGATTTTTAAGCTGACTCAATTTTCAAACAAGCTCTTGGGCTCGGTCCCACCAGGGTGTGCGTCAGCTCCAATTATTTCCTGATAGACTTGGACCATAAACAGTGAAAAAGCCTTTGTTTAAACCATCAGACGAGCGGCCAGCTCTGCCTTTGGCACCGCATCAGCTACATCTCGTCTTCTGGGCACGTGTTTTCAGCAATCCCAGAGCAGCTCTTGTACGCAGGGGTCAGGGCTGGGGCTGCTCAGGAGCCTTCCACAAAGCTTTGGGGAGGAATTGCAGAGGTTTTGCAGGTACCTAAAAAAAAAAAAAGAAGTGGGTTCTTGAAGCAGAGAGGTTTGTGCCTCACCCATGGGCAGGTGAAGTGCAGTGATGGGAATGAGACGTGCAAAAGCAAGGAGCTCGACCCCACAATAGCATGTCTTATGAAGGCTCTGAAATGGCTTGTTTATTTATCCTAGTGCTAAACTGGGGCATTTATCTACAGACCAGTGTGGAAAAGACCATACTTTTGTGGCTGGCTTTTACCCTTGCATAGTACCAAGATGGGAAGATGCATGAGTTGCTGCGTGCCAAAATCATGTTCTCTAAATCATCTTTTAAAACCCCAAACCAGAAGTAGCCCAGTCCCTGCAGGGCTTGTGAGTTGAGCTTGCTAGTGAAGAAAAAAGGGCTGAAAGAGTGGCCTGGTTGGGATGACCGTGTGAAGGATGAGCTGGCTGTGGCCACTGATGTAAAGAGATAAGGATTAATATATACTTCCCTACTCTAGCGTCTTTCCTTGGAGCCCTTGATGTGCTGTATCAGTGTTGATGGATGATTTGCTGCGTTCTCTGAGGGGATTTTTTTGGGCTGAATTTCTCAGAATTTGGCTTGATGTGAAATTCAGGTCTGAGCTTCCACCCACCATCTGGACACACTGCTCTGGAGGTCTGGCAGCTGCGCACCAAGGGTTGGCATGAGCACGTTGCTTGGGGGGAAAAAAATCTCTTATAGGAGAGAGAAGATAGTCCTGACACATTTGTACCAGCAAAAACTTGTTTCTTTTACTTTTTCTGCATTTTTGCCATATTCCTCTTGTGAATCATTTCACTTCCCTGACAGTTTAGTTGGCAGGATAATACTGGACAAGTTTAATTGTCTCTTTCAGGATTATATTGGAGGCAATTTGCAGCGCTGAATTGCAACACGGTGGCTACTTACTCCACAGCATTTGAGCATGCTGTTTCTTTTTCAACAAGAGTTTTTCCACCCGACGCAGGGAGGGCTCAGAGATGGAAACCCCGGTACAGCGCTGAGGGTGGACACTGTCATTTCAGGGGCTGTTGAAATGCTTTGTAAGGGTAACAGCTGAAAGAAATAGATTAAATGAAAGCTGATGGCACAGGGCAGCTTGCTGTGGATATTATGTAAAGGTAAAAATGTAAAAAAAATAATAGGGTAGGGGTCAAAACTCATAGTGTTTTCTTCTCGCATTAGGGATGTTGGTGACGGTGAGGAAGGTGTTGCTGGCAGGGAACAAATGGAGAGCAGTGAGAGGGAGCAGCCTATGCTGTTGCCTCCCCAAAATGTTTTGAGGCTTTAATTAAAGGATGGCTAAAATGTGTTTCCAGACCTTCCAGCAGAAAACATGAAATAAAGACTTCTCTCGTTATGTTTTCTGTGTTAATTTGACAGGCTGAGCCTCCTAGGGTTCATCCATCCCCAAGCCTAGAGCAGTATATATTTCTTGCCGCAAGGTCGCCAGCAGGAGGGGGGAATTTCGACATGCCTGAGGTTTAGCATAGGCTGATGTCCCACTGAAATTTGCGGGATTAAAACCCTTATTTCAAGTTAAGCATGGTGATAAATGAGGTGTTGAAAAGTATGGGTTTAAATGTGCTCTTAAACCCATATTTCCTCCTCCACAAACTGGGAAACAGGAGGTACGGCCGTCAAAAGCTTGTGGAGCTCAGATGTCAAGTGGCTCCTGACTCAGGTTGTTTCCAGCTCCTGCTGACACAACGTTTTCTGTACAGCGTGTCCTTCTGGTGTCTCTGGGTCTGGAGTTTCTACCTGAGCTGCCGAAATCACCATCCACCTCGTGCCTGATGGAGGGGATGAGCGCTGGTGCCGTCGCTTGGCTGCCGGTTTGAGCAGCTGGAGCATTGCCCCTGAATTAAATCGGCTTTTGATTAATGTTAGTCGCTGCGTAGGCACCTGGACGTTCTGGGAATAAACTGCCCTGATTTCTCTCAAGGCTTAGCGTCTTGCAGACTGGATTCAACAGAGAAGCTTAAGACCACAACTCATATGCTGGTATTTCTGCTCCAGCCATCTGCAGATACGCTCCTTCTATCCTGGGTTTGTGGGGTTTTTTTTACCCTGAGAAAAACCTGCTGTAATTGTTTCCCTGCATACCCAGAGGTGATTTGTCAAAATCCCTATTGCTCCTTGGTTAATTCAATATTTATAATGTCTTTATAAGGCCGGTCTCGCTCTGCTGACTTGGAGGGGAGGTGGGAGAATTTATCGCATAAATCAGGCTGCACGAAACGCGCAGCTCCCAGCTCTGCCAGGGCATTCGGGCTCCAAGGGAAGATGTGAAGGCAGCAGTAATTGGGTGTCCAGGCAGAGAAGATGCAGAATCTTCCTCAGCATCCCTGCCCAGCTCGTCCCAGCACACAGCAAAATCCTCAGCAATCAGCGTGAATGAGGAGCAGCAGCGAGCTGAGCCCAGGCTGATTGCTTATTTTAGGGCTTCCTATTCAATTTCTGTGTCTTCTCTAAGATGTTTCATGACGGAACAGTTTTATGAAACCAGGCAGATGCCACAAATTGTTACATTTTGATTTTTTTTAATCATTATTGTTTTTTAGATCAGGTTAATCTCTGCTTGGGACCTTTCAGAGAGCAAGCCAGGCAGGGCAAGATGGGTGGTTTACGTTATTGGATGTCACATCATGCATTAGTATGTAAAGATCTTGAAACACAATTGAATCATCCAGATACTGGTATTTGTATTTTGTTTTATTTTTAGGAACCAAATTTCTAGAACCAAATTCTTAGAAACTTTCAGAGTTAAAGTTTTCCAAGCCACTATCCTTTTGCGTGCAAATTTTCATCAGAATTGAGAAGACGCTGCCAAAATCCCCAATTTCCTTGAAAACTTTTTTTTTTCCTAATAAATATATGCTTTGAGAGTTTGGTGTGCACTGTTCCTGAGATCTCCATCAGCTCACAAAGCCTCTTAGTGTTTGCTCCTCTGTACGGTAATGTATGAGTTTTTTGGTGTATTTAGCAATCTCTGTAAAACTTCAGTGCCGAAAGCTATTGTGTGCTGTCAGATGATAATGGTGCTGCTGCTGAAGGAATTGCAGAGGCACAACCCTGCTGTGTGGATCCTCTGAACCCCAGGAGAGCAGCCAAGAAGGGACCTCATCATCCTTAACCAGGCAGGGCTCATGCACCCCTGTGTTGGGTCTCCAGCAGCAATGTCCATGGGGGTGCAGGACAGGGTGGCCCTTGGTGAAACACCCCGTCCCTGTAGCATCGTAGCAATCGGTGGGGTTTCTTTTTCACGATTCCTATACATTTTTTAGCGTGGTCCCTTATGACTTGCCAGCTTCTAGCAGGGAGCTCCTCTGGGGTTTGGAACATCCCGTGGGCATCACTGTAACACTGCAAACACCTTACCTGGTGTCCCTCCCTTGTCTTTGCAGGAGGGGGACTCCCTCGGGGCCATGGAGAAGCTTTGCCGGCAGCTCACCTACCACCTCAGCCCCCACTCGCAGTGGAGACGCCAGGGCATCATGAAGAGGAAACCGCAGTCCTGGTGAGTTGGCTCTCAAAAGCTGCTGTCACCCTGCTGGGTCACTGTCCCCTCACTAGTCTTTGTGTCCTTGGACCACCGTCAGGTTCGGGAGAGCTGGAAGGGGGTTTTTCCAGGATGCTTTTGGCCGTAGTGTGCTGGTAGGAGCTGCCTGTTGCACACCTGCAGCAACAGGAGGAACAAATCCACCACAGTGATGGAAAGCTCTTAAAACCATTAGCCAGGGCTGCGTGGGAGCCGAGAGGTCAAAACCTTCTCAGCTTGCCACAGCCTCCAAAATCCTCAGTTGTCTCCTGTCTCGCTAGTGTTTCCCTCGTGCATGGTTGTGTTATCAGGTTGCTTTGTGCTCACCCAGAGTTGTTTTCCTCCTTTTCCATTTTCCCGGTTGCAGAGAACAGCCCGGTAGTGCCCAGGGAGGGGGAACGGGCTGGAAAACCTGAACCATCATCCCACAAACATGCCCATGCTGGGCATTGGAGAGCAGGAGACAAACTACTCCAAGACATCCTAATTAGCTGGCAATTAATGTGTAGGCACGTGTCACCATGCACACTGTGGCTTGCAGCATGTTTGTCCGAAGGGAAATGTTTGATTAAAAATAGAGAGAAAAAGACTCCGAGTCCTCAGCAAAGCATCCCAACTACCAACATCTTGTATCCATGGTGCTGGAAGACCTGTGGATGAGGCTGATGGGAGTGGAAAAGTCTCCTGGTTTTCTGTGATGTTATGCATTATATCTTTATTATTTTTGTTAAGGAAACAAGAAATACAAAAGAAGCCACAATCTGGCAGAGTCAGGATTTGTATCCGAGTGCTGGCTTGTGGTCCCAAGAGAGTTTTGATTCCTGTTGGAGCAGATGCTATTTGTAGCCATGGGGGAGACTAATCCCATGAAAAAACTTAGTCTGAAAAAAAGAGGGGAGGAAAATAACACAAGAGGAAAAGAGACACAAGGCAATAAAGGACTGCATGGCCAATTAGTATTAGGACCATGTCTCCCGGAGATCTGGCTCAGCATCCTTGCACTCTGTTGTGCTTAGAGACCCAAACATGCAGGAAGACCTGTTCCATTAGCAGTAGCAACTGTACTTTTGTGTGCTGAGTGTTTTTAAGATGTATTGATGAGTAAAATTTGCTCTTTTCCCAAAAAAAATCAGAAATAGAGGGAGTATGCTGGGGCTATGTGCTGCTCCCTGTGGGCCGGGCTCGGCACACGGAGCTGGAAAATAACCCGGGAGCTCAGTTATCCTGGTGGGTTTTTTCTTAATTAGAATAGGAAGTGCACACCCCTTGTCATCCCATCAGGGCATTATTAAAGTTACACTGATGTGGCAGCAGGGAGCTCTTTACAGCCCAAAAGACAAGAAATTCTTGAAAACTAAAAAATTTAAAGCAGTGCTTTGTGCCACTCTGTCTTTAATTACCAATCCTTGTCCTTAATTATCAGCTTGGAGGGGTTGTGTGAGTGTGTCCGTGTGCCAGAGATCTGTGAGGCTTTATCTTACAAGCCTGCCATAACGCTTCCCTTTCCTTGGATGAGCTAGGAAATAGCTGAGGTTTTTCATGGTTTTAAGAGCAGGGGTGAGGTTTTGGCTGTAAATGAGCCCTGACCACACGGCAGAGACCCCAGGGCTGTGAAACATGGTGCTGGCTGCCACGGAGTGGGTTTGTAGGACGGGGTTTGCCTGGATTTCTGGTTTAGATGCTCGTTTAGGAAGTGGCTGTGAGTTGAAGCCAACCCTTTGCTAGGAGTTGAAGTCAACAAGGTCTAAGTGACTTAATGTAGAGAATGTATAGAGAATAGAGTATCTGTTTTGTCTTCCCTGTGCTTGAGCACCCACTGCTTTATTTGTGCATGAGCAGTTACCCCATTAGGGGTGCTCCTGATCTGATGTGTGCGTTAATTGGTGAGTAATTCCTTCCACAGCTGACAACCAGTGGGTGTTTCTCCAGAGCCCCCTGCTCTGGGTTGGTGTTTGCAAGTGCCCTGTGATGCCTCCAAAGGAGTAATGGGTTCTTGTTCCCAGGTGTTGGTGTAGGTTTGACCCAGTCCTGCTGTCAGATGTTGCAGAAACTCACAAATATTAAAAGTTTCCACACTTCTAAAATGTGTCTATTGGCCATCCGCAACCCAAAAGTGCTCTGCTTTGGGCTGTAATTAGTAGCTTGCTCTAATGACCAGGGAGGTACAGACCCCCTCTTTGCATCCGTCTCTTTGCAAGGAAAAGAGCTTTGGCTTGGTACAGTGATAGCAGAGAGACGCTGGTTAGTGGAGAAGGAGAGGACAGGCCCATCTTATCAGAAATAAAAGCAAAGCCTGTGGGACTGTTTTCCCAGCTCTTTCTGTAGCTGGTTTTATCACGCCACATCTTTTACAAACATTTTAGCAGGGCCTGTTATGATAGGACAAGGGGTAATGGTTTTTAAACTAAAAGAGGGAAGATTTAGACTAGATAAAAGGAAGAGATTTTTTACAATGAGGGTGGTGAAACACTGCAAGAGGTTGCCCAGAGAGGTGGTTGATGCCCCATCCCTGGAAACATTCCAGCTCAGGTTGGGCAGGGCTCTGAGCAGCCTCATCAAGTTGAAGATGTCCCTGCTTATTGCAGGGGGTTGGACTAGATGATCTTTGGAGGTTCTTTCCATCCCAAACTATTCGGTGATTCTATGATTCTTTCTTTCCTTGCGTTCTTTCTTGTCATTTTCTTTCTCTCTTGTTGGAGAAGTCGTTTTCTCACTCTCCTGCAAGATGACTTTGGGGTCAGAAAGGGACAATTTGGAGTCATTCCCTGGCCTGTGTTGCAATCTGCCTGGAGGGTCATTCGGTGGGAAGCACATAACCACGTGCTTTGGATGTGGAAACCTGGTCTCTTGTCGCCTGCACAGTGATTCTTGACCTTGTAATGAGTGCTTTGGCTCTGTCCCTGGCTCCCTGTGATAATTAGGGATTGCAGCACAACAGCAGGGATTGGTGCAGCCTGTTGTGGAGAACTCCCAGTCTGGAGCTGTGGAGTTACTCAAAAATACTTTGTTAATTAGAAATCTATATCTTTGTGATGCATTGTGCTCCTGGGTCCCCTCTGCCAGAGACACACTCATTAGCGCACTGACTCGTAACAAGCAGAAATACACACATCGTAATTTGTGCTGTGGCTTCATTAAGAGGCATCATTTCTCCGGGCTCACGAGTGCTCCCATCTCCTGGTGCTCCACAGTCCCCTGTCCCCTGCAGCTGGGTTAGATGTGTTGGAAGGGCTTGGGAAGGAATTGGAGTTCAATTATTCCTATGATCGGGAGCGGTGAGGAGTGCATTTGTAGGAGATGGATGTGCTAGTGCAATGCTGATCCCTCTCTTCGATGAAAAGGTTTCTCCTGTTGTGGGATCAAGGGGGTCTCAGACACTAGTAGGATCCTTCTCTCTTGTTGCTCAGGGCTTGTGAAGGGCTGGTGGCCTCTGGATGTCATTGTATTGCCACCTCCTCAGACACCCACAGTCAAATTTTTAGTGGGATAGCATCCCTTCTTCACTAAATGCCTGTTGGCATTCCCAGGGAGCAGTGGAGGTTGTAGACACAAGCAGTGGGGGTGATCAGTCCCTCCTGGACCAGCCCATCCTGGGACCCCCTGGTACCTCTGCAGAGGTCTCACCGGGGCGGTGAGAGAGCGCCCCACACACCGGCACAGCTCGACCCAGTGCTGAGCAAAGCCAAATAACTGTGATTAGTCTCCCCAGAAATGTGGTGGAATAACTACAAGAGAAAATTGCTTTTCTTTATTCCACAACTGCTGTATTGGTTACAGGTGATAATGGGAAGCAGAGCAGCCGGAGGGGGAAGATGGGGACAGATGATGGAGAGGATTGGAGCTGATTTTTTGGGTCGGTCGTTCTATGGGCAGGCAGCCTGCTGCGTAGGCAGAGGGGGTGGCTGGTGCTTTCCTTTTCCATGTTTCCATCTCACCCCAGGCGTCGCATTCAGCGTGTGCACAGAAAGAGCCAAATCAAGGGAGCAGCTCTCAGCGTTGGCTGCCGTGCTCTGCCGTGCTGCCTGGCACCGGAGCACACAGTCCTGTGCCAAATGACCTTATTTTTTTGCATATTATAAATCCGTCTGTCTCGCTGTCTCCCTCTCCGCGCCTCCCTCTGAATCACATATATTTATATTAAACATTCAGGATGAAAAATCAGCGTTTTGCCTGGTCGGGCAGCCAATAGCAGGAGGATGAAACCCGCCTGCTAAAGTAATTTGTGCAGCTCTGGCTCTGCCTGGGGACACGACTACAGGCCAGCGTTTAACTAGCAAGAGTTGAATTAGATCCTGGAATCTCCCTGCTCCTCCTGCTGCCAAGCACTTGCCTTCAGCATCACAAAGGCAAAGCTGGTAATCAAAGCTCCGTGCGCCCATAATTGCTTTGGAGCAGGGGCTCTTGCGCTTCGTGGGGAGTGGGAGGAGGTGTTTCTCAGGGGGAACCAGCCTCCGTGGCTTTGCTGCGTCTTTCCCATCCCCGGAGAGTCATGACCAGTGCATTACCTTTAGTTGCTGCCCGTGTTGCTGCTCTGCACTGGAGCGATGGTGAGGAGCCAGGGATGCACCAGGGAGGGGATGGAGCGGTGGTACCTGCCCTGCCGGGCTGAGCAGTGGGCAGCATCTGAAGGAATATGGATTATTCATGTCATAACTCCAAATCTAGCCCTGTTTTACATCAGTTAAAACCCTTTTTGCACACAGATCCTGTTGATGAGTGTGAAGCATGGAAGAATTTTGGCTAGAGCAGCTTAGTCTGAGCACTGGAATTAAATGAGGTTGATCTGGACTTAAATACATGAATTTTTTAACACTCCCTTTCACTGCACTCTGTTGTTGCTCTGCAGCAGGGGAGAAACACCCAAAAAAGAAGCCCATGCCTGCCCTGAGCCTGGTACAGAGCGTATGGGGGGATTCCACACTGGGGTGAGCCAATGTGGCGCTTTCTTCACTTTCTGAACCCCTTTTATGTTTTAGAGCTCCTGGTGCTTGCTCATGCAAATCCTCCCCTCAGTGCTGGGACATGCAAAAAGCAAGGCTCTGATTTTTTTTCTCAATTCACAGGGTTTTTTTCAGGTGGCTTTACTTAGCTCCAGCCAACTCTCTTTTCTTTGCCACTCGTCCTTTTTGGTGGTGGCGGAGCCAGCCTGGATGCTGGGTTCGGACGTGATGCGGATGTGGGCAGCAGCTGGAAGCATTTCACACAGCACAGGGTGAGAAGAATGTCAGCCCTGGTACGAGATCTCCTCCATGGCCACACCAGGAATGTGCCAGATGAGGATTTTCAGGAAAAGGGGGCTATTTTCTGTTTCTCTTCACAGGGAGCACTGCAGAGAGGCTGGTCGGCTTTCCCACAGCCCTGCGTGAGCTCATTCCTACGGCTGATGGAGAATCTTAATTATTTCCCGAGTATTTACTTACATAAAGGATGAACCATACACATAGTTGGTCTAAACAAGGACTTAAACAAGGGCAAGCTCTGGTAACACCAGGAATATAATTTATTTGTTTTTTTTTTTTCGTAAATCCAAGTGGTGCCCTTCTTTGAGACATACAAGCTGGCGTGGAAACCAGCTCTGCCCACAGGTTGCCTGCTGCATGTGGGCACTTTGCACACAGGGCACAGTTTCATGGGATTTTTCATATTTGGCTTGTGAAACCTGATCACTTGAACACTACAGGCCAAATCCTGTAGTGATAACACAAACACAACTTCTGTAGGTACCCAGCTAGGGTGGGGAGCTTTCGGTTATGGACTGTGGAGCAGAGACATACCTTTATCCAGCTGAGTTTTGTGGTGAAATGGAGATGCCGTTATCTCTCTGTTAACACCATCCATCCTCCTGATGCAAGAAGGGGCACAGTTGCTCTTTGCTGCCCAACCTGGGCCTCCAGAACGGGTCAGAGTTAGACCTGTTGCTTCCTTGCTGTGATGGGATTTCGCATCGTTCAATGGAATATCACCATCATTCAGTGGAACATCACCATCGTTCAATGGGGTGCCACATTGGTCACTTCTCTTCTTGCAGTTTCTTTCAACTCTGCTGCTGTGATTTTTCCCCACTGCATTTAGCAGCAGCCGCCTCGTTTATGGGCTTTCTGGGCTGCGTCTCTCCTTCATTCCAGTCCAAAAGTCCCTTTATTGCTTTGTCGTACTGGATCTTGTTCAGCTAAATTCCGGTTTAAACAGAGTATTCTTTCATCTCCGCCTGACAAGCAGCAGTAGTCCGTGCTAAACCACATTCCTCCTTCGTTATGCATTAATCTAACATGTCAGTCTGCAGAAAAATGACATTGCTCCTAAGGCACTCGAGGAACAGTCTTGTTTATACTAATTTATTGTGTTTTACCACAATAGCCATTGGGTTCTTAAGATAACTGTGGTAGTAAAGGACAAGGTCAGCGAAGAGAAGGAACTGCAGTCTTTGGAGAAGGTGGCACAATCACACTGGGAACCACTGAGGACTTTGCATTTGGAAAATTCAGGTCTCTTCTCAGGGACTTGCATGTGGATTTAGGACCTGGATATTGGGTAGCTTTTTTCTTCACTCTTTTAAAGTTTAAGCCTAATTTTCTATGTTGTTGTTTTCTTAACACACCTAAGGGACTGAACCAAGCCCCAACTCATGCATAATCTTGATATATCATTGCCAGGGCAAAGGGTGAACTCCTGATTCCTCAGCGAATGGGACCTCTCAGCCTCACACATTTTGGCTTGTGGTTCACCACTTGGGCAACGTTGATTCTTCTCTGGCTCAAACAGTTTTGCGGCTCAAAAGCCATCGTTTTTCTCTTGGGACAGGGTAGGAAAGTTATCTTAAATGGCCTGTAATTCTCCGAGATGGAGGATATATTTAATCATAAAAGTGATCAACAGCAGCTGTCATTTTCTGTCGCTCTGTGAGGGTTGGTATGAATAGGGTGAAAGCAGCAAACAGGTATTTTTTCTCTGTTGCCATATGTTTCTGCAGGGAAATTACTGCCTGTGGCCCTGCCTCAATGGGAACCGGGGTGTGTGTGTGTGTGTGTGTGTGAAAGCTCCTGCATAATAGGTGCTTCTCCATGTAATATGTGCAAATTACAGGGCTATGAATGATAAAGTAAGACAGAATATTGTGTGTGTTTTCTTTGATTTTCCGAACCTAAGCAGAGCTGAAAATGTAGCAGTCCTTTCCTCTCGTTTTCTGTATCCCTCCAGCAGCGCCTGGGTAGGAACCAAGCATGAATTCAGCCCTGCAAGACATTGTTTTGCAGCAGCTGCTGACAAAGCAACGAGTCAGGGAGGACATTTGGTAGCCCAGGGAGGAAAGTAAGCCCTCCTGGAGCTGGTTTAAAGGGCTGATAGCTCCAACCCCTGGTATCTGCAGGGTTTGGTCCAGCGACCGGTGTGCCATGTCCATCGTATGGCACCTCCATCAGCGTGGTGTAAATTATTGCTGCTGAGGGCAAAAATCCGGCTTGGTTCATCCTCCTTGTCCCCAGCGCTCTCAGGTCCATGGTGCAGTTGGGACTGGGGATATTTGGGGTTTAAGCTTGGGTTTGTGCATCCATGGGATCTGTTGGGCTGGGAAAATAGGTATTGCCAAAGCAGCTGTGCCAGAGAGGAGGATGGGGCTGTTTCTGCTGCTTTGTGGAGGCAGGAACCGGCTTCACAAGGGGAAATGCAGAGAACTGGTTTTCTCCTGATGTGTTTTCCCCACAGAAGGGAGCTGTGTGCCTGGGACGAGGCCACCTTGCTCCCTGTCTGCACTTAAAGCTAAACCCCCTTTTCTTCAGAGTGGAAAAGTGTGACAAGTTCCTTGCTAAATTGTTAGAAATCACCTTGAAAATACCCGGCTGAAAGTGCGAAGGAATAGTTTGGGACAGCTTTTGGAAGTCAGGAGGCTCCATCAGACTGTGGTAGTTTTTAACCCATGTTCTCCATTTCCCTTGGCAGCCAGGTACAGAGGACTGTTGAAGCAAAAGTGTGTTTTGATTTCGTGATGAACTCGCAGAGGTTAAGCAGCTTCATTTTGTTGGTAGGAATGATCTTTTAACATCCCACTCCTAGTTTCATCAGGAGCACAAAACATTTCTGCCCTGGAGGAATGCTGGGTGCTTATTTTTCATACTTGCAGTGCTTGCTTGCATTTATCTACAAAGCCCTTGTGAAACAACAAAAAAAAAGGAGTTTTCATAGTGGGGGAAGCCTGGTGCATAAATAATATGCCCTTCCTTTTGAAAACAGAAAGAGAATGAATGTCTGTGGATGGAAATCCTCTGCTGCTGCCGGGAGCTTGTGGGCGAGCGATAGGAGAAGTTGTAGCTCCTGCAACAAACAGTCTCTTCAGAGCATCCAACACAAATCCGTTGTTGGTGGGAGGAGGCTGGAGCAAGAATTATGCAGTCTCTCCTCTTCATTAAAATCCCATCTCTGTCTATGTGTGTGCGTGCACAGCAGGCGTGTTGGTAGCTGCTGCAGAAGAGCAGAGAATTTGTGAGCTGGAGACCCATGGGTGGGTGATCTGTCCATGTCAGTGGGACTTTATTTTTCCCTATGTTACCTGGCTGCCCCGGAGATCAAAAGAGATAGAGCAGCAAAGTGTTTCCCAGCATGTGGGGCAAATGGTACAAAACCCAGCCTGGGATATTGCCTGGTGCTGTGATTTTTGGGGTGTGTTGCAAATTGTTCTGCCTTTGCTGTGGGAAGCAGGCAATTTCCAGACCTCTGCTTCTCCCTTACATGCACATGGGATGGAGAAAAGCAAAACTCTGGTTTTTGGTGGTTCTTCAGGCTGTCTGGGGCTGGGAACTGAGGCCATCAGGCTTCATCAGTGGGGTGCTTGGCTTACAGGTAGGGTCCTGCATCTCACAGGAGGATGTGGGTGAGGGACAGAGGTGCTCCTGACCGTGGTGGATCTTCTGAACCTTTGTTGGGTCAAATCACAGTGACCGAGGTCTCCAGTGTGGTCACTGAGGCTATAAATTCTTGTAATGACATCCACCTTGCGAGTTAAATGCCTGCTGCAATGACTGCAGTTCGGAGCTGGCTCAAAAAGATAGGATGGGACAGGCTGTGACCCCCTGCAAGGAGAAGGCTGGCGATGTTTGTCCTTGTCCTTGACCCGGCGTGTTGTTGCGAAGTTCCTAGGCACCTCCAGCTGTCCGTGCGTTGGCTGCGGCTGTAGCACAGAGCTGTGTTTGTCTCTGAGATGATTGCAGTCTGGATGCAGGCAGAAAGCAATTCATTTCCCAGGGTAGGCACTAAATACCAACTGCTGTCTGCCTCCGCGTGGCAATTGTTAATAAGAGCTCTACTGGGGCGGAGAGGAGCTTTTCCCTGTGTTTATCCTGCAGCATTAGAAATATTACAGTTATTTGCTACGTTTTTTTCTGTTAATTGCCCTAAGAGCACAAGAGAGGCCGTCTCCAGGCTTATCGTACCCTACTTTTGTGATTGTCTGTACCAAGAGGGTTGGAAATTAGAATTTAATCTCTGCATATTGCTGTGATTCAGCATTCAAATCCCAGCTTGGCCGAGGCAGATGAGACTTTCCTCTGGAAATACTAAACGACCACCGAAAGAGTCTAATGTCTGGTTGTCCCTCGTCGCTGTGCCAGCTGTTGGCCGTGCAGGAGCGAGTCCCCGGGCAGCAGGTCCTGCAGATCTGCTTGATGCAAAGGGGCGTCCCTGCACGAGTGCTGAGAACAGTGAGGGTTAACCACAGGGATATGAGTAACCCTACGGTAATAGAGGGACGACTTAATGCGATGGGAAGACCTGGAGTGACAGAGAAGAAGTCAGAAGGGAGCTAAGATTTTGGGAGAGAGAGTGGAAAACCAGGGGAGGATGAGCAAGATAAAAAAAACCCCAAACGTCTCCCTTGGCTGCTGTCAGAGATGTGCTGAGTGATTTTGCAGCTTGAGGCCGTCTCCGGTGTGTCCCTGTGCGGCTGCAGGGCTGCCAGGCGGCTGCGGTCGGTGGTGCCACCCACCACGAGCATCATCCTGCATCCTGCTTATCTCATTCTGTCTTTTCGCTTGTCCTTTCTTCTAAGGCTTTGGTCTCCGACTGATAAAGCCCTTTGCTCATCCTTATTAAGGAACTGTCCCAGTAATGAGAGCGAGAGCGGGCTGAGGTGTGGTGTTAACCCCTGTATCAGACAGACGGAGCAAATCCCAGATATGCCCGTGGGCAACACCGGCACGGTGCAGTGCTGAGGATGCCTGGCACTCAGGTATGGCCTCCAGCAGCTCCTGCGGGAGATACTCACCCTAGGTTTGGTCTGGTACACACAGCACTCGGCCAACATACATAAAACCCAGAGTATTTTCTGTAGTTTGGCAGAAATGTTTGGAAGCTGTTGCAGCACTGGGGGGATGTATCTTCCAGCAGCTCTGTGATGGGCTGTTTGATAAGGCTCTTGGCCACGCACAGCACAGAGCAGGTTTGCTGTGGTTCAGGGCATACACCCTGGTGGAACAAAAAAGGGGAAAGAAAAAAAAAAAGAAACCTTTTGAGGTGCCGGGAGACAGTAAGGAGTTTGGAGAAATAGTTGGGTGTGGGTGATTTTACAGCACGTAGCCCAGGAGTGCACTTTTCATCACCTCTGTCCTTCTCACCTCTGTCTCCTTCATGGCCATAGGGCATTTCCTGCATCTGCCAATCTGTGATTCTTTGGACTTTTTAAAGTTCCTCAATAGGTGACTTTGTAAGTCTTTTATAGCTGGGATTGAAACAACCGTGATTTGACTTGTCAGTTCTGTTCTCGGTGCTCCTCCGCATGATGCTGCTTCCAGGCTCCTGCCTCTTGAATTTATTCCCTTTGGGACACGCATGACTGGAAGCACAGTGCCCTCTGTATTTTTGCTCTCTGCTGGTCTCTGTGGCTTCCAAACTGCCTGGTCAGGGACTTCTTTATTTGTAGAGAATCCATTTTCCAAGATACCTGGTCCAGAGCAAGCTTTTGGGGATGGTTCTTTGCATACACCAAGGTAGCTGGCCAGAATGTTTTGCCCCACGCTGGCATCCCAAGCGTGAGCGAGAGGGGTGGGCAGGTTAAGCCTGGGGTTAAATACAGTGAAGCTACTTCCCCCCAAAAAAGAGGGAGATGCTGGTGAGCGGCGCTGGGCAGTTGCCCTGTCCCCACCGGTGCCAGCCTGGCTGTCGGGAGCCGGCTTATCCCCGGGAAACTACGACCCTTCCAGGACACCCCGCCGAGATGCAGCTATCTACAGCCGAGCGTGCATCACAGCATCCCCCCTTGCTATGTAGAAAATCTGATGAATGTCTCCTCAAAAAAAATGCTGTTTAATGTGAAGACATCCCGTCTGGCGGGTCCGGCGTTTTGTGACCAGGCGAAAACCTTAGTGAAACGTTTGCTCCTTCTTGTGGGAACGGCGTGCGATGTTTTCAGGGAGGGGATGAACAGGCCAGCAACCATCCACCACAGGTCAGCAGCGCAGGCTAAGCCGGGTGGGAAGAGAGGAAGGATTTCATCCAGTTGGAGAAAGATATGTCTGCTAAGTGAGAGAGGAATATATATTAAAAAAAAAAAGCTAAGTCATTTTAAAGTCAATAACGTACAGCACTAAGCGGCTTTTGCTTTAAATAATGCTCTTTTAAGGCTAGTGGGGTATAAATACCAGGGCGTTAGGTTGTCCCTGGTGTGCACTTTATCCCTGAATCAGCGTGTGTGCAGCAGAGAGGGAGGGATGAACCTGACGGTGCAGGGAGGATGCTCTGAGCCGGCTCCCGGCTTCCCCCGGCTAAGCAGCCGAATGATTGTGCCATTGTTACAGCAAAGCTTCAGCATCAGCCAGTAGCAGGCTGGAAACAAACAGAAGGAGTTGCTTTTTCACCCACTTCTCCCTGTCAAATGATGTTGAAGGGCCCAAAAGCATACAGCATTCAGAAAGCAATTAAGGACAGCTTCATCAGTGGCCATTAAACACCATAGCTTAGGCTCAACCTCTGGCTCAAGAAGTCTCCAAAGCATGGGAAGCTGGGAGGGTTTGCCCTAGATCCTTTACCTAAGCATTAACTAACATTGAGACACAGGATCTGGACTTGGTAGACCTTGATGCGACCCAGAATTGTTCTTTTGCATTGATGCTGATGTTAGAGGAGAAGCCACTGCCCCANCGAGCGTGCATCACAGCATCCCCCCTTGCTATGTAGAAAATCTGATGAATGTCTCCTCAAAAAAAATGCTGTTTAATGTGAAGACATCCCGTCTGGCGGGTCCGGCGTTTTGTGACCAGGCGAAAACCTTAGTGAAACGTTTGCTCCTTCTTGTGGGAACGGCGTGCGATGTTTTCAGGGAGGGGATGAACAGGCCAGCAACCATCCACCACAGGTCAGCAGCGCAGGCTAAGCCGGGTGGGAAGAGAGGAAGGATTTCATCCAGTTGGAGAAAGATATGTCTGCTAAGTGAGAGAGGAATATATATTAAAAAAAAAAAGCTAAGTCATTTTAAAGTCAATAACGTACAGCACTAAGCGGCTTTTGCTTTAAATAATGCTCTTTTAAGGCTAGTGGGGTATAAATACCAGGGCGTTAGGTTGTCCCTGGTGTGCACTTTATCCCTGAATCAGCGTGTGTGCAGCAGAGAGGGAGGGATGAACCTGACGGTGCAGGGAGGATGCTCTGAGCCGGCTCCCGGCTTCCCCCGGCTAAGCAGCCGAATGATTGTGCCATTGTTACAGCAAAGCTTCAGCATCAGCCAGTAGCAGGCTGGAAACAAACAGAAGGAGTTGCTTTTTCACCCACTTCTCCCTGTCAAATGATGTTGAAGGGCCCAAAAGCATACAGCATTCAGAAAGCAATTAAGGACAGCTTCATCAGTGGCCATTAAACACCATAGCTTAGGCTCAACCTCTGGCTCAAGAAGTCTCCAAAGCATGGGAAGCTGGGAGGGTTTGCCCTAGATCCTTTACCTAAGCATTAACTAACATTGAGACACAGGATCTGGACTTGGTAGACCTTGATGCGACCCAGAATTGTTCTTTTGCATTGATGCTGATGTTAGAGGAGAAGCCACTGCCCCAGTATTCCCACCCCATCCCCGGAGTCGCACATTCACCACATGAGTCTGTCACTGCCCGGACCAGGGTCCCTTCGCAGTGGGTGACCCCCGGGAGCCCACGGGTGTCCCTTCCCACTCTGCACATACACACTCACTCTCAGACGTGCTCTCTTCTTCTTCAGGCTCAACCCCAGGTTTCCCTCAGCAGAGTTTCAGGCCTCAGGTTTTATAAAAATAAATGATTTAATTGAAAGGTGCAGCAGCAGGGTCAGCCCGGGCTGGGTGCCTCCAGAGAGGGATGTTGAACAAAGAAATCCCTGGGCAATTATACTGCTGCAATCTGTACATGCACCCTCACGTGCTCTCACGTGTCTTTTAGTCCAACTGTGATTTTTGGTCTGGGGTCTTCTAACACCTTCTTGCATCCTGTCTGTGTTCAGGGCAGCCATTGACGGCTCTTATCTTGTTGATTTGCTGTCTCTGCTGACGGTTGTCACCTCCATATCTTCTGGTTTATGCTTCTTGTGCACCTGCGCTCGCTGGCAGGACACGGGGAGCTGAAAAGTCCCAGACCTGGTGGAAAACACTACCGAAACATCAGTGTGTTATCAACAATTTCCTCATATTAAAAGACTAAACATGGCACTGTACCAGATGTTTGGAAAATTGCTAAGCAAATTAACTCTATTGTGGCCTAAAGGCTTCAGCAAATCTAGCTACTCATGCCAAGTAAAGCTGGGCAACAAGCGTAAATCACACCATATTATAAGCCTAAGTAATTTATTCTAATTAAAACTCACTTATTTAAGCTAAACAAGTAATATCTCTCAAGAGTGGAGGTGAGATTTTTCCAGGGTCGCATCCCGCCATTCACGTACAACTGCCGGGGCTCGCTCCAGGCTGTAATTCACCGAATGCCTCCCTGCCCGTCTGTCTTCATAGAAAAAAATCACAGGGAACAAAGTGGGAACACGTCAGAACAGCTTAATGCGGTGACGATGCTGAACTCATCATTTCTTGGCTTGGGCTTGCGTCGCTTCCTCGGCATGGGTCAGGAACCCTTCTCCCTTTCAAGGGAGAGCCCAAATACAACCAGTGCTTGGTCCTGAGCCTGCCCTCCCATCACTGGGATTTTTCTGCCCCCTTCATCTCTCTCCAGTGGGGCAGACCGATTTCTGCCTGCTTGTGAGCTTTGGAGAGCCCTCCACAGTTAAAAGTGCAGTTCTCAGTGGAAATCTGTGCAGAGTTTGACCTGAGACAGGGTCTGGCCTGGGAGAAAAAGCCACTGAGATGCCTTGCAGAGAGGAGAAGCTCTCCAATGCCGACTGAGCCTGGGGTGTCCCCCTGCCAGTGTCCCTGGACATGTCAGTGCATGTCAATCTGCACCAGATGACAGGGTGACCTGTCTTTCCCGGGGGAAGCCGAGAGGAAAGTGCTGCGATGTTTTGTTTGTTGAATTTAAAGAGTCAGAGACACTGGAATGACCTTTGGCGTGATGAAAATAAGACTAAATGGCGAGCAAAATTTAATGCCTGTTGTGAGGAGAAGGGTGAAGCACTGTAAATCTGGGGGAGCAAATATTTATCAGGGAAGTAATTAAGAAAGAATTCTGCAATGCGCTGTTCGTGGCTGTTAAAGAAGCTGCCATCCTGTTTGCTTGTTGCTGATATTTAGGGGAAATCTGATTTCTCCTGTGCCTGTCGGAGTAAGAGATGTCGGGTCTGCTCCCCAGAGCTCCCTGTTTGCTGGGAAACATGGGCATTTTGCAGACCCCGAAATGCAACAAACAGGGAGGGTAAGCAGGTGGTGAAATCGCCCGTTTTGTTCTTCGTTTCCCCTGAGAGTTATCTGGCCACCAGATCGGCAAGTTTGGGATGGCAAGGAGTTGGTTTTGCTGAATATTGCAGCGGCATCTGGAAGGTGGGACGGTTGCTGGGCACTGCCCGAAGCTTTCCCAGCCAAGGGCTGCTCGCCGTGGGGCCCGGTTTGTGCAACGGAGATCAAAGTCCTGGTTAAATTTCCCAGATGCTCAGCGAGTTGAAATCATCTGGCTGAAATCAGATGATCCATCAGGCTGTTTATTGCAGGCCGGTGGGCTACAAATGGGCTGGCAGGGCTCCAGAGAGCACCTCACCGCCCAGGAGGGGTTTGATGGGACAAGGCACAGCCACCTCTACCTGTGTGTGTGAGCAAAGGATGCTGTGCCCCTTTGCCCACCAGACCGGTGCATTCAAACCCTTGGAACAGGCTTCCTAGAGAGGTGGTTGATGCCCCAAGCTTGTCAGTGTTTAAGAGGCGTGTGGACAATGCCCTTAATAACATCCTTTAACTTTGATTTTGGCTGGGATGCAGGGTTACGTGTCCCACGTCAGCTGTAAAGCATCACAGGGGATGGTCAGAGTCATGCCCTGGAGTGGGGCTCAATGCCCTTGGGTTGGTATCTCCTGGTTTTGGTTGCTTTGCTGGGCAGCATTAAGGATCTCTCATGTACAGCGTTACAGAGCGCAGGAAATGCAAACGTGTGGTTATTATCGCTGCGACTCTTCAGCAGATTCAAATGAGAAACCTTGCAAATCAGGCTTCTCAGTTACCATCCAGGTTTCTGTCCTGTGTTGGTTCTGATCTCTACTCCTGTGACACATCCAACCTACCAAACCTTTTGGTGCATAACCAGCTGCTTCCCTGGCTTCACCCACATCATCCAGCATCAGCATGTCCTGGTGTGGTCAGTTTGTCCCCTCCTCTGTGCAGCTGAAGGGTCGTTGCCAGCGAGCTGGGACGGATGGCATCTCATGGCTCTGGCTTTGCTGGTGGAGAGGTTACCCCTTACAGCTGTGAAATCGCGGGGAGGCTGTGGCTCCATCCCGTGTGGCAGCCCTGGCGCACCTTGCTCCATCAGAAGGAGTTGGTGTTAGCAAAGACCTACTTTTTAAGCTGTGGGAGCTAAACTGTAAATAATGCATGCCTATTGAAATGCCACCCGGGTAAGTGCTCCAGGGCAAGCTGTCGTGTTGGAAGGGGCTTAAGGTTTTCCATTGACTCACTCTGTAAAATGAGCCTTTACCCTGTTCGTTGCCCTCCACAAGTCTTCTGGGTTGCTCCAGAATTTAAAACAATTAAAGCAAACTGTGGTGTCCCTTTGGGTTTGTTCTTTTTTTTTCCCCCACTGATGGATATTGACCCTGACAAATGCTTGAATTGCCTTTGTTGTTCCCTCATTGAGCAAATGAACTGATGGCCAGAAGTACTCAAAATTATCCTAAAATAGAAGAAGAAGCCTGGCAGAGAGGCTGGGATGAGGAGACTTAGAGCAACAGGACATCCTTTCCTGCCTCCGTGCTTTCCTGAGCTTGCTCACACTCTTGCTGCAGCCTTAAAAACTTCAGGTAGTCACAGGCACTACCTGTGATTTCAAACCTCCTTTTCAAGCCCTTCTCCTCTTCCTCCTTCCTCTCCCCTCCTCCAATGGATGAAGGAATAACCCAGTAGTTTTCCTCCCCTTGGAGGGAACATCCATCCCACCCCCTTGCACTTAGGTGCTTGTGGTCCCATGAATAGGTTTTCTAGTCCTGTGCCTGATTAAAAAAGGCCTTTGACTGTGAAAAGTGTGATTTTTTTAATTTATTTTTTTTAATAATTACTCCTCCACTTCCTCTGTTTTTGGGGGAGTGGAAATTAGTTTTGCTTTTGACACATGGCAGCGATTATTTAAATCCATCCTCACAACTTGGGCTGCGGAGCGGGGAATCAACGAGTAGAAATTGTTATTAAATGGGGGAATCAGCTGGTGGAATAATGAATCCCCGCACACGCATGCTTCCTCCCCACCTTGGAAGTCCTCCAAACACCCTGTGATTATTTGTCTTGTCTAAACCAGCCACCGCCTTAGTCCCTTTTTAGCTGGTGGGGGCAAATCTCTCTCTCGCCCGGGGCCCAGTGGCTGCTCCCACCGTGCTGGTCTCCTGCCACCTCGCAAGAAAGACATCGTCCCCCCGAGCAGTGATGCCCATCTAATTACCAGCCAGCCCCAGCAAAGCTGTCACCCCCAGCTATATTTCCCAATTAAGAGAATCAAGCTTTATGATGAAGCTTTGATAGAGGCTTTTTAAAATTTTTTTTTCCAAGCCTTTTCACATCGTGTGTCGTTAGCGGCGCTTAAATGAAGGTGTTTAGTGAGCTCATCCATCACTTTGACCTGGGGCTCTGACTTGCTGTTAGGGTGAGTTTCCACCTCTCGCGCCTGCTGCTGCTCTCTCTGAATGAAAATAAGGCTTTAAAATAGCCGTGCAAAGGAGGATGGTGATTAGAGCCCTGAAAGCACAGTTGCTCCTTGCTGCTGTGGGGAGGCAAAGGGCTGGACTGCGGTTTTCAGCATGAAGGTTTTGGATGGTGGCATCAAGTGTTTTGAAGAGGCACCAAGGTGTGTTTTGGCTGGATCTGGGTTTTCTTTCTCTCTCGTGCATTGCTGTGGGGCTGGCAGGAGTGGGAGAGCCCAGGCAGGGAGGGTTAGACTGGGGAAGGCTTTGAACCGGGTATGAGGAGATGAGAGCAGTCGGGTGCAGGCCACAGCAGGGCTGCGATGAGGAGTGTGAGCACACCGGCAGCCGGCACGGCTGGACCTTTCCTGGCTGTAGATGAGGTGGTGGATGCCCCATCCCTGGAAACATTCAAGGCCAGGATGGACAGGGCTCTGAGCAACCCGATCTAGTTGAAGATGTCCCTGCCTATTGTGGGGGAGTTGGACTAGACAGCCTTTAAAGGTCCCCTTCCAACCCAGAAGTCACCATCTGTGACTAGATGTGGTGTAGTCCCTTGGCTCATGGGCAATGGGGTGGAGAAAAAAGCTCCCCTCAGCCATGGACCGAGCATTTCAGAAGGATCTTTTGCATCTCAAAAGAGGCTGTTTGGCACCTCCAAGAAAAGGGGTGTAGACCCTGCCCATGTTCAGTTCTCAGCTTTGGCTTTGGCATACCTTGCCAACGCATGGCAGCCTGTGTTTTGACACATCCCAGTCCCTAAGGAATGGAACATTCAGCCCCAAGAGTGATTTCTTTTGTCTAGCAGCTTGTAGCCCGGGGTGGCAATATGCTCCTCCAGGTGTTTCACCCTCCCCTTGTCCAGGGTTAACACCAGACTGGGGACTTGGGGTGAATTTTTGGGAGGAAGCCATCCTCATACACTCCCTCCTTGTGTGCTCACTCTCTCATGAAGGTCACTTCTCACCTTGCCATGTTCCTTGGCAGCATTTTGGCTAAGAGAAGTGCCCATCTGGAGTGAGACCTCTCCTGTGCTCCCTGGTTTAATCAGCTATTGGGTCATGCTGGCCTCTGAGTGCTAAAATGTGGCTCACCATCCTGAAGATGATGAGTTGGAGACTTGGAAAAAAAACCTGTATGTGTGTGTTCACGTAATATGGACAAATTACTTACCTTGGGAAGATCTGTTGTTGCGCTGATCTCTCCAGCATCGTTCATTCCCCTCCAACAGCCAGCTCGGAGCACAGCAGCACAAAACCTCTTCACTGATGGGTACAGAAAAGAGAAAAAAGGGCAAAACTGTTTGCATTCAGAAAGCTGAATGGGAGAGGGTGATTGGTTTGTAGTGTGATTGATACAGCTGATAACAGGGCCTGTCTGTTATCAGAAAAGCGAGTAGGTTACACAGGGACAATTCAGGGAAGGTTTTTGTGGTTTTCCTGCTTTTCTGGAAGAATTTGCAGTGCATAGGCACTGGGGGAACTGGGCAGCACTGATGGTTGGCTGTGAAGAGCAGCGTAAGAAATTACTTTTCTGTTACGCCCAGCTTCACTTCTGATATTAGCTCGGTTTTCATCTTTTTAGGGAAGATGAATGCTGAAATCCCCAGCATTTGTGGGGAAATAATCTGCCAAAAGCAACGAAGCGCTGGAGGAAGAGTGGGTGTTCTTTGGGCGGTTAAAGACACTCGTTGTTGCCTGTTTCCTTTTGTTTGGCTTTGCAGCCCCAGAAATGGTAGTGGCTCCTTTCTGCTGACCCTGGGCTCGGGGAAAGGGTCGGATAAAATGAAATAACTTTATGAGCAGGTGGCAAAGCTGCACGAGAAACCATGTCCAGCAGGAAAGGGAACCTGTGGTTCAACCCCCTGCTCCAGTGAGCACCTTTCTGCTGTACTTACAAAGAGAGGAGGCCAGGGATATTATTAAACCTTCTCATTGGAACAGAATATGAAAAAGCTACAAAAAACCATCCCTTTTTCTTTTGAAGACACGAGCGGGGAATTAGTAGTGGATCAGGTTGTATCCTGTTATTCCTCAGCCGATGAAAGCTGAGGTTACAATGGCCGCTCTGTTCTGCTGGGCTGAGTGGGACCCATTATTTTCTGCGCGGGTTAATGTGAAGCAGATTGAACCTCCCGGTGCAGGGAGGGCTCGGGGAAGCAGTCACGCACCGGTCAGGTCTCATTAGCTTAACACTGCCTAATCCCCGGGGTCCCATCCCTCCGTGAGGATGGCATACCCCTGCAGGGAAGAGGGACGGTGACAGTACCAGGGCTTTCTTGGCCAACATGACACTCGTTTATTGAAAGCCACCCAGAACAGGAATTTTTTGGGATTGATAGATATGCAGATTACAATTGAAAACTGATAGCGAGGCCAAACAACAGGTGAAAAGCCTTCAGCTTGGCTCAGATGACACCAGCCCCATAGCTGTGGGACGGCTGCAGGCTTGTCTGTCCTCTGCCCTGGGTGGAGGGTACACGTCCCCCCAAAAAACAACTGTCGGAACTGTGTCCGTGGTCAGGCTGAAGCAGAAGCAGGTGGTTTCCCTTTGATCCACCTACGAGAGCATCAGGACCCGTGCCGTGATTCAAAGCCTCTCTTTGGACACTGGAGATGTCGGGGTGGTGGTGGGAAGAGCAGGGCTTTGGCTTGAAATGGAAGATGTGCCAAGGATTGAGGGAAGGGCAAGGGGAAAACCAGGGGGAGAAGGGCTGATATCAGCTCCTGGCCCTGGAGAAAACCTCTTCCCAAACAGCACGAGGGACAAGCAGGGACCCTGGGAGCCGGGCTGGCGGCTGCATCTCGTGCTCTGGCTCTCATCAGAGCAGCACAGGCAATAGGGGACCTCTGCCTGCCTAAACTCTTCCAAATGTGATCTGTGCTCCAATAAAATAAACAGTTTAGGGAAAGCGAAGCCCCAGGCACACACTTTGGCAGCTGATCACTCCCTAATTGCAGGAAGAGCAGTTGCGAGAGGGTTTTTTTTTCTTCTTTGGGCTGGTTTCTGATGAGAACACTGGGCTGGAGGATCAGAGTTGAAGCTTCTTTCCCTTCACCCTCCCCCAGACAAAAATGCTATTTTCTTCCCCTTTGTATTAATGGAATTTAACTTATTTCAAGGAACAGGAAACACAAACAGCCTCTAGAAAGTGTGAACCTCAAGCCTTCAGTGAAAGCCTGTTTGGTTTGATACATGCCATTCTCTGCAAACTTTTCCTGGGTTGTTTTTCTTTTTCTGTTGTTGTTTGATGGCAGCAGGGGCAGGCTGGGGGGCTGTGGCAGGATTTTGGTGGGCACAAGTAAAGCGGAGCTCATGCCTCTCACACCACCCCGTCTGACTGTGTGTGTTTCCCCAACCCCAAAGCTCCCCCGGTCTCAGTTGCCTCCTGATGAAGAGAAAGGGATGGAGATAATTAACAATAGCCCCTTTCATCTGGGAATAGACAATATGTGTCAAAATAAATTTATTTTTCTCTAAAAGACAGAGCGGGAGCAGCTGTGCTCTCCCACCCCACCTTGGGGGTCCCATCCAGCCTCCTTGCTGGGTCATTCGTTGCAACGACAAGACAAAGTGGTAATGAAACCAAAGGGGGAGGCTGAAATGAAGGTTTTTCAAGCAATCATCCATCCCAGTTTTGCAGATCGGGCTGGAGCCCCTTCCCATGGTCCATCCATCCCCATGGGTCTCCTATCCCTCACCATCGCAGTCCCTTCCTCTTGCCTCCCATCTCTCAGCCTCCCCGGCCCTTTCCTTTTTCCTCCTCTTCCTTTTCAGCTCACCAGTTTGGAACGTTTTTTAACGTATTGGCAGCAAATCATAGGTTTTTATGAGCAATTTACTAGTGATTTCTCTTCCTATGGCCTCTTTCCTTTGGAGGCTCAGCACTGTAACCCAATTCAAAGGTCCTTTTCCCAGTCAAACCAGAGCACATCAGGTTCCTTTCCGTCTAGTGGGGAGTTACTCAAGTAAACATAATAGTTACTCAGGCATTTTTAATATACTCAATCATAAAAGTCCCTTTCCAAGAGTCTTTTCAGCCTTTCCCCCTCTCCCCCGTGTTAGAATTTAAAGAAAATGGTTTTTATTGTATTGCAAACTATTGGTTGGTTTAATGCAAACGTGCACAATTTCTTATTCTGGTCCAGTTCTCTTCCAGGAGGTCATTTACAGAAGCAACAAGCCCAACATGTTGTTTTCTTTTAAATTCTTGATTGTTTTTCTGTTGGCACTTGTGCAAATTGCCTTTTCTGCAAATGCATGTTATTAATGGGGCGAGAGCTGCCGTTTATTACACGGGAGTAGGGTTTGTTGGAAGTATTCCAGCACAGTTTCTCTATAGGAAAATCCAGGTTTCTTGAGAGCAAAATATATCATAGGAAGGAGTATATAAATACATTTTGTTCTGGGGAGGATGGGGATAGAAAAATAGAGTACTCCAACAGCAGGATATTTACATTTTTTTGCCATAAGTTAAATAGAGTTATAATTATAGCAAAGCATTTTGATGGATCCCAAATGCTTATTTTTAGCATTTTGTTTAGCAGGAAATTAAAAACAAGTTGGGAAAAATCCCTGTTCTCGTAACACAGATGTGGTGGTGCTCATACAGAGCAGAAGACCATCGCTTCACTAGGTTTTTGAATCCACAGCTCTGGACCATGACAAGGAGCTGGCCGTGCGGCATGCAAATGAAAGCAGTTCTTCTGCTTAATTATCCCTACTGGAGATATTTGTCAAGTTGCTTCTTCAGATAACAGTGCTTCATTTTCCAAGAAGCTTGTTGCTTTTAAAGGTTTAATTGGGTCCTCTTACTAAATACCACAGAGATGCCGTGAAATTATGACACAGCAGTAATCTTGCAGCTGTAGACTGTTGAAAGCTGCAAGGGAAGAGCAGTTTGCTGATGGAGCTTGGCTGGGGGAAGCAATAGGTGCTGTTTTGGTCCATCCCAGATTTTTTGTCTTGTTTAACCTTAACCACTGGACCTTCCCTAGGGGTTGCCATTGTAGAGCCCCATCAGTGGGTATAAGTCACCAATATCCACCAAATGCAGCTGCTTCTCCAGCAGCCTGGACTCAGATGGACTTTCCGTGAGTTCATGGGTAATGGATCTGTGACTTCCACTTGGCCCGTGTTAGTGGGTCAAATTTATGTGGTTTGGACTGGAAAACAAAACCACTGCACATTTCTTTTCCCCTTTTACATTCATTTCCATAACTTGTTCAATGTGTCTGGTTCCTTTTTGTGTGCTGGTATTTTTCTTCTCAGCTTCCAAAATCAAAGCAGACTTCACACTTCCCGCAGCCCGTGTGCCCATGAAGGACAGGGCAGAAGCCAGTCCTTGCCTCCGGTTTTGGCCAAGCTGCCTGACCTTCCTTCCCCTTGGGTTCCCATCTCCTCTGTGCTAGCACAAGATTGAAGCACATCAGCTTTAGAAAGGGACTAAATATCGCATTGCCAAAATGCTTAATGCAAGGAAAAATTATGTCTGTTATTTCCCTTCCTCCGAAAGATGCTCTAGGGTGGAATTAGAGGTATTTTGGGAGATGTTAAAGTAAATTAATCCACCCAGCCCCAACCAGAGACTCTTCTCTGTTTCTTCTGTTCTTTTCTTCTGCATTTTGTTTCTACCCAAAGAGATGCTGCACCCAAAATACTAGATTCCTTTCTCCACACACATTATTTTGAATATTAGGATGCTCAGGTGCATTTAGAGCTAGAGCTGGATCTTCAAAGTCTGAGCACAGCTGGCCAAAGCTACCGTCAGCTCTCAGGTAATTCAGCCCGTGTGACATACCCTGCAGAAGAGCCGAGGACTGTGCTGTGAGTAGGACATCCGATGGCACGGTGACACCTCATCCCTTCACCACACCAGGGGTGAGACAGCGTCTCTCTCATCCCCTGCAAGGTGGGAACCCAGCCCAAAGTGCAGTTTGTGGGCTGTGTCCCTCCTGACCTAGGTTTGGGGTGATATGCTGGCCTTTAGGCACCAAGGGCTGGGTGACACTGCTCTCTAGTGGATGGCTCTTCATCAGATGGGTTGGGATGAAGGAGCTGAGGCTGGTGGAAAGGGTCAGCACTCATCCAGGGATAAAAATGACTTTTTCCTGTTATTTGTGTCACCAGCTTTTTGAATTTAGTGTGTGTCTGTGGAGACATTACACAGGCCTGGAGTGATTTAGTAAAGAAATATAAATCAAAGGTGCTTGACTTTATCTCACCATGATGGGAAGGATTTATTGATCAAGAACTTTCTGATGCCAGTGGTCCTTCCACCACCACACCATGGCCAAAGCTGCAAGACCCGTGTCAGGTCTCCTGGTGCGGGGGATGCTCTTGGGTGCACAGAACTTGCTCTTCCCATCAAATATCCCATGCACTTACCAAACCTTGTGCCTGGAACAGGGGAGGAACAGGCCTGTGTAGCTTGGTGAGGAGCCAAAGAAAATTCAGTGGGCTTTGGAAAGGAAAGACGTGTAAACAAAGAGCTATTCCTGGAGCAGCCCGTGCACTTGGGCACACAGAGGAGGGATTGCTACAAGCATCACACAGGCAGCGACCGGCAGCATGCAGCGCTGGGGATCCTGCTGCAAGAGGAAAATGCAGAGGGAAAATTTAGGATTCCCTCCAAGTATGCTCTTAACAAGATGTTTAAAAAATGCTGTGCTGGATCTGAGAAATAGCGCTGTCTTTGGTCTTGCAATGGCACTAGGAGATCCTGTTTTAGGGGTGTTAGGTGATGGGATTCCAACAAAGCATTCCCAGCAGCCACAATTATTTTATAACTCACAGAATGGTTTAGGTTGGAAGGGACCTTAAAGATCATCTGGTTCCACCCACCCGCCGTGGGCAGGGACACGTCCCACTAGACCAGGTTCCTCACATGGCCATAATAAAATTAATTTTGATGTCAGATATCAGGGCCAAAATTAGGAGCAAAGCTAATGATGATGAGCTCCAGGCTGAGCTTCCTACCCCCCACCCCCCGGGGCTGGGATTTTTGATAGCAGGGGAAGGAAGTTAACAACGGGGATGGCCGGACTTTATGATGTGAAAACTGCAAACCTTCGCAAAACTGGGAAGGCTCTTGGAACAAGAAGAAATAACTAATCTGCAGTGGTACTTTCCCTCTTAACAGTAAAGATTTAGGAATTTCTTATGTATTTATTGGTAAGCTCTAAAGGGCCTTTAAAGTCATATATTTTTGTATTTATATATTTTAAAATCCTCTTTACCCTGAATTTCTCTTAAGAAGAGGAGTGAAATCTTTCCAAGCTATTCCTTTGTAAAAGCAGTGAAAAACAGAGACCTTAAACTACGCTGTTAATAATCCCCTAAACCTTTCTGTGGCAATAAGCAAGGAGCTAAACCAGCTAATGACTAATCACAGCAGCACACACACCTGCTGGAGGGTTGATGAATAAAGCTTCGGGATGAAGTAAAATGTAGGCGCAGGCCAATGCAGGAATTGAGTGTCTCTGAATTCTGGAGAATTTGGCAACTCCAGTTCTGAGCTGGGTAATCCCTACATTATTTTGGGATTCCATCTTTCATGTTTTGATGGGTTGAGTTTTTCCATAACCGAAAGAAAAGAAAAAAAACCCTAAAGTATTCAATAAGGCAGTGCCACAAACCTGTTAGAAGGATTTTTTTTTTTTAACTTGGGAAACACAGTCCTTTCCTTGCCGCTGGCATAAGGAGAAGCATTTTTGCTCTGGGACTATAATGCCTCTCCCTAGTTTGAATACAGAGCAGCTGCAAAGCACACATACACAGAAACTTGCGTGTGTATTTTTGTATCCCCCAAGCCTCCTGAGACAGCCCTGGGACCAGGCACTGCCTCTCGGGGTCCCACGGCCGTGGCTGTTCAGCACCAGGCTCTTCACAGGGGATTGAACCACCAGCCCTTGTCCAGGCTCCTGGCGATGAAGCGAAAGGGCTGTGTTTTGGTGAATTACAGAAGTTCTACAATTATGCTCCAGGACATAAACCCAGCCAATTTTTTCTTTCTTCCTTTTTTTTTTTTAAAATCCTAACATGACTTTTGATGTTATCAACCATGTCCGCTTTCGACCTCCCACAAAGCCCTTGATCTCGGTGACATCCCGTGGCTGGAGCCAGGAGGTTAATTTGAGCTCTGTGTACACACTCCTTCCTTTTATCCGCTGAGAGTTTAGTCTTTCAGCATCAGTGGGTGTCCCTTGGTTCATGCATTAAGAGAGACAAAGAAAGAGCAGTCTATTCTCATCTTCCCTGTTTTTTTCATCATTATTATATATACATTTGATATATAATTATATACACCTCAGTCACATTCCTCATTTAAGCTAAATAATTATCTTTTCTTGGCTCTGTTCCTCCTTTGAGGCTGGGGGAGCTTAACACTTTTGTCAACATTATTACTAATAGAATGCACGCGTTTATTTGTATTCCTGCCCTCCATTTCCAAAATACTCCCGTGTTTGACTGTCATCATTTGAAATAGGAGTAGGGACTTTGAAAAAGGTATTTAATACTTATCTTTGATACCACCCGTATTTCAGGACAAGTCTTTTATCTCAAGACTTTGCTTTTTTCTGATGACTCATTTTGTTCAATAATTTTTTGTTGCTATTTTCGTAAATAGTTTTCTCACCAGCGATACTATAGAAATGTCGTACTGTAGTTCTTCACTCTATGGGAATGCCTCTTCTTCATTCTCCTTGAGCTATTCCTTTGTCCTCCAAGGAAGGAGGGGCTCAATAGCCCAATTATACTTTATTACGTGACACGTCGGCGTCTCGTGTCCCGATTTGTGTGGTGCTTTAGAGAAATGTCATGAATTTAAACCAAGAGAAAATCCCTTTCTTTTCATTCTCTTTGATCTAAACATCAATATTCTTGTTCATGGGAACATTTTCTGATCTCATTCAATGCTACACGCAAAATAGCTTTCGGTTCAGCATGAGTGTAGAGAAATCAGCATCTTGCCAAAGCATTATTTAGTGCATGATTGTATATCCAGTGCTATCATTATATTGGTCAAAACCTCATATACTTTTTCCAGCTGGGAGAAAAATCTGTGTCTTCCCCTATGGACTATCCTCATAAAACGTGAGGGTGAAACCAAGTGGGTGTAACTGATCCTCCGCTAAAGCTCGTAGGGATTTGTTTAATGGTAAGATCTTCCTACAGAGATTTGGGGCCATTCTGTGGCAAACTTTATGGCAGGGATAAAAGTTTTTACAGCTGTTTGTTAACATAATATCCTCCTCATTTCCATGAGATGGTTCAGAATATCCACAGAGCTATTTTTATTAAATCCTGTTTGGGATTTGTTTGTTTGTTTCCCAAGGGACAGATTGAGTGTAGGCTGCTGCAGAAGAGCAGAACCATCCCCCAGCACAGGCCCAGGGCTGCTCCGACCCAGTGATTCAGATTTCCTCTGCCTTTGATACAGACTGCAGATCGTCGGGGTGAAAAAGGCTATTTGTACAGGATAATCAATCCGTTTCAGTAGGTATCAGCTAAATCCCTTGCAAGAGGAAAAGGATAGAGCCCTAGGGAGGAATTCTCTTTTGCTTGCTGGCACAAAGTGTGTGCATGCTCCAAGGGGAAAACCAAATGTGTAGCAATATTGAAAGCAGCTCAAAACAAAACCAAAAAAAAGAGCTGCCCTGAAGTTATCCCCATTCTCCCTTTGTTATCTTCTTGGCTTTGCTAAATTAAAGCCACACTAGAAGTCCCACAAGAAGTTACACGAAGGCAGGCAGACAGCATCGCTCTGTGCAGGGGATATCCATGCTGGATAAAACAAAGATCAAGACCCAAATGTTTATTTTCACCATGCTTTTAGATGGTTATCACTTATTTGCAGGGATACTATGCACCTTATTTGATAGCGAGTAACTAGCTTTAGTACTCCCAGACAGAAAGACAAGGGTAATTTAGGTTTGGGGTTTGCTTTTTTTTTAAGTTTAGCTGGGAAGAGCTTGTTCCCGAAGCATCACCCTGACCCCAGCCTCGCTACATTTCGCTCGCCGGGGCTGCTTCTAAAACGTGATGTGGTGGTACATATGGGAGAGAGGTAGCTGCCAACATATGAACATCAATTTTATATTTTTTTTAATAATAAATATACTGTTTCATTAGTTTCTTTCCCAGTATTGCTAAAAAAATTACCAGTGGAGAGAACGACATCACATTAACAGCTGTCTTTCTGCCCACATACTAACCTGTATCCTTGTGAAGGGATAAGTATAGATCTTGCTAAATTACTGCGGAGGGGGGTGCGTGAGGTTCCAGCTCACCCAGCAAACCACAAACTGCTGCTAGTAGAAGTGCCACCGCAGCAGTGAAATGGGTCCCCAAAGCACAGGAGAGTTTAGTGAGATCCAGATGTGTTAAGCACCGGGATATTATTCACCTGCCCACTGGAGCTTGGCACCGATCGTTTAATAATAGCCTTTGCACTGTATGATCTGTCTTGCCGTTAAAAACAAACCTAAACCAACCAACCAAACCAACCCCCTTATATTAAACAAGGGAAAACATCAGCAGTTTTGTATCTTTTTCTAAAATCCCTCTTGTTCTCCTGCTACCGAGGTGTGCTCGAGGACTGATCCCCCACCTAGGTAAGTTATTTCTACCAGAGCTTCCAGAGCTGATTGCTTCTAGACATTTTGAGCTATTTTCTTACATTAAATAAGCTCAAAGACCAACCTGACACTGTTAAAGCGAGGGCTCAACTCTTTGGCTGAATGACGCTCAGATTCACACTGGCAAGTTTTGATTTAAAACTCATTCCTGTGGAAGAGCAGCTCAGGATCTTACCAAAGGCGAAGGGGATTTGCATCAATTCACACACGTAACTTTTCTGTGGCTGGTTTTAGGCTGGGTAGCTCTTTGCCTACAGCTGCACCTGTATGAAAAACAAAGACCAAGTTGTTAGTAATTGCCCTGGTTTAAACTGAGCAGCCTGGGCTACCAGAGTGAGCCCTCTTGCAGAGCCAGGCTTGCTGCCGATGGCAGGGGGAAGGGGATGAAGGACCAAGCCCAAGCTCTGACTCTTCCTCCAGCCCCTTTGCACAGCGTGGAATAAATTCAATAACCAGTAGCGTTATCCATCACGCTCCTCTCCACTTTGCAGTGCAAGTTTGGCAACATATGTAGTTTTAAGGTGGTGTAGAGGGGTATAGCAGACGCATCCCGGCTTCATCACGTCTTGTGGCTGAGAGGAGCCCAGATGGGAAAGTGCTAATTGCACCAAGGCACCAAAATTAAAACAAAGATTAAAATTATAGAAATTGTCTGGCCAGCCTTTTGCTAAGCAGCCTGCGTGAAATCTTTCCCAGGGCAAACCAGCAACTGAAACGTGCAGATAATAATAAACGTTAGCAGCAGGTCTCATTAGCCTTTCCTCCCAACCCAACTGTTGGCTGATGTGTGTAATAAGTCACTTAATGATCCAAGATTTGTTTTAAAAAAAAAAAAAGATTTCCAATCAGATTTGTGTGCCTTTGAATGGGTCTAAATCACAGGTTCAGAGCCTGCCATGGGTGACTATAGGCTTGGGCTTCTGTTTATCAGTAAAGCCCCAGCCCACAGTAAAATCACTTAGTGAGGGGGTGGCTCATCATCAGGCCGGTTTGGTTTCATCTCTTCAGACCCCACTTCTCTTGCCAGGACACCCAAAGCAAGTGCATTATTTACAAATTAAAGCTCAGCACAATTTACAACTCTCCAGTTGTGTTACTTCTATAACTCCTTAGGGGAAGAGCCCAGCGCTTCCCAGCTGCCTGCACCCAGATCACAAACAGCTCACGGCGTGGGGCACAGGCTGTGGGACCAGCCGTAAAGCATCTTACCACCCTTCTCTTCTTGCAAGAGAAATTTCAACCAAGGTGCGTTGGCAGCGGAGCAGACGCACTTGAGCATCCGTACAGCGGAGGCGTGGGCATTGCTCGGAGGTTAAGAAAAGCAGTGTTAGGGCTGGTTTGCATTTTTTAGCTAGAAAACCCAACAGGTGCTGAGCAGAACCGTTCCCCGGCTCAGGCTGTAATGAAAGGCAAAAGCATTTCTGCAGCTGGCGGGTCTGGCGCAGGGCTATCGCCGGTGCCACCAGACGTGTGTGCTCACCGAGGTGCCACGAGCAATTAGCATGCAGGAGGCTCCTTCCACCTCCTAATTCACACAGAATAATTCATTAGCAAAAAGTCCTCAGCAGCACTAGTCTGCTGACAGGTCCTCATTGTAGATGTGTTCTTTGATTTGCTTTAGAAGATAAATTGACCCGTGAAACTCCAGTCTACCTCATGCTAATGAGTCTCTGTAGGGCCATTGTGAGAATTAATTTATTTATCTAAGGCTTTCTCCATAGTGCTCATCTGCTCAGCAGCTAGAATGAAGAGACATAATACGTCACCTTACCCTGGAGGTGTCTACCCTACATTTGGTGTCTTGGGCTAAAGTAGTTCTGGCTTGGGTCTCAGTTTCCCACCTGTACAGCCCAGAGGACCAACACACGTCCTCCTGCTCAAAGAGCTTCATAATCAGCAGCGGGAGAAGTTACATCAGCACCAGCAATTCCTGTCCATCTGATCAAGGGCTTCCTCACCCTTTTTTGCACCTTTAAAAGCAAAAGAATAGTCTCTTTGTTCCAGTGGCTGTAGGAAAGAACTCTACAGTCTTTCTGAATTATGGCTTTTGAATATGGTTGCCTTGTTTCTGGACATCTTCTAACAATAAACAGCTTTGAAATGTCTCTCTGCCCCTCCCAACTGCACAGACACACTCCTGGCCTCTACAGAAGAGGTGGTTAGCCCTAGTCGAACATCCTACCTAATTAACTCATGTTCTTTCCCCCCCCCAAGAACAGCCTGAGAGCCCAAAGTGATGCCACCAAGCAGAGACATCCCCCCCACATTAATGTCCCTCTCCTTTTCTTCCCCTGCAGCTTAAAAGCTGTCCTGATGGGGAAGCCTCAGGACAACACGGTGGACTTGTCGGGTATCCCGTTGACACTGAAAGACTTGGACCGTGTCACGTCCTACCTCCAGCACAGCTCGGAGCACATCGACACGGTGGAGCTGTGCTTCACGGAGCTGACGGACGACATGCTGCTGCAGCTGCTGCCGGCGCTCTGCGTGCTGCCCCACCTCACCACCCTCTCCCTCAACGGCAACCGGCTCACCAAAGCCATCCTACGGGACCTCACCGAAACCTTGAAGGACCCCAAGAAGTTCCCCAGCGTCACCTGGATCGACCTCGGCAACAATGTGGACATCTTCTCCTTGCCACAACCCTTCTTGGTCAGCCTAAAGAGACGATGCCCAAAGCAAGGCAACTTGCCAACCATTTTGGAGTTCGGCGAGGGTCAGGTAAGTGACTTGGAGAGCCAAGATGGCCTGGCCGAGAGCCAGGAGGACCTGCGAGCTGGACCAGGCAAGACGGACAACATAGACTTGCAGCAGACGGACAGAACAGTTGAGGCTGGGGAGCTCTCCAACTCGGAGCAAGGTGCTGTGACACCGCAGACATGATGTTTGGCTCCGTGGCTTTTGGGTGGGTGTGTTGAGCACGGATGATGTAAAACCAAAACCTCAGCGTTGGAGGTCCTGGAGGGTCAGTTCACATGGTGGGATGCTTCGGGAGTGTGGACCGTTGCCTTCCTCCCATACGATGAATGTCAACTTTCTTCTTTTCAAAGAACACATAAAGGTGATGGTGTTAAATACTTGTATTTTATAAAAGCTGGCCAGGTATTTTTAAACACTAGTGATGTGCTATGCTTTTTAACCTCTCAAAAATGCATCTCCGAGGTGGGGTAGTACGAGGCCCGTAGAAGAGCACAAAAGGGGAGAAGAAAGGTCCCTGGACTTTGCCAGGAAGGGCTCCCTTTCCTTAGTGCTGGATCTGGCCAGATGGACAGACAGCAGTCACCCCAATGAGGGCTGCTGCCGAGATAAACCTTAAATCCTTTCCAAGTCCTGATTTCGGGAGTTGCTGATGAATAGCACAGCTGCTGAGATACAACAACAGCCTGACCATACACTAACCAGGGGTCTTTCTCTTCATATTGTGAGCCAGCCCGAAGGGAGAGCTTTGCTTTCCTGGTGCGGAGCTAAATCCCAGCCCGCTGCGTGCCTGGCGGCCGCGTTCGCCCTCCAGCCTTACCGGAATCAGGCTGGCACTTGTGCCTGCCCAGTATTTATTCAGATGTGAAATCCAGTTTCCCACCAGCCGTGCTGCTGTTGTCACTCCAGAGCTTTTAACGTGGTACCTGGAGCTTGCACCAGCAACGCTGAGAGTGTTTGATCCACTCTGGGGGAACAATCCCCGAAATCTGAAGCTGGGGCTCGGCTCAGGTTTGTTGCTGTTGCTGATAAGAGACCACAATAGTGAAGATTTATAAAAGAAAAAATAATCCTGGGGTTCATCCCTGACTCACTGCCACCGAGGGCTGGGTGGACACAGCCGGCTGGAGGTTTAAAGCCTGACAAAGGCTGTTGGATCACTTGGCTGTGTCCATTGCCCCCTGGACCAGAAGTGCTTTGTTTCTAAAATGTTGGTTTGTTTTTTATTTCTAAGAGACACGGTTTTGATTTTGTTTTATTTTTGACAGAAAACGGCTCACCCCAGAGCAGCAGTGCTGGAATGGGGACTTTGGCTTTTGAAACAGAACTTCATTTGATCCTAAACCTGGGGGAGGGCAGGGAAGTGTGAAAAACTTCCTCTTCCTTCCGTTCAAAGGACCAAACGCGACTCCCTTTGCTAAGAGGGAGCCCCTTTCTATCTGTTCAAAGCCCATCCCTGACCAGCTTTAAAGCACCGTTTTCCTGGCTCGCAGCAGTGACCCTCTGGCTTTGCTGCTCCTGGGGGCAGAGTCAGACTTTTTGGTCGTCTCTTTGGCTCTGTTCATTCAACATCACCGCACCGGGAAGCTTTTTCCAGAGGGGCTTCACGCTGTCGGTTGTTGTTTCTCCTCCGTATGCAAGTAGATTACTTAGAAGAAACTCTGCTACTCGTTTTAATACATTTGGCAATGTTCAGTATGATTTGCATGTATCCAAGCCTTTTTCCTTTTTTTTTTTTTTTTTAAAAAAATGCTAACTCTTTCCAACAGGCATGAAGAAAACTTTGCAGTGAATAAACTGTTCTGTTTGAAATAAAGGAGCTATCTGTAATCAAAATAAATGACGATGTTTAATAAAGACCCAGTGTTGAAATTTTTCCTCCGTACAGGTCGAAACGCCCAGCAAAAACCAGTGCTAAGCACTGCAGGTCTGGGTTCTCCAGGGTGTTTAAAAAAAGGTTTGCTGTAGCTGGTTAGGGGAATAAATGGCCCCGTTAATGGGCTGGATTCTGCAGGGTGGGCACAAGGTGGACACAGAAGCATCATAAAAGCATCTGCTCAATTTTAAACGTCACCAATGTGCAAAACTAATGTGGGAGAAGGAATACTGAGAACAGCGTACTGCTCCACGGGGCACTTCTCTCCGGGGTTACGGTCTCAGTGCGCTGAAGGAAATGGCTTTTTATTTGCAGCAAGGACTCTCTAGATGATGTTTGTTCCAGCACCCAAACCGTGGCAGGGGCTCGCACAGGACGTGGCAGCCAACGCGCTGGTGGGAGCAGGTTTGTCCTAACTCACAGGAGACCTCTCCTGCAGCACCTGGGGACTATTTCCACCACTTGGGGACTATTTCCACCACTACCATGACTTTAATAAGGTACCTTTAATAGAAGTATAAATTAAGCAAGATGCGATACACCAGGTTAGCCAGGTCCCAGCTGCATCCCTAACCATCCTGCAGGAGGTTGCACTTCTCCCCCTCCCCAGGAGCCATGGGCAGGGGTCTCCTTGCCTAAGGCAGGCTGTAGGATGGAGCCTATGGCACGTATGTTTTGTTTGTATGGAAAGGCTGATACACGCAGCACCTAGAGCCTGTGACTACACCCAGGGCAGGCAATGAGATGTGGGCAGCAAAGCCACCATCACTACTTCATCCACCACACGCCTATGTTGCCCTGCTGTGCCAGTTGCACATCCCTCGTGGACATTTGTTAACATATGGGGATTTCATCAAGAACAAGATTTCTCCTTGCAAAGATAAACTCCAGTAATTTCTTCTATAAGAGGTCGGGACCAGTTTGCTCAGTACCTCAGCACTGGGCTCCCCTCCTTCTTACACACGGCTCAGGCCCTCTGTTTAAATTATTACAATCACAAGCTCCTCGCTGCAAGCTTTTTATTTCCTGCTAAGTATTTGCACAGGAACCAGCCACCCCGGGGCTCAGCATCTGTCTGGACCCCCCCCAGTTTAGCCGTGCAAATTCATAAACCAGAGGCACTTTGCATTTAAAGCACTGTCATTTATGGATGCTTTGCACGCTCAACTCCCTCACCGACACCAGCCACCCAGGAGGTTGCTCCTGCCACACTTCCCCCTCCAGCTGAGCTTCTACCTGCTGTGAAACACATCAATCAACTGGGAAATATTTTGCATTTATCGGGCCTCTTTCTGCACGGGGCTACCAGCAGCCCACCAGCTCAACCTTCAATTGCACAGGGCTCTGTGCCCGATGCTGCCGCAGATTTGCTGTGAATTGGGAGCACTTTGTCCCAGCCATCCCTCTCTGCCGTGAAACGTGGGTCCTTCGTGTGATCATCCAGGACCACTCTGCAAAGGACACGCCTCCAGAGAAAGACCCCACGTCCCTCAGCCCTTCGCCCCGCGCAGGCGTTGCACTGCTCGAGCCAGCTCTGCTCCACTGGCACAGAGAGCATCGCTGTGCCCAGCGAGGATTTAGCCCTTCTGAGAAAGGGAAATAACTAGAAAGGACCTTTTATGGATAGATTTGTGAAGCTTCCACCAAATTACCAGCTTTCATAGGAAAAGAAAAAAAAAAACAAAACCACCTCTGGTAGAGCAGGTTACTCAGCTATAAAAACAAGAGGGCTTTAGCTAATCAGTCTCTTCCTTGCAGTGTGAATTCGGTCAATTAGCCATTTAGTCCACTTCAGGATAACGATGATCCTATGGGCTCAGGAAATATGTTTTTTATTGTGATTTTTTTTTTTTTTTTAATGAAAGTAGCCTGCAATTTCTTCCCTTCTCAGCCCATCAGCATCAAAACAAGCTCGGAGCTCACTCCACATATAATCAATGTTCCTTATGCTACACTGGGCTGCTCGTTCTAGTCAGAAGCTTTTAAATGGCCCTAGAAGAAGGATTCAAGTACTGAAAATCACTGCTGTTAGAATATTAAAAGTTGATTGAGGTCGTTTGTTGTCAAAGAGGGGAGGAAATGGCCACGATAAAATAAAAAGTCCATAAAACATCCAAGCCCAGTTTGGTTAGTTAATCTCCACCAGTGACACACAGCTCTGCCCGTGCATGAAAGAAACGAGTCTGTGGGAGAAGATTTATGCCTTCAGCAACGAAAATGTAATTGGAAATCATTCTGCACAGAACGAAGAGCCCACACGAAGGGGAATCAAAACAGTAGGTGAGGAATGAGAGAGGCATGAAAGGGCTGATGCCACACGCTCCGGAGGGCTCGTTCCATCTGGATTATCTCGAAAGAGTTTGCATGAGTCCAGTTTGGGTTTTGAAGGTGATTATTCATTTAAAATGAGGGTTATGCTCCTGGAGGGGGTTGGGCTGGAAGTGTGAGCAGGCAAGAGGGCTGGTGGTGGTCATCCCTGAGCATGGCACTGCGCTGGAGAGCCACAGAAAACACTGTTGAGGACATTGAGAAGCTCAAAACCACTTTGGCCAAAAGCGGTGCTTGCTGCTCACCAGGCCTTTGGAGAAGAGCAGAAGATTGCAACTGCCTGCCCAAAACTGCCGGTGCAGGAAAGGCCAAAAAGTGACCCAAGGGCCTAAGGAGACACCAGGGGGGCAGCAGCGGCTGAGCCAGGGAGAAGGTTGCCCCAGGCAATGAAACCCCACTGGATTATCACAGGACAACTGACTTTGCACTCAGGCACAAACATTTCAGCTCTTTCCTATGGTTCAGCACATCTCGCTTCAGCAGCAGGGGAGGAGGAAGCTCCTGAGCTCGTGCAGGGACCACTCGTGACTTCAGAAACACAAAGACTCCCGTGCTCCATTAACTGGGAGCGCATCGCCAGTAGCTGCTATTGCCAAGGAAACTGATTGACCTTATTAGCAGTACTCATGCATTGATGCTCACGAAGAAGGGAAAAAACAACTAACCTAACCTTGCCCGTATAATGTACCTAAGTGAGCAACAGACACAACTTCTTCCCGACCTCTTTAGTAGGCAGATGTCATCCTGGAAACATCCCACAGTGATCCCACTCGTCCTTCGCTCCAGGGGCTGTTGAGTTTTTATCTCCCTGGGGGCCACATTCCACCAGCAGACTATACACAGCGAGGGCAGACAATCTTTCCAGCTGTATTAAATGTCTTTAGCATTGCATTCTGAAGGACAAGCGGAAAACCAGATCCATCACTCACAGCCCTTCAACAGCCTCCAGCGATGTGAGTCTCACTGCTTCATGTAAGCAGGCCTTATCTTCAAGAAATAGTCTCAAGTGCTCAACAGCCCTAAGCAAAAGAACTGACAACCCTGCAATACCAGAACCTGCCAGGCTTTGGAGATTCAGCCTTTCCTTCCATTATCTTGGGGGAATAGAGATCATCTAAGATGATGAAGTGGAGTTAAAGGCTTGATGGGGATTGCTCCACTCCCTTATAGCATCCCATGACCAGCTGGTTGAACACTTTCAAGATACGGGCTTGCAGGCAGCACATCATGACTGCTACTTATCACACAAAACTAGCCAAAAAAATAAGAAATACCATAGGTTTGGATCCTGTGGTGTATTTACGTGTGTCTGGTCAAGGACAGCCTGTCCTTGAAGGCAAAGCGAGGCGCAAACACCGTCTCCCTGCACCAATTACAGCCACGCTCTCTGCTTTCAGCCCTGTGCAACTGCCCGAGCACTGCCGTGCTGAGCTACAAACCCCACCAACTTCATCATAAACCTGAATACCTGCAGCTAGTGGCTGCTTGGGGGCAGGAAGGTTCATGGCCAGGAGACGGGCAAAAGAGATGAGGAATTATTAGCACAGGGCTGGCTGCCCGCTTATTTCACCCCACTGCAACCCACACCCTGCTGGTACCAGAGGAGCTCCTCCAAATCCCCACGGCTGCAATCCCTGCCCCACCAGGACCAAGCCCTGGGTGGGATCGAGGTCTCTCTCCCTGATGCACGGAGCCCAGTGCACCCTTTGCTCTCACATTCTCACTCCTTTTACTCCCACCCATCACACCCACCTTTGGGAAAAAATAATTTGGTTTTTTTTTTTTCCCCTCATCTTTCCTCTTCTTTATTCAGAGGAAAAACTGAGTATTAGGCACACGGGAAGGGGTTTGAGCAAATGGGTTTGTCTGCACTTGCTGAAGGACTGGGGTTTCCCTGATGCAGCCCCCTCTCTGCCTTAGCAAAACCCAGCCTTTGTGTAGAATTTATTTTCATTTCCTTCTAAGCTTTAAGAAAGAAATACATATTCGCAGGGCTGCAGCGCGTGGAGGATTTCCCCTGTGCTCCCCGGGAGCGCACAGCACTGCAGGGGAGAACTGAAATAGTAATTAAACCGGAGGGGGTGGCGGGTACAGGCTGGGTTTTTCCTTACATCTGTGTTTTGCAGCCTCTGGGCTGTAAAGAAGCAGGTTCGTAGGAAATGGCTGTTTATGGGGAACGGGTGAATGAAAAATAATCGCAACTGCTGCAAAAGAAGGTGGGCTTTCAGTGTGAAAAACATGTTTTTCAAACAAGAAAAAGCTGACCTAGTTGAGCAGGTCGGCTGACTTCTGTTGCCGTTACAAATATTTATTGGAAAACGCAGCGCTTGGGGAGCGTGACGAGCGCTGCGCAAGGAGGGAGAAGGATTTCTTCACTTGCCCTGGTTTATGTCTAACGATGCCCCCCCGAGCACACACTGCTGCCCCTGGGTGCAGATGCCACCCAGCTCTCGAAGGCAGGAAGGCGACGAGCTGCCCGGAGTGGAGCTACAGAAAAATCTTAATGGAAATCCCAGTATCCGAAATTTAGGTATGCTGGGCTGCTGTTTTCTTGAGCAGACAGGTCTAGAGGAGAGCCACAAGCCCTACATACGCCCCAGGGCCTCTCCTTCCAAAATCATGAGTCAGGCCACACACAAAATCAGGCTTTTTCCATTTAAAATATAAGTCAGCAGCTGGGGAGTGCTTTTGAAGGCTGTGAGCCAGGCCATCACAAAACCTGCGTGAATACTCAGCTCTTGCGAGAGTGCTCCAGCAGCACCTGGTTATACAGAGAAGAAACCAGCAAAGGGAGAGGTTTCCAAGATGCAATTTTCCCAGGGAGAAGGTGACTTTGGGGGGGTTACAACGAAGGATGCAAAAAAGGGAGAAGGTTGAGACCTGAGCAAATCTCACCCACAATATCTGGGATTAAAAAAGAAACATCTGCATAAAAAGCCAGGAGCAGGTTAGGCTAAAACTTCCAGCTGCTCCCATGCTGCCTGAAGCCTGGTATTTTTTCCCCTTACTAATATAAGAAAAAGTCCTGGCTGGGGGGATCTTTTGCATTATTTATTGGCAGCTGATGCTGGTGTGTTTAACACTGGCCCTGGAGAGAGGGAATAGCCTGCTTGAGCTCAGCTGATGGGGGAAAATGTATACAGCAGCACCTGGAAAAGTAACTAAGCATTATCCCTCAAGGACTACCTGTTTTACATACCAAACACTGAGCAAGCACAGCTAGAAACCAGAGGGGCTTTAGCTCTTGCTGATCAAGGAGCTCTGAGGCAAAATTACACTGCAATTCAGGTGCCTGCGATTCTTGTTGGAATCGTCTTCCTTGGTGGAGTGATAAGGCCGATGCTGAAATACTTCAGGGCCCAGGGAAAAAGTGCTGGATGGCAAGTCCTGAGCGCTGGGGAGGACCTGCCACCCCTGAGAAGGGATGGATGGATCAGGCCACCTTCCCCTTCCAGCCCATCAATTATCTCCTACATTTCAGTGAGGAAATATTCCACCAAACTGTGACATTTCCCTTCTATACAACCATAATAATAATAGTAATAATAAAATCTGATGTGTCCTATTGTTTTGATGCTTATGGCAGTGTTGCAGGTCTTAGAATTCTCTGGGTTGGAAGGGACCTTTCAGATCATCTAGTCCAACCATCAACCTAACCCTGGTGAGAAACCGTCACTAACCCATGCCCCCATGTCTCTAAGCACTATGTCAACCCATCTTTTAAATACCTCCAGGGATGGTGCCTCAACCACTTCCCTGGGCAGCCCATTCCAATGTGTAATAACCCTTTCAGTGTAAAAATTTTTCCAATCTGAACCTCCCCTGTCGCAACTCGAGGCCATTTCCTCTTGTCCTATCGCCTGTGACTTGGGAGAAGAAACCGACCTTGTCTTGGCCAGGGCTCTCTCGCAGCAGATGCTGTAGGACCAGGACAACCTGCCCACAGGCAGCACAGCGTCCTTTCACCACGCACCCAAAACTAACGACCAGCAAAAGCAACCTCCAACTTACTTCTCTAAATGAGTTGGATTTGAAGACCATTTTTCCTAAACTGTCAGGATTAACACTGGCTTTGGAAATATCCCGCAGATTTTGCTGTGAAATCCGTGTGCCCTGCACCTGTAGGAGTGCCGAGGGGAAGCCTGCAAGGCTCGCTTAGCAGCTCTCAGCCCCCCAGTATTAAGCTGGCAGCTCAGCCTTCAGAGGTCACAGCTAAATCGAGTAGATTTCATTGATTGCACCATTAATTGCCTGCCCAGGCGGAAGGCTGCTGCATGATGGACGACCGGTTAATTTACAACAGATCACTCACAGGAAGCTTTGTTACAGAGAAAGGCAGCAGCAACTGGCCAGGCAGCAGCAGCTACTGCTCTTCTGTGCTACCTGGTGAGATGGTGGAACTCATAACCAAACTTACTGACCTCTTTTTTCAGATATTGCAATAACCAATGTCTCCAAGCAACATCATAAAATAATGGCAAAACAGAGCTGTACTTCCCAAATATGCAATTTATACTGAGCTGAAGGCTTGCTGGGAATAAAATGTGGATGTTAGCTTATTTCTTCGAGCAGCCATAATCACTAAGCTGGCCAGGAAAGAAAGTATTCGATGTACTTTGCTTGTGCATTAACAAACGTTAATGGCAGAACGTGTTCACAAGGACGAACTGCAAGAGCTTTGCTAACTGGAAAGGACTGAAGGAACCCTGGATCCCAGCCTGGCACTGCCAGACAGGTATTTAGGAACATTGCCAGCTTTTTACATGAAAACTGCATAAGCCTGTGGCTCAATTACTCCTGATTGATGGGGAACTGGAAATGCTTCATTTATAGTCCCTTCTGGCAGTTTTGGGCTTGCATTTTCTATCTTCTCTTCTGTAAATATGCAGCAAAGACAGCCGATTTTACCTTTGGCTTAGTTTATGGTTCTACACAAAAACGAAGACCTGATTTAATAGAGTCAGAAAAGATGCAACCTGTTCACCACCACCTTTAATTATTTGTGCAGATTTCTAAATTCGTTCCCCGAGTTTTCTGCCTCCTAATAGCTTATTGATTCTGTGGGTTCCGTGCCATCTTTCATTCTTTGGTATTTTATTTAGTCAATCTGAGGAGAAAATAAACCTGTGGAGTCTGTAACAGCATCCTTCAAGAAGGGTTTGCTTAGCTGTGTCTGGTGGGGTTGGCTGAGCAGTCAGTTGCCAGCGCGGCTCCTCAGTAACCCTGTTGCACGCTGCATCCCTCCGTGAGTTGTTAGCAGAAGCAGAAGTAGCATTTGAGGTTTACAAAAGAGAAGCCAAGGGCCAAAAAGGGGAGAAAAATCAGTATATAACTCACTGAAGATTTGGCCCATGCATTGATCACTGGGTTTTTTATTAGGTGAGGCTTCTGGCTCTCCCCATGGCTTGCTGTGTTAGCTGTGTCCTCCCCCAGGGGAAACCAGAGCTCCCCATGGTGTGTGTAAACCTTTGAGGTGCTCTGGGATTAGGACTTTGCATCACAAGCAGCAGCCAAAGGCCCCCACCAGCAGCAGGACCAGAGGTGATCCCCACGCGAAACACAGTGTGAAGATCACAGCTACATGATTAGATCTCAAAAAGCCTTATTACAGGCACGTCTCTCCTACTGGTGTAAACTGGAATAGATTTACAGGGACTCAGACACACACGGAAAACTACAAGATAAAGGAAGGGACACTGGCTATAACAAATATGGGAAATCCAGCTGCATCACCACGGGAACAAACCTCCCCTTTCCTCTTTTGCAGCTGCCTCTTGTCTTGCTACTCCCTCCAGGTAAGACCTGCAGTTCCAGCTCCTCTTATATAAATGAAATATAAAGCAGTGAAGAATCCCTCTCCGAGCACCGTGCGCATCACGCTCTGGTACCTGCTAACCTGGCTCTGACCAAATTCCTGCTGAATCCTGCACACAGAGACCAGGCAGAAAATCTCAGAAGTGACCAGATTTTCGCACACACAAAATAAAAGGCATCTGCTTCAGACTGTGTGCCCTTACATCGCTTTCTGATAGGAGAACCTCACCTTTATTTTTTAGTTTTACTTCATCTCCTTTGCTGCACACACCTGCTTGTTAAATTATGAATTTAAAGGCTAAGTGCTTTTCCAACCTCTTTGGGGAAAGCTGCACTTTCTTGCGAGCTCAGAGCTCCCCTCCACCACATCCCCTGCAAACAGCACAGTGCTGCAGGCTAAAATGCAAAACTTTGCCTTTCTTTGTGCCCTTCACGTCCCTCCCTGTGCCAGGAAAGCCTGCCAACTACCTTCAGGTTTTGGGCAAGAGATGGAAAGAAAAAGATAATCAGGCAAATTATGAGGGGGAGATTCTCCAAAGAACAAAGCACCTACTTCTCCCTTCCAAGCAGCTGAAGAAGAGAGGCTTTGCCAGCGTGCTTAAAGCCAACAGGGTGACACACATTTTCCCAACAACTGGCCAAAGTTACTGTAAAAATCACTCCATTGCTCAGCCAGGAAAAAAAAACAACACAAAAAACAAATCCACAAACCAGCAGAACAGCTTAAAGCGTTGCAACACTTGGGAGATACCAGCTGTATTTCACTGCTGCTCCTTTCTGGAGCACAGGTCCAAACCTCAGCTCTGCTCAGCGGCACGTCAAGCCCGTTCAGGACATCGGTGGCACAGGAAGATGTTTGCAATGTGCTAAATGAAGCAAGTCCCCAGCATCACTGGGAGAAAACACGGCTTCCCATCTCAGAGGTAGTTAAACTCAGTCTTCTGCACATCTCCCGCTGCTGAAACTGTCCTCGTTCTAGCTCGTTAACCTGAGTGGATATTGTTTCTTTAAGCAATAATACTCATTAAGAAGTGGTAGAAGGCAAGAACTGTTTTCCCCACACCTACCCAACATGCAGGACACACACACAATGGAACTGCAGCTTTAATTTAGGTAGTGCTTTTCATACAAACTACATCTTGCAGACTGATCTCAGCTGCTCGGGTTTGCATGTCAGCAAAATTACCCATCTGATGGGCAAAGTCCGCTCCAACTCCATGTGTGCCAAGCAAGCCTCATCTAAAAGCTGGTCCCAAGCAAATTCAGGAAAGGGATTAAACCATCATTCTCTGATAGTAACTGCCAAGTGAGAGTCAAGCAATTGGTAATACCTGATCAGAAAAAAGCTCCAGAGCAGGAAATTCCTGAAGCAATGCCATGTACGCACAACAAAACATCTCCTGTGCTGTACAATTGTTACGTATTTGTCTAGAGCTATTATCTTGTCCTTCTTTTAATCTCTGTGTTCCTCCAAAGCATCTGTTTCTTTTCCCTTTCCTACCACACCAAAACTTCTTCCAGAGTAACAGACACCAACAGCCTCTTCTGGAAATCCCTCCCTGCACCAGGATCAACATTTTCCAGGGACCACCAATTATTTCCTTCTCCCTCCTTAATTTCTAGGAAAATCCGAAGGGTGTGATTAGACACCAACTTCTCTGGGAAATCATAATTTTGCCTACCTGCTTTAATTTCCTCTTCTAATGGATGTAGGTACCACCTCTTCCTCCTCTTGCAACTGTGACCTTCTGCCTGCTATTCTTCAACTTCCAAGGCTTCTTGCTTAATCATCATTCAAAAATAAAGCTTCTCCTCCAAAACCACCCAGCACTGCCCAGAAGTTTCCTGTTTCATCCTTGGGAGCTGCCTCTTGCCACACGACAAGCAGCAGGAAAAATTAGATCAATGTAGTATTATTTTTATAAAGTAATTAAAGTAAATAAAGTAAATTCTGCTAAGGGAAGAAAGAAAAGTTAAAAACAAAAAAAGCCCCAACAATCCTTACCCTGCCATCATGGGGAGCATTAAATGGCGCTGGATGTTTAAAATGAAATGGAGGTGAACAGCTTCACCTGGGGCCTCCAACGAGCACCAGCTGTTTAATCAATAAGGGTCAGCAGAAGTCCTGACCTCCTTCAAGCCAAGCTCTGCATCAGTCCACAAGCAGCCTCCAGGCTTTTAATGAGATTATTCAAGCTCTAACATTGTCCAACACAGACTGTCCAAGATTGGGCCACCCCTTCTTGCAAGGACCTTGCTTGGTGATCAGACTTTCAAGGGTGTTGCGGGGGGAGAAGGGAATTGCCAGACTGACTGGATGTAATTGTTAATGCCTCAGATCAGGAATAAGACCTCCCTTAGGTGAAGGATGAACCTACAGGCTTTGGTGAAAAAGTCTCTGCTGCATCTCACAGTTTAAATCTTATTTTCTAGTTGTGGTTCTGCACAAATGTCCTCTCTGATGTGACCCACACCAGCTCCTGAGTGTGCTCTGCAGAGGTTTGAAGGAGGAAAAATGTTTCCCTGAGTACAGTGTAACTTTACTGCCACTTTCTACTTTCTTTTTATCTCTTTCTTCTTAATTTCCACAATCTCCAGTTTCCTCCATGGTACTTTACGCATCTTTCGTGGCATCCCATCTGCAAACCCAAGCACCTTAACCTGCTGCTCGCTGGAGAGGACTTTTCCTGGAAACAGAGCTGCCTCCTCCATCTCCTGCTGTAACCAGAAACTCTCTCTGAAGACACGAGCTAATGAGTTTTCACTTAACAACTAGAGAAACCGACCCCAAAAAATGGGCTGAACTTTACCAACAGCCACCCAGAGCAGCGGCAGCCACCAGACCAGAGCTGTCCCTTCATCCCTGTGACCAGTTCCAGGCATCACATCAGTTCTTCAAACAATTTTGGTGTCGCTGCTGTTACCCGGGTCCCCCTCTCCTCCCCAAAACCCTTCTTTTCCCTCAGCTTTGGTCTCTGATACGCTGCCAAGCGACACAGTGCCGCTGTCATCTCCAAAGACCTTTTTGAAGCTTAAAAGCGGTAGCTTTGAAATACATTCTCCTTGATGTGGTCTCCTGTTTTGGACTACCAGCAGCCTGGCGCTGACACAAAAGCTTTGCATCGCCTCCCACAAACACAGAGGATCTTCCTTCCCCCTTCCCCGCACGGAAGCGTTGGGGCTGGTTTAGGGAGATGAGATGACTGGATACCTATTAAATCAAATTTGAAGTGCACGCACCTTGGTAGAGCGTCTTCTCATTAACTTCTGAAATCACGGTGCATTTCAAAGCTCCCCGTTCGCACCTTGCTTTGAAACAATTCTCATCATCCTCACAGCAGGCGCCCTGTGTATTCCGCTTCCCGAGGAGCACTTGGCACAAAGACTTTACTATTTACAGCTACGGTTGAAGGTAAAAAATATCTGATTTGACACAGTTAAATAAAATTGTTTTATCCAACAGCTGGCCAAATTGGCCTTCCCTTGACTCACCCACTCCGGTGGAGCTCTGATCTCCAGTGTCTTCATCTGGAACGAGGAGGTAATACGGTGTCACGGGGACGCTGGCAGCCCATTTCAAGATCATCTGATGGAGGCACCAGAGACGTAAAGCATTAAATCAGGCATTTCATCTGCTGTCACTATGGGCCACGTTAAATGACTGGACGTATTCACAGCTCCCCTGAACACCCGTGCTGCATCTGCTGTCAGATAAGGGCTCTGATAAACAAGCGACCATAGGCAGTATTTGATATCACTCGTATCTTGACCCAGGTGTTTATTAATAAATAAATTAAAGTTTAAGCTGTTCAGGAAAATTTATTATCTGGGTGATAAGCTCAGACTTAACTGGGACTTTTGTCTGTGAAGGTGCTATCAAACCTCAAACCTATACCTCCGCTCAGTAACGGCACCCAAAACAAACTCACACCCAACACAAACAAATGGTCAGTGTGCATACAGAACACAAAAAAACCCACGAAGACAACCAAACCTGCAGAAACTATCCTCCTATGGGATCTGGAAAAGCACAAGCAAGGAAATCATTAAATTTATAAAGCAAACAAGGACAGCCCACCAGAAAGTCATAGGCAACTTGAGAAATACGGATCATTATTTCACTTGTTTAGAGCACTTGTGTTGCTGCTGCGCTGTGCAATTATTTTACCACAAACCATTACAAATTAAAACCCTGTTATGAAAAAAAAATCTAAGTATTGACTTGCAAAAAATACTAACAGGAAAAAAAAGAAAAGCATGTACAGGAAAGGTCTTAATTATTGGAGATGAAACTTTAAACATTTCAAGTTGATTAAAACAGCAGGGATTGCAAATTCAGTCTCCATCGTACAAATTATTTCCTCTTTTGTGTTTTGCCCAGGTTTTACAGTTCCCTGCGCAGGTGCTGGGCTGCGAGGTGTTTATTGACTTCAGCTGAGCTGGAGCTCAACACCCACCAACCAGGAGCCCCCACAGGGCTTCGGCCAGCAGCCGGGCTTGCAGGTCGTGATTTTTAAAGTTATTTTATATTTTTATTTTTACTCAAGAAAACCCCATTTTAACTCCTTTGGCTTCCCAACACACTGTTTATTCATATACTCTTGGGTCACTGCTGTCTGGTTTGACCAGAAAGGCTTTGGGGCTGGGACCATTACAGCGACTGGTTTGCACGGTGCCAAAGAAAACGGAGGCTCAGCCCTTGCTGGTCCTACACTAAGGAACCTTATTAACAGCCAATTAAAGAGTGATGTTATCACTGCGCGGGGGATTCTCTGCACGTTAATGAAAGTTGCAAATCTTATTAGACAACCGGAGAGGAACCAGCAGGAAAACTGCGTTTCCCCAAACAACCATCTTCCGAGGTTGCAAAATCTCTTTTTCTCTCCGATAATCGCTCTGGACTCGAGCACTGCACCATCTTGTGGGCTCACGCCGGGTGGGAAAACAGGGAGAGGTTATTCTACCTCCTCCTGAATTAGGGTACAGGAACACAAAATGCTTACTGTCTTTTTTAAATATGTCCTCAAATCAAATTCCACCTGATATATTCTTACAATTTTAAGCGGTATTAGGATCGGTTCGTGACATCTGGGCTAAAATTGATTTTAAGCATGAAATTGAGGCACTAAATTACATGAAATGACAAAATGAGGTGCAGTTTGTCCTACCAGAACACTAAATGATGCGTCCACCTTGTCCTTCTTTCCAGGAAGACGTGAAATGCCATAAAGCTCTGGCAGCACAAGGCCCATCAGGTACCGGGGGCATCACTGAGCCAGAGCACAGGGTGGGCGTGGGAAAGGCCAGACACCCCCCCGCCACTCCGAGCCTTCGCCCCGTGCTCAGAGAGACCGGGAGTCACTGCCTGGAGCATCCCAGAAACGATCACAGACAAAGCATTTGCTGATGTAGCAGCTGGAAGAAAACAAACCTATGGATTTTCCTTGCCCAACACTACTACCTTGGTTGTTCCTTGCTAGAAAACAGCAGCTCCTTTGACAGCGCCTTGTTTCTCCTTCACTGTGACACGAGGGAGAGGAAGGGTTGAAAAATTGACTGCTCTCCCAGCTGCCTTCGAGAGAAAAGGAGTGAAGTTTCACAAATCAGGACATATTTCATTCTGGAAAGATAAAATATGCAGTATATCCCCTCCTCCCTACTTAATGAGTGGATAGAGCCAGCTAAAACTGATCCCACTGAAACAGCAGCAACCAAGCCAAGAGAGAATACATCTTTAGATTTTAGTTAATAGCTGCGATATATTAATTATAGTAATTTACGGTTTTGCATGAGTGATTATTTTAATGCTGATGTAGATATGATTGCTTTATAATACTAATCAAGACATAATGACGATAACCAGCATTTATATGAAACGTGAAGCGTGTGATTTGCAGGAAGGAAACAGGAGCACTCGCAAGGCAGGGTCACCCCTCTCCCCCCCCAACAACACGACCCACACCTCAACTCCCTTCCCCATTCTTCAGACCCACACCTCAACTCCCTTCCCCATCCTTCAGACCCACACCTCACTCCCATCCCTGTCCTTCAGACTCACACCTCACTCCTGTCCCCATCCTTCATCGTTTTCACGCACCACTGGAAAGACCGAGGGGTGAAACCACCCTGGCACGTGCGAGGAAACCCCTTGCACAACACCCAGTTGAATCCATTCTGCCTTGAACTGCCCCCAGTTGGTGTCTCCTGCCCAAGTCACACGACGAATTCCCGGCACAAAGATTCCGGGGCAATCCCATCCCACCCTCTCCAGAGCCCCGCATAAAAAGGAGCCCGAGCATCTGAGCCTGGTTACTGGTAAATGCACATTCACATCACAGAGGTGATTTCTGCAGCTGGCATCCTCCAGACCGTCCCAGTAGAGAAGGAAAGACGCAAACTGGATGGCCATTACCCGGAGCAGCCGCTCTCCATCAGTGGTCACAGCACCTATTTTGTCGATAATACATAATCACTGATTTCTCTCACAAATGAATTATCACATGACATTGCCACCTCCTAATGCTAAAAACTGGCACTCAGTCATTCTTATTTTCATGTTGTTTTTTTTCTCCTTTAATCATTTCATCGATTTTAGATTCACCCATGGTTTTGGGCTGTTTTTATGTGCCAGAGACTCTTGCCAACTATTCTCTTAAACCTTTAGAAAATCCAAACTAACTGTATTTTTAGATCTGATTTTTTTTCCCCCTGTTGCTTATTCCCCAATATTAGAAAGTTAATTTGCTCCAAATGTAATCAAAACTCAATTTTATTTCCCCTCCGCCCAAGCGCTGTAAGATACTAGTACGGTTCTATATGCTCCCATGTCAGATCATAGTAATCTATTTAGGACACCTAAAGGCACCATATTCTAATAGGAATAACATTAATTCCTCTTAGCAAAACCCAGCCTCTTAGAGGATCCCTGCTGAGGAGCTTTGGTTTTGATGAAAACAATAAACAAGTAATACTAAGATGAAACTCATGAATAGTTAACTAGAATAGATACCACCAACTTGCAACCTCCATAAACCCAGATAAACTGCTTCCTGTTTACATAAGTATTCCCAAATCAATTCTTCTCCATTTTAATGAGGTAATTCTGATACATACTAGAGAGCAAGCACAATTACAAAAACAAGCTGCAGCAAACCTATCTTGAGCAAATTAAACAGCCAAGCAAAAATCTGCCGGTTGTTTGTGTTTACTGAGGCTATATGGCTACACTCACCTTCATTATCATTAAGGGCTTACAGATTCTCATTTTTTAAAAAGGCGGATTTCTTGTGCTGTTTCTGAAGCATTTAAAACCATATTTATTTCCAATGCATATCATTATCAGCTTAGAAATGTCTTCTGTCAACACGTCCTAATACACAAGATCTTAAAAAAAAAACCAGGCAAAAATAATTTTGCTTCTTTAAACACTTAGAACAGAATGTAAATCTACTTTAAAATTTTAATTAAAATAAATATCGGAGCAACCTTTTCTTCATATTGCTCAAATACGCATCCAGACAAAAAGAAACTAATTAGTTGCGAACAAGTTTTGCACTCTCCATTACCCAGGTTGAATCTTTGTATTAAACCCTGCATGTACCACCTGAACATCTGTAGGAAAAATCCAGACTAATTTACCTGCACATTATAGTATTAGGCACTCTAGTGGTTTTGGGCATTTCTCTGAAAAACATTAAACCTGTTCTTCCATGATCAAAGTACTTAACTCTGACTTTTTAATGAGAAAACTCTGAAACGCCACATTTCACCCAATTTATGCCCCAAGCACAGGTGTATGTGCTAGCTCCACAGCCACCAGGGCTCACTGGTGCCATCAGAGGGACAGGGACACTGCCCTCTGGGGCCAGAGGGGCAGCACAAACCCCTAGCATCATCTTTATTTCAGGTCATCGAGTCAGAAGGTAGAAAAAATACTATTTGGGTCTTTACCTCACTGCACAGAGCAGCAGTCTCAGCAGGGGCAGTCCCAGAATTCTTGCCTGTGACCCAGGACTTTATTATTATGTTCCGCTGTCACCACTTTTTTCCTCAGTCCCATCATGAAAAGAAACAAGCTTGTACTGTGATAGTGGTTTTATGGACTACAAACCAAAGGTAAAGCTGTACCCTGCCTTTTGTTTTATGGCAGCCAAGAACTGTTCCCCTACATTACTACAGTAAAAATATTACTAGTCACAAACTACCATTTTTGACCATTTTGTTGGCTGTCCTGAATGGCTGTTCCCTAGCCACATCCCCTCGGGAAAACTTCCAATTGGGTGAAAAGTTTCATCACTTTCAGAAGCAATCCCAAAATACCTTCTACTTGGGTACGCACAGCTAACGTTATTAATGATGTTTACCTTTTTCAAAGTGCACATGCTGTGGAAGACTGCGCTAAAAATCTTTCACCTGGTGACACCAAGTGGGCAAAGTGATCAGCAACGTCTCCATAAAGTCTGTCTCTGTGGACATGCTCAATCGCTCTAGGTTTGGTAAGAATCTTACATTCCACACCTCCTATAAAGACCACTGAAACATTATAGCCCGCTACTCATACTGACATAATTAATACAATTGGGAGTTTCAGCCTCAGATGCTGGGTTGCGTTTTTTTCTAAGTACCTCTATTTTAAGTCCTCAAGACTCCCCCAAAACCCTTTCAACTTCTGTTTATCAACCTACATTGTAAACCAACCTTAGAATGAGTCATCACAAAATCACCTTTTTTACTCTCACTAGGGACACTGAAGAACGCCGACAAGTTTTTGCCTTTTCTCCGTATCTGGCAATTAATCTTAGATTTGCACATTTGGATCATTATTTAGAAAATATGCAGAACACGGGCTAGAGTGCTACCGCTGCAGGAACAGATTCTGCTCTCTCTGCAGCAGGCTTGAAAATAAAGGTTGAGGCCAAAATAATGACAAAATAGCAAGCCTGGAACAAGCTACAGAAATAACTGCATTTGCTCTTCTTGCTTTTAGGGGTACTTAAGGCCTAATCTCTCCAGTAATTGCAGCAGCCGTAGTAGCATCAGTTCTTTAAACTGTTTAACACAAATAAATTACCAAACACCACACAGTGTAATTGGGTTTTAGTCATGTAAGCATTCTATCTGCAGTGTCTATACATCTGCTTTATCATATTATATAGCAAATTATAGGAGCGCTCAGCATGTTTATTAAAATATATTGTGTAATGGAATGTCATTCCTTAATGCAGTGAAGAGAAAAAAAAAACCACAGACCCAGTTGGGTTTTTTTGAGGGAATTTTAATATATGTGTAATCAAAACTGTAACTGTTACCATTTAACATCTTAGTGCAGAAAAATATGTAATGTTTACAACCACTAGCCTCCAACCTCACCAGCGCGTTTTATTGGATTCCTTCTTCCTCAGCCATTTTCTGCATAAACACCTGGAACAGAACAGCAGGGATGAGTGAACCATTCAACACTAAATATTAACCCATTTGTTAACGTAAGAGATATCATCAGGAAAACCTTTGCTCACCACCAGTCAATCTGCCGGTAATTCCAGCAATTTTTGGTTAGTTTCATCATATGATATCTTTAGGTAAACTGATACATATCCAGCTGAAGCAAGACTGTTATCCCTTTGCTCTACAGTGCTGTCAGCAAAACTGTGCAGAAGACAGCTGCTCTTACAAATTTATTGTCCATATTTTGGTTCAAGTATTTACCTAGAACTTCATTGATTGCACTTTTAGAGCTAAGAATAGGCAGAACTAGAAACACAGCCCATGAGAATGCTCTCCACTAGGTAGCATTTCTGAGACTGTAGCCAAAAACCATCATGATGAACTAAGAGCACACCAAACATTACACTCACCCAGAAGAACTTCCTGCTCTTCCTCTCTCACCTCCTTCCACAGGGCTTGTGAAGAGCTGTAACATTAGTTGGCAGATATTAGTAACAACCACCTCATGGCAGCTGAGACCTGTAAGCTATACCTAAAGATAACCAGGAAATAAGTAGCAGGCTTTACATTTTGCTGAAGAGGAGGGAAAGCAGATTTATTCAAGCTATAAAGTTTGAAGGTACAAAATAAGCCTCTGAAGTTTTTAGCAGCCTATAAGCCTCATTTATTCTCAACATAATTCCACCTGGTATAAAGCTCTACGTGGTCCAGAGAAATTAGTCACTTACCTTCACAATGGGGCTGCATCCAAAGAGCGACCTGCTCCCAGTCTTAATTGTGTCACATTTATCTGGAAAGACCAGGCTCTGCAGATGAAGTGAAACATATGGACATGAAGCTACGTTTAATATTACAAGAGCACTTTTCACAGAAAGCAAGCATTAACAAAAAGTTGCCTGATTAGTTCTAGAAGACAAATTTCCAGACAACTCAAACTCTGTGTGCACGTAGCTGTATTTCAGACAAATAAGAAGGTTATCGTCAGTTCTCGCATCTGACGGCACTTCCTATTCTGGGTTATCATCATCAACAGCCAGCAACTTCTGTACTCCATTACTTAAAACACGGTCATTGTATTACTTTGAACCAACAGCTGCAGATTTACCACTTTGTTTATAAAAGGCTTAAGTAAAACTAGTTTTAGTTCATTTTTATTTAACTTGCTTCAAAACTTAATTATTGCAGATTATTTTCAATTAACAGTTCTGTCAAACTGCTTCACACCACTAGCATGTAAGTAAAGGCCTGGAACTTTCTCAACAGTTTTGCAGTTTAGTACAAAATAAACTTTAACTTACTGTTTACTTCAGGACGTCATTCTGCTGTGGGAATGAAAGCAAAAGAAGCATTACTTGAATAGTCTTGAGCAGTAATTTCAGAAAATTATAAAGTAGGCTTATCCAGAAAAAAGACCCAAATAAAACCTCACGAAGACCAGAACCTCACCAGCAACAATCCGCTTGCAATCCCACCCATGTTTGCACTGGTATCATGAATCCCCAAAATATTTACATCAGACGCCGTTTAGTAGTCAACAATCCTCTCTAAACTGTTTTTAGTCAGGAAACTTGGAAATCTCGCTTATGCAGCCTGCCAGGCCGCATTTACCAAAAGGGCAATTTTGAAATTCCACATAACACCAATTTCCAAGTTGTGACTTTCATTGCACAGAAAAAGTGTGGGCCACATGTGACAACAGAAAGAGTAACCTGTTGGCTAAAAATACCGCCATAAAAATAAAATTGAAAAAAAAAAAAAATCTTTAGCGGGCAGGCTAATGCCCGTCGATAACCACAAAAGCGTTCCCTCCACAGGCCCTGGGGAACTCTTAAGCCCAGCAGGACCCTGCCCCCAGCAGCGTGCGATGCTGTGAGGAGCCAGGAGGTTGATGAAGAGGAAGGAGCCCAATATGAAGAGGAAGGAGCCCAGTATGAACAGGCCTCACTCTCTCAGGCCTCTCTCGGAGCCGGGCAAGGGCAGCACCACCCCCCGCCCGCGGGGTTTTACCTCACAGAGCTGGGTCCCAGACCTTCCGCCCCAGCCCACCGCCTCGTAACCTACCGGGGAGCCGTTCCAGCAGTCCCGGTCCCGCCGGCGGGGTGCCGGAAGCCTCCGGTGCCGGTGTCCGCCGCCATGGCCGGCCTGTGGGAACAAGGGGAGTCAGGCGCCGCGTGCTCCGAGGCCACACCCCTCCCCGCACGTCACCAACGGCCGCACGTTCTCCCTCACCCGCCCCCACGGCTGCCCCGCATGGTCGGGCCCGGCTTCAACCGCCCATGGGGACAGGGTGGGGGGGGAAAGCACGGCTGACCCCACCACTGCCGGCGGCGGGGGGAAGCCCGCGCCTCAGCCTGCTAAACGATAAGGCGGGCCTCCGCCTCCCCCCTGCCCGCCTCCCACAGCGCCCAACCGGCCCCGGTGGGCCGCAGTGCCTGACTCACCATCGCCCGGGCACGCGGGAGAAAAGGGCGGGAACTGTCGCGGCGGCCGGTTATAAAGGCTTGGGACGTACCACCCCGCGGCGGAAGGGGGGGGATTGGGGGGGCGGGCCGTGCCACTGCTCCCACGAGGCGGGGGCGTGACTGGGCGTCCATTTCCTCAGCGCGGCCCGGGAGGGAGCCGGGCGTGGGGGTTCCCTCGGCCTCACCGGGCTGGCGGGACCCCCGTTTTCGGCAGGAGGAAAGCGGGAAAGTGGGTTCGTGGAGACGGGGCTGGGCCAGGGTGCGGCTCGGGGGGGGGGNCCAGGCTGCGGCTCGGAGCGGGGACCCGCATCTCGCCCTTTCGGGGCAGCCAACGGGCCCTTCACCACGAGGAGCAGCGCTGGCCTTTATTTGTGCGCTAGCAAAACGGGGTCGGTCGGAGTGATTTATTTGGAATAGAACAGCTGATTAAATAAAAGTTTCATTATTTTCACATTATAACGTCAGCTCGAACTGAGAATCAGGGCGTTTTGCTTTCCTTCTCCCTGTTAAAGACAGAGGCCGCCTGCCTGAGGAGAGCTGCAGGCCCAGAGCCCACAGTCCCCACACCACCATTTCTTTCGCTCAATGTAACAGTTTACCCCAAAAATAGCTTTTTAAAAAACGGCAAAAATCTTCCTAGGAGGACTAGGGTGGTTCCTGTAAGGAGTCACCTAAAATTCAGAACCTTTTTTTCCTCCGAGGCACAGATCCTCCAGCAAAAGCCAAAGACGAATTTCTTGCAATTTCAGTTAATTTTAGTAAATTACACAGTTTGCACTTCTTAGAACATTAGAACAGAATCTCAGAGCATTAATTTCTGCATCAAATTCCTTGAAGGTGACCTTTATAGGTCTTGTATTCTTTTTATTACACAAAGTCTAATTACATAATTTTCCTCCTTACACTGAAATTGCGATTTGTCTAACCAGGAATACCCGGGTATCTGGGAGTTCAGCGTAAGACCAAAACCACACCAGCTACGAGCCAGCCGACCACAAAGAGAAAGGGACTTAGAACAAAATTCTCAATGCAATCTCTCTCCAGGTCAAAGAAATTTAAGTTAACCACACTGAGGAAAAAAAAAAATCAACATTCTCTAAAGATTCAGTGCTCATTTTTAATTATCAAAACCCAGCAGTTCAGGTAACCGAGGAAGACCAAAGCTAAAATTCCAGCAAACCCTTCTCAAAGGCTTCTCCATACATCATCGAAACACAAACCCAGGCACTCAATTATAAACACAAAACCCAACCTCTCTATAGGGCCCTTCAAGAGTAAACCTCTATTTTTGTTGCAGCTAAGCTACTGTGGTCTCATGAACACACATAACCCTCCCCTCAAACCATAAACACGACAGACCGGAGTGACGCAGAGGCATTTGCAAGGCGTAATTACGACTACCTGGGAGACAGAACCCATGTTAATGGCTCCTCTTCCTCCAACATAAGCCTTTGCCGAAGTCACTTTTCTTGATTTCACACACCCATCGGTTCAGATCTTTTATATCAGCTGAAGAGATTTTCTGTTCCCCTTCTGCCCTTCAAACCAGTTGGTCTGTCCCTCACCAGGCTCAAGTGATGAGGATTTACATGGAAACAGGGTGGTTTTCAGCAATGTTAAGAGCAGAGCACATCCAGCTGCAGAGCTTAGAAACACACCAGGGTTCACGACTGCGCAGAAGCCCGTCCTCATAGAGCGGGTGGACGGGTCATATCTACCATCTCCTTTCAGGAAAAGGAAAGGTCGTAACGGATCTGAAGCAGTGGTACAGCACAAAAGTTTACTGGCAAAAAGACACGGTTAAATAAATCTTACCGGGATGTTGAGAAATGGGTACAGTATGGGTATGATTCTATTTGAAAGCATTTGGAAGGGTTGTATTAATGAAAGCACATGTTAAAATGAATTATTACAGTGATGAGACATTGCAGTCCTTTACTCTCAACAGTACTTTTATGAGACGTATTTATATATTCAATAATTAAATATAAAATCAAGGATGAGGGTCACAAAACAAGGAAATAAGGCTTGAAGCCCACTCAGTCCCCAGATTACCCTTCCAGTCACTGTACCTTTCATTTTACCTTTAATTTTACATGCTGCTGTTCTTACACATAATAAAGCAGTAAGAAAAGTTAACTGCAGATTCCTTGCTTTTGTGAAGCCTCAAACCTACTTCAACTTAGTACAAACATGGGGAAAAAAAAAAGATAAAGCATTTGTTTGTTAAAGAGCAGAAAGGGGAAGAGATATTCATAGACATTTTGGACTGACAGAACCTAGGAAAACAAATTTTCAGACTATCAAAACGTAGCAGACAATGGTTTTGCTACTTGTTCTGTTTTGCCAGAATGTGATGTGGTAGCATTCTTCCTTATTTAATTCTTGGTAATTGAAATAAATGCCACAGGCAACAAGAAGAAATGGCAGGTGTACACCCATCAAACCTTTTTCCTACCTAGAGAGGGTACACAGGTCAAAAAAGCTGAGTGTAACACATCAACCATGTGCACATCCACACATACTACACAGTAAGAACATTCAAAAATATTGACATGAGACAGTGATCCTATAGTTTTCCTTTTCTTTTTTAGTTATATATATATATAGTTAAACAGCACATTGGAAAACACCACTATAGCTTTCACCGTGGCCAACAGGAAAATTCTCACAAATATAAAAGTGTGTGTTTTTAAATTGTTAGATTTCTTCAAAACATAATACAGATAAAACGAAAGAAATATAATTTCTCATCATGTAACAAAAAAAAAAACAAACCACCAACCAAAAAAACCACAAACCCTTTGGGAATTTATACAATTCTCAACCATCCAACTTCGCAGTCTTGAACATCTCAATCCCTACTACAGCAGAACAGAGCATCACCAAAAGAAAATGAGCTGAATTCCTGGAGAGAAGTAAGGGATACTACGTGAAATCTCACTGTACTAAAACGTTCAACTTAGATTTACATTCAGTATTTTGGAGGAAGGGAACGTCACAGTCCCTTCATGCTTTCTCCTTGCCGGCTGCCTACCCAGGAAGCATTATTGTTATTACTTCAAGAGGAAAGGAAAGGTGCTGGTAAGAGCCAGAAGGGCAAGGCAATGATGTTGATTATGAAATGCCCTGTTCTTTGGATGAACTGTGTAAAATATTTTGTTAAAAGGCTCCATGTTAAAAATATTAAGAACAAAAAAGGTCGTCTTAAAAATACAGAGCATTTCTGCCTCTTAAGTTCCAAGCTTGGGGAAAAAGTGTTTTGCTAGAATTAACTACAGGTTTGCCATAATAAACATATATGACAATGCCCTACGTAACACAGGGCCAACCACAGACTCCGGACAAACGCGACTGCTTTAGGTTTCAAGTGGTAAACGCATCTCTATTTTTGTATAAAAGGAACAGAGACACTTCTGGAACCTTCACTGCAGAGTCTTTGCCAGTGTCCAGCTTTTGGGCAAAGGAAATCTCGCCACACTGCAGAGTCACAATCTTGAAGATGAGAACGTAAAAATAATCAGGATTCAGTGTCTGACCCAGAACTGCTTTCTCGGCTGATTTCAATTTGTAGAGATGGTAAATTATCCAATCGGCTCTTTTTTTGCCGAGACTGTTCTTTTTCCTTAATGAGAGCACCCCAAACCCGCTGGAGCTCTGAATCCTCTTCCTCTGGAGAAGCCACAGAGTTTTCAGGTTTATCTGAAGTCTTTTCTTGTGTCTTCGGGGCAGACCCTAATCGGGTCCATAAATTACCTGATCAGATGAAAAACAAACATTTTTTTTTAAAAAACAGACAAGACTAAGAGGTATAGTGCAGGAAGTCTAAGCAACTCAGTCTAAAATTCACTGCATCTCTTTAAGCTCCTCGTACTCCTCCCACCGTAATGTTTGGCACAGAACTTAACTATGCTTTGAAGCAGTAGCTGAAATTAAAATATGGGAGGCTCAGTGCAGTCCCGTTCACTGTTTCCCCCTTGCAGAGAATGTTACATACAGGTCCCAAGTGCCATTGCATCCATTACATTTGTTTTAGGGCCCTGTTTTGATCACAGTTTTAAAGTAGTCCCCTATTTTTTAAGCATAGCTATATAAAAATACTGTTTATACTCAGCTCAACCTACCCACATGTATTCAGATTTCAAAGCTCTGAACAAACATTTGCAAATTCATCCTTAATTTCACTCAACTTCATGATTTTCTGCTGAAATTTCTCTTATGCTCTAAAATCAAAGGCACTGCAGCATTACATTTTCTCCATAAAACTAACCTGATTTCTTCTCTCTGGTGTCAGAGTAGAGGCCTTTTACATCTTGTTTGGGGATCCCTAACCGGCTGTGTACGTCTGATATTGGTTCTCGACGAGGAGCAGAGGTACTACTTGGTGGTTTAACTTCTGGAGAATGCGGTCTTTTTCCCAGTCTTTGCCGCACATCTAGGGATATTTCCAGTGATTAAACTTAGAAAAATCATCATGCATTTACTTTAACTCTGCCAGCTAATTTTATCCTCATTGCACAATCTGAAGAACATGAAAGTAGACAGATTCTCTGGTTTTATCTTTTCTAGAATCTTTTCATTAAGTCTTTTGTACTCATGATTGCAGTCCTGAAATGTCTGCAATAAAACTTAGCCAGATTTCTTTTTTCTTTTTTTTTTTTCAATGAATTTGACATTTAATGTTTTCAGGTTGTGCAATGACCAGAAGATTGAAAAAGTGAAGTTATACCATGGCTTGCTGCATTTCTGCTTTAGCAGCACAGTGTGTATGTATCCAGCGTGAGGTACAATTATACAAAAATTGATATCCTTTCAACGATTCTTTTCAGATAGGATACCCTGCTTTAGAATTCTAATACTGATTGATATTTTGCAGAATGAAATGAAAAACAGAATATAAGAATCCTAAATATATTGATACTTAACCCATGATGTGAGTCTTACATTTGGAAGTTTTGTCTGATTTAGTGAAATATTCCCAGTCTTGAAGAGGTTTCAAACAAAAACATAAAGGCAAAGTTAAAGTATTTACATGCCAACTTGTCAGAGCTCCAAAATGTGCAGAAGGGGTAAAATACATTAACATAACTTCCACATTATATCAATACAAGAGAGTATCTTTCACTGATCAGTCAGATAGTCCTCTGTATCTTATGTATTCCATAATCCTATGTAATGTCAAAAGTAGCTGAAATTACACATACCTGAGTAAATCAATTAAGCCCAGAAATAAACCCTGCCAATTGAAAAATACATCCATATTCATATAATACATGTTCTTTCATGTAAGTTGCTAGTGTTTCACGTTTCATTTTGTACATGAGCTCCCCCACATGCTGTGTTCTTCAGAGTTGTACAGAATCTCTGCCTCAAGGATTGAGGAAATCCAAAAAGACAAAGTGGGGGGGAAATAAAAACGGGCAAGTAAATTGGATAAAAATAAACATCACTCTTTCACTCAAATGTACTTCATTTTACCCCAAAGCGATCCCCAACTCAGTCTCTCAGTGAGGAAAAAATAACTGTATGGATGCAGAAACTGCTGCTGAACAGAACTCCCCCAGGTTTGTTAGCTGCAGCGAAGCACATTTCTGAAGTGAATATATCCATTTTAATGAGCCAGCTGCAATTCTGCACAATGTAAGAGTTTAAAATTACCTGATTTTACAGTGCTGTTTGGCTGACGCGCCCCAGTATTATTCTGACGTTTTTCTTCTAACAGTAGTCTTACATCTGCAACTTTCTCTGATGACCCTTTACTGCCGATCCGATTTTTGATGTTACTGGTTGCTATGCTGTCTGCTCGCATGGAATTCCTAAAAAAATAAACAATAGATTTAATGTCCCTTAAATGAAATGTATCTACTGTAGGACTTAACTCTTCTTATATGTAAAGTAACATCATAGAAAACAATAGTATCAGGATTTCTCTACTGAGAAACAGAGGTAAAAACATTTCTTAGAAGAGCCCGTGTCGCAGTCAGAATCCCAAGCTTAGCAGTAACCACACGAACACCTCCATACCCACTTCAAGGCAGATATCAAGTTTGTCTCCTTAAGGTTGTCTCTCTGAGTCAAAATTCAGAGCAGATAAGCAACCTCAATATTGTTGAAAGACTTGACATTATAATGTAGTGTAAACATACTACTGAAGGGACACGTGCTGAAGTTATTTTATTAATCTACAATATATGGAATTTTGGTTAATATGCCCATAATGAACATGAATTCCCTTTTGTTATCAATATCTAAGCGTTATTCTTATGAGAAAAAAGGAAGGGGTGAAGGGAAAAAAGAAAGAAGAGTTATTTCTCCCTGACCTAGCTATGAAGTGCAAGAAGTTAATTGTGCTTGCTCGCATATACTTCTATTGATTCCACTTTGAGCTTCACTATTATCAATAAGCAGGGTTACAGAAGTCTGCAAAGGAAGCTATATTTTACAAATGTTAATTGTAATTAAAAGCCTGTATCAGGGTCTTCTGTATTTTGTATTTCTTTTTAAAATATCTACTACAAAATTGTGCTAAGAATTGAAAAAGCACCTTCAACAGTTTGTCTTTAAGATTTGACAACTCTGTCACTATTCACCGATACTTTTAAGGAATAAGAAACTTTTACCTAATATTTTTCAGTTGTGATTCCACCTCGTCTGCATACATTGTCATTTTCATGCTCTTTTTGGGAGAGGGCGTTGATATCATTTTCAGTTCAAGATCATAGTCCATTTCATCGGAATCAGACGCACTGGCGCTCGATCGTCTTGCTGCACTGCGGTCTCGGGCCTGTTTGAAAGCTTGCAGTTCATCACGGTACTCTACCACAACTCTGTCATCTTCATCCATATCCTGATCTTCCTCCTCCTCTTCCTCCTCCTCAATAGGCTCTTCAGGAACATTTATTAAGCCTGTAGCGAAAAAGTTACAGAATAGCCTCAGTGGAAGAAAATCAGCATGAGACAATACAAGTCCATGATGTTCACTATCTCAGAAACCTGCTCAAGCATAAAGCTGGACTCAATACGTAGTCAGGTCATTCTTCCTGAACTAAGCACAACAATTCCTATGATCTTGCAGGGCTTAATGTGACAGCTGCTGGCTCCACGATAATCTTTTCAAGTCCTCTAAGCACTAATGCCAAAAAAGGAAGTGTCATTAGTATGAATTTATCACATATACCGATTTAAATATAAATCGGCAACTTAAGCGTAGTCCTCAGCAGTGTGTAAGCACCTTTTCAGAGAGCAGGACATCATCAAAATGTAAAATCTTGCGTGAGATTCACTACATCCATGGCTGTGCTTTTAACAGGCCACTCAACTGAAACTTTGACACTATTTGTCACGCGTCAGAGATTTTTACACCAATTATTTTTCTAATGCACACCCCCTACCTTAGGGAGTCAATGAAGATATCCAAGCCTAATTAGTAGAATTTTCTAATCTTTACTGTTCTACATCTAGACCTTGCTTTTTCATAGAACAGAAGAATTGACATAGCAAGTAGGACAGATTGTCAAGAAGTTTAAAGCACCTATGCCTTCTTTATACCCTCGATGCCATGGCCCCCATGGCCTAAATTTGTAAAAGAAATATATTGCATAAAAAGTAGCAGCTCTTTTGGTAAGCCAATGAGCGGCGTGAAGCTTCTGCCTCACTTATTCCCTGCAAAGTCTCAAAATGTGATTCAGTTAGATATATTTTTTTGCAGTACACTTCACTTCCATGCACCGCGGGGGATTACATGAGGCATCGTTTAACGTCCTTTCCAGCCCCTCATTCCCCAGTTTTGCTCTTACAGGGTGGACACTGGCATCAATTACCCGAATGGCGATGTTTATAAGGAGCTGTCAAGCCAACGTCATCCCCGATAAGCGTCCTTTTCTTTATCACATCCCGGTGGATTCTACGTGAATGGTATCTTCGTTTCCTTAAAAAACATGAAAAGAATTACATTGCTGTCACAGAAAGGGCATAATGAATGAGCCATATTCAGTCGTGGATTAAGCATATGCAATTATCACTCGCTTTAAGGGCAGACATGCATTTATGTCAGAGATCTGTTTGAATGTTTTGAATATAAACATTCTTTAAAATACTCCCCTTGCCAATTCATAGTCACATTGCAAAACCATTATTTACACATAAGAAGCATCTGCTTAAACTGAAGAGAAAGAAAATCCACAAATTAAAACAGTTTTAGACCATCTTGTCCAATTACCTGCAACCTTCCAATTCCTCTACCCAATACTCACCAAGAATTGCTAAGAATCCCCTTCATGCCTCCGTAATTCGGATTGCCGTATTTCATGTAATACTGGCTTCGCCTTGCAGCCCCCAGCTCTTTTTTGTCATCTGAAAAAACACAAAAGCATTATTTCCCTCTTAGAATATATCTCACAACACTAGCATAAAAATAAATAACCAGCCAATCAAACTCACAGAGAGTGAAAGTAAGACTGAGTATGTCTTACAGGTCAGCATTACTTCAATCTCCTTCACGAAGGATATGATTCTGCTGACACCTCTGAAATTTCTCCTACCACCACAGTTTTATTTGTGTCTAGAAACTTAATTCTAGGGAGACTGAGTTTCTACAGATCAGCTTAACAGACCGTTACATCTCACTGTAACTGCTGGAGGCTACACTTACCTTAGTCATGACCTTTCTTTTCTTTATGGATGTGTTGCTTCCCACACGGCCCAGAAATTATATGGATTTTCATTTTATCATAAATACCACTTAATATCTCAACTGTATTTAGCAGCAATTTCCACTAATAGCCCATTAGCATCTCAAATGATTTTCATATTTATAAAATGGGAGATCTACCTCTGTGGAGAAGGGCATCATAAAACCTATTCTATAGTATTGGGAAGAATGTCTTGAGCCCAAGATAAAATTTTTTATGTACAATAATTTTCATACAACTTGAACTGGATTTAATTCACACATTAAATGTGGATTTATTGCAAAATCTTATTATCTAATGATCAGGAAAAACCCCAAGAATTTTGCAAATAAAAATTAGGTACTTTGAGTTATTAATTAGTCAACAAATAAAAACTACAACAAGCAATTAATTCATTATGCTTGTTAAGCTGTTCATTTACCTTTAGTAGCAAATCTCATGAATAGCTTGTTTCCTTTAGCCAGTTTATTGGCAGGGCGAAGATCATTACGCAGGAGAGAATCCTCTTCTACCTGGGAGAGGGCATCCAACTTTGGGGGGCAAAAAAGGTATTTTGGACTCAAAAATAAAATTACTGTTGAACAAAATTGGATTCCTTGCAGAGAAGCAATCAACTGATTATTAAGAAAGTCACTTTTCAAATGAACTCTGCTTTTTTTTCTTGACAAAGTAATGTCAATTTTTAAAGTAATTTGACCTGAAGATTTAAAATATTTCCTTCTTAACATTATTTCAGATTATTAAATCCAATAATTTTCAAATGACACTAGTACTGACTGAAATGCAGAAAATAAATAGCACAACTTGGACACTGAAAAACAACTATTTGGGTTTTTTTGCTTGTTTCCTATCTAAATGGTTTTACTAACAGGTTCTCATGCCCTCGCACACTGACTAAAAGGCTTTCTTTTCCATTTATATCTGCTTTATAGAAACAAAAATTCAGACTTCCATGATGTATGGAGCGTTCACTGAGCCATTGCTAAAGAAAATACTAATCACGCCAATTATATATTCAGCCAGTGAAGATTAAATTACTTAGAAAACATCAATGTGTATGCTGATTCCCACATGTATCTATGGACACCCTAAATCCCGTTTTTCTCTTTAAGCACTGCCTTCACTGCTGAAAGGCCGCTGCCATCCATTATTGTTCTTTTTTTGCCCCCTTCTCAGCAGAACAGAGCAACCAGCCCAGCTCTTACATGCTGGATGCCCTACTGCTCTCTTCAAAACCCCCTTTCACAAAACACTCTTACGTAGCTATTCTCACCAGCAGCATTCCTGCACTTCTTGTCATTTCCCCCCCTCATTTACTTTGATAATTAAATTGTGAATTGCAGATATGCATGGTTAAAACTATATCTTTATGAAAACTTTACACCAGTCAGAGCAAAACTTTCTTAATAGTGTTTGCACCTTCCTTCTGTACTCACCTCAACGTCACTTTGATTGTCATCCTCAACCTCGCCTTCTTCGGTCTCATCATCAGAACTTTCGTCCTGTTTTTCTAAGAAGATAAATAATTGGGGAAAAATAACCTCCATTTTAGTGCGTCGGTCACATTTCATTATTATTACTTATATTCTCTGAAATAAAACTGAAGGTGTTATCCTTTCTTCTGTGCAGCCTAGAGAATAATTAAAACAGTAAGTGTCCACAGAAATTTGAAGCAGGCATGAGCACAGAATAACATTAACAAGACAGTCCCTGTGCAGATAACTGCCTGCAGCACCACACATGGATTGTTAATTTAATTGTTTGAAAGCAAATGAAATTGCACGGCATTTCAGGGTATGGCAGAGATCAAGAAGGCCACGACTGGAACAGGCATTTAAAGCCTACTTACTTCAGCCTCCCTTTAAAATGCTGCAAGTACCTACAAGTATCCAATACTAACAATGTAAAACAGTTACTATTCAAAAGCAGAGCCGGTTCTGAGAGAGCAGGAGGAAAAAAAAAAACAACTTTGGTGACTTATTTTCAAAGTGAACTAACTAACAGAAGAGTGCATGTTTCTAGAACTAATAAAACTGTGAGATGTTTGCATAGATTTTTCAGGGTTCTTTTTAGCTCAATGTAGAAAATTTATATTGGAATATTTTTTTTCAGTCCTCAGGGGGAAAAAAAAAAAAGAAGTAGTGAATATGGACAACTATCAACATATACCAGTATCATTTGCAAAGGTCTCAAAGTACTTCACAAGACTTAAAAAAAAATAATAATCTCTTATATTTCAGAGTTCTTTATCTTAATCTCATCCAACAACAGGCTTGAAAACTCATACTACACAGCAGCAGATGTTCAAAAGATTCTGAAAATATACCCAAGTTCAAAGAAAAGAGTAAAGCGCAATTAACCAAACTGAAACTAAAGAGAGAATTTAGGTATACAAATTAGCCAAATTCAAGCCCAAATAATAATTTATGTCCAGCAGAGACAGCGTACAAGCACTTCTTCCCCCCGCAAGTGATAAGCTTCTCACAGTAAAGACTAGCCTCTTGCTTCCCTAAATGTCTAAAAAGCCCTCAAGTTCCTGTCTGAAAAAGGAATGCAACTAAACCGGATTACTCCGGTATATCTGTAGCATCTCACACCTTGAGATGTAATTGAACAGTCTGTACTTTATCTAATATCCCACTTTTCCAGATGAACAGGTGAATAAGTTTATGTAGGAGTAATTTAGATGACAGTTTTTATTTTGAGATGTGGTGTAAAGATGATGTAATAAGCAATTTATAGCCAACAAGATTAAATACATATATTTACGCTTCAATTAAACAACACAGTCATTAAACTCCAAAAATTTCATAACAAGTCTTACTTGAAGCATTATCAACATTTGCCCAAAAATTAAAGTCACATGGATGCCTGAGGAGCCACTGCGTTGTGGAGAAAAGCAACAAAAAGAAAAGGCGATGAGTTAGGCCGCACAACAAAGCCCTACACCCCAAACTTTTTAGAAAGGCTTTTGGTAGCACTGCAAATATCTGCTAGAGAGATCGGCTACTTGTGGTCTGTTCATATAGCATGTTTAAGAAAAATCACGGAAGAGTTAATAAATACAGCATCTCTATTTGCTTTGTACTGCGTGGTACAATACTTTGAACCACAGCAATTTATCACACCAGCCTAACAGCAAAACACTCCTAAGGTAGCAAAAGCCTGATTTTTAACTTACACCCTTAAAAGTAAAATAAATTTACAATTCAGGCACCAGATTTATCACAACAGTAAGATGTAGTTTTGCTGCTTTGCTCTTTTATAACTGACCTTTCAGTATGCTTCTTTCTTGAAAGTATGACAGCCAAATTCAGAGATGATATATACAGTGGTGCAGTGCTACAGTCACATCAGTGTGAACTTAAAGGATGGTGGTGTATCAAGAAAGGAATTAACCCTGGTATTTCAAAAACAGGACATTTTCTTACACCTGTTTTTTCCACACTTAGAATCCATCCTTTTACTGCCTTTGCACCCGCCTCACACAGATTTATTTCTGTGCAACCTGCACCACTATAAATATCATATCTGAATATGACCCTGAATCTAACATGTTCAGTATCGACTGAATTACTGCTTTTGGTCTAGCTCCAACCCACCTTTTAAGAAGCAGCTTCTTCAAAAGGTTTCCAAGATGAAAGCCTTTTTTAAAGTGGCAGAATACATTTACCTGAAACTGTACGACAGAAGCTCCTTCAGTAATTTAGATTATGCAGTACCCAAGCACAAGTTTCAAGTTTCATTGATTTAACTAGATGATGTGTAGATATGCATATCTCAATCTACCTTTCTTGGGTTTTTCAGCTGTCTTCTCTTCGTTGTTTTCTCTGCTTTTTGTTTTCTCCTGATCAGGCAAGGAACTCATATTTATTAGAGCCCGTGTTGCTGTTACTTCATCAAGCCAGACCACGTTACCTATGACATATATATATTTACACACACAAAAACAAAATGCAGTTTTTTATAATCAAGCAGTCGCATACACTGCCTTACTGGAGAGAAATTACTAATAAGAGCTCAAAAATGCTCTTATATAGTGACAAAGAAGTAATCAGATGTACCTCATGGAGAGGAAGTCATGTTCTTTAACACACTTGATAAACAGGACGACACACAGCTTTCATCACACGACAGCAAACACATACAACAACTCATTAAAACCAAAATCACTGAAATGCACAAATATATATATTAGAGACTGCTTTCTGAGTGCAGCAAATCAGGATATTGAGTCAGGCTCAGTGTATTTCATGAATGTGTTAGCACACAAATGTGATTAAAGGGGGGGAAAAAAGAAAAGGAAAAAAAACCAGAAGAAAGCAGCCTTGATGCCTTGACTTCTTTCTCTTTGGCAATTTAACGGAACCTTGAACCTCATTGCAGAACTCTGTTAATCTTTTCCGAAAAGCAGGAAAGTAGGAGAGACTGCTCAAACACAGATTACAATGTACACAGGTTAGCAATATAATTCAGTAGATGCCTCATATATGCCTTAAGTATCAGCAGATGGTACCAAAATATAACTTATTAGGCCAATTAAAAGCATGTTACGGATGCCAACATTGAAAGAGCTAAAACTGCTTTGAAACAGATTTTGAACAAAAGCTTTCTGCGTGGATGCATTCAGTGCAAATACAGCAACAAATGTAATTTACTGCTCTGCTGTTAAGCAGAGTGCATTCAGCTATGAAGAAAACTATACAGTATCCCAAAATAAAAGATTCTCTCTTAAATTACTTGAACAGACAAGATTTACATGGTGAAGAACACCCAGATATAATTGGCTAATAAATTTTTATTTATGTATGCCTCCTTCACATCTCCAAATTTTCAAAATCTTTATCGTTTCATGTTCATCAGTTTGAAACAGAACACTGTCTAAATTCACCTTTGCCCCAAGACACCTTGAGGCGTAATTCAGTTCGGAATCTTAAAATTTTTTACCATGCTGTGATGCAAATTTATGCTGAAAAGACAATGTTTTTTCCTGGAATTTTCACCAAGCGTGAAACTCAATGCTAACTCAGAGCATGAAAAATAATCACTAAAAAACATGTGTTTTAACCCCTAATTGGGTAAAGTACCGTTACGACTCTGAAGCCTGCATTTTTGCACTGCAAGTTCCCTCTGGTTCCACACTAAATTGACACATGTAACATTTAAGAAAAAGGATAATCAGACAATCTTAAAAATGTAGTCTCAGAGAGAGAGTTAAGCTGTGCACTCGCTGTCTTAACGTGTTGCCACAGGTTCCTCTACCAGCTCTTTACTGCAATTGTTCACCCAGGGCTCACTGCACTTCAAATTCACTGTCACCCTGTGACAGCATATCAAGCCATCACACACACTTACTTCAAGGTTACCAGTATTTTGTAGTATAACATGTATTTTGTCTGGCACTTAAACATAATTCCTTCAGGGTCATTCCGGGGAACCATGCTACTAATTCTCAGGTCTCAACCATGCTTGTCAGTAAACCAGTTTCCAGCAATTCCAATTCAATTGGAAAACCTGCACTGGCTCTTATTTCTTTTTCTGTGATTTCAGTCACAGGATTTCCAGCCACATGACAATCTCAGAGCCTTCCAGTTCCATGATCCAGCGCCAAACTGCAGCAAACAGCTCTTGTACACTCATTATTATCACTGAAGAAAGCATGACTGTCAACAACCTTGTATCTTCCTGGCAATCACACTGCATGCTTATGCCCCGAAACGCCCCTTGTAGTGTGAATTTACATTCCTTTTCCAATCTATGTAAATCACATTCAACTGCTACCTCCTTCCACCCACTAATTTCTCCTTGAGAATGCACTGAACAAATACGGCAGCAAGTCTGCTCCTTTGCAGCACAAAACCATACCAACCTGCCTAATAGCACACAGCTCCATAACCTTCTCCCAGAATGTCATATTTTGTGATGCTCACGAGCGGGTATACCATTTATGTCAAGATGCAAGCACCACAAAATTCTACACTTCTTTTTTTTCCCCACTTAAGAGACCTGCAAGTTATTCTACACTCTTTCCAAAAATCAATAGTCAACTGGATAGTGGGTTTGATTTTCACCATATGCTATTAACTCTTTTCTTCTAAATCTCTTTTGACTAAAGGTTAATGACAGGGAAATTGAGACAGACAAAGATCAGTGACTTTGAAAGCCACTAAGACATCTGAAGTACAGCTATAACCGATATTAAAAAAAAGAGTAAGAATAACAGACAAAAGACTCCATTTACTTACATGATGTATCATCTAACCACTCAATGTGAGCAGGAGGATACTCTTTGAAATAGGCAAAGATGTCCTGTGTACTCATCTCATCCACCCCACAAATGTAAATTGTGTCCAGTCTCACTTTAGGAATTGCTATGAAGAGATACAAAATTGGTACTCACTTCTATAGAACAAGCTTTTATATTAGTAATACATGGGTTTATAAAGCAAAGCTAATTAAAGCAAAGTAGGATGTACACCACTCTAAAACACCACAACTTGAATTATTATTCCACAATGCAAAACTTTCATAAATTGAGAATTAAAAAGAGGTGACACTGCAAACATTGGTAAGTGTCAGTACTGCATACAATCAAACTGCCTTAATAACACATATTTTTTTTAATGTTGCCAAAATACTACCATTAATACCGAAGAGCCAGAATACTAATGAGGCCTGTGATCCGGGCATGTGTACAAAGCACTTCCATATCTGATGGAGAGCTGTTACAGGCCACGGCTTAGAGGGTCCAGGCTGCCAGTTGGACAAAAAAATAGCCTGGAGAACTAACTGAATGCCAAAAGCGCCAATCTGTCATGCACACTTCTCCCAGCTGATATTCCAACAAGCCCAGCTTGCCATCTACACGTACAATCAGTGCAGCTTCACTGTGTGTACAGCACAGAATCTGATCTCGCTGTGCACAGGACACAGAGTCCTCCACTCGTACACAAACAGTGACCGAAGTCTTTTCAAAGAATTTATAGATTCTTAAAGCACCACTGATCCAGAAGATGAATCTCGGACACGTAGCACTAGGTACCACTGCCAAACTGTAAAAAAGGTACACAAAAAATGTGTTCTTCTTTCTGGGGTTGGTAAAACAAGGAGTGAGATAACTGTCACGTAGTTTAAGAAGTAATGACTTTAAAACAAAATGTGAAAAAAATAACTCAAAATGATTTCTTTCGGCAGTGAACCGGGAAAACCTCTGGGGATGCAGGAAATATCATAGGCCAAATCAAGTAAAGGAACTATGAGGAAGTAAACAAAGGGATCTTTTCCTCTTGTCCCTTGGATAAACTCATACCTTTCTTCATCATATCCCGATCCAGTGCCACATTCCTTTGGGCAAGATTCACTTCAGCTCGAAAATGAAAGCGTTTTGCTCTTTGTTCCTTTTTCTCAATTGCTTCCTGCGAAATGCCAAACAATGCAGTCAAAACAGGAATCACAGCAGCATTCCCAACAAGTTCCACCAAAGGACCAGACATTTAAAATCAAATCCACCAGACAGCAACAATATATATTAATAATTCTATTAATTCTGAAGAGACCTGTAAGTTTCAGAATGTAGAAAACATTCACTAAAACATTTCTGTGCCACATAACAGTTTTAATATAACTCCAGCTACATAACGGGAAATAAGATGTATGGAAAAAAAAGGTATCTTGGACAATGCTGAGACTCCATAATGGAACAGTAACATTATTTTTTCCTTCCCAACAAACACACAGAGACTGTGCTCAAAAAAAACTCTCTTAAAACAAGCATTTCTACCACATGGAAAAGTTGTCTTTTAAGATTACAGATATTATTCCCTATCCGTTTTTTTAAATATATACAAAAATGGAAACTTTGCCTCTCTGAGCACGTATTTAACAATACTAGCTGGAGCGCTCACTAGAGAGATCTTATTTAGACTGGCAATTGAAGCTGCTTTTAAGTAGCTCATGAGCAACAGCTTATGTGGATCTTGGGTAATTTTTGAAACTGACTGAGAAACTCCTTATTCTACAGAATTTACTAGGAAGCATTATAGATTTTTGGACCTTACTAACCAAAGTTAAGTTTAGAACACAAACTGTGATTAAGCAAAAACTGCCGTCAATGATATCCAAATTAACATGGTCATTTACCGTTTTTTAAAGATTGCCAAAGCATCTTCGACCACATTTCTTACAGTTTCTCAGTTACGTCATTAAAGAATGTAACAAAAACATCTTTTCCCTGACTAGGGGATCTTTAAATTCTTTGCTGAATTACAATGCACACGAGCTAGACTTTGAAGCCAAAAAGCTGATTTTCAGCCTTCATCTGGAATCCTTTTTTACTCTTCGATAAGCACAATCTTCTGAGCTCCAGTAATGCAAAATGGAAATTCATGTCATTTGTCAACACACTGTCACGGTGGGGATTCATATTTGTTAGCATATGGAAAGTTGTATCAGTCCTATAAAGTATATGACTAAATGTTTTTTCTCCGCTAGCAAATGCTAGATACAGTGGTCAATTGTACAATATGAAACAACAGCCAATTCGGTCTTAAATGTATGGAGATGAGCTATAGGATTAAGTTGCACAAAATTATGTAACTTCAAGTTATTTAAATGCAACAGCTGTTCACATTCTTCACACTACCTCTTAAATAATTAAACAAGAAGATACCCTCGAAAGACATAAGGCAATGAAACTAGATTTTTCTGCCAAGCACTTGTTCTTCCTTCTGTCACTCATTTAAGAGGAAAACCAACAGCTGACTTGTCTCAAAGGGCTTTGTGTTACATTATTGAGCGGCACGAAGGCAATCTCAATAGAAACATTTTCAGGCTTTGGAACACAAATTTTTCTAAGTTAAAAACACCAATTCTCACAGTTTACAAGAGATGTCAGGTGCTCATGCAGGCCACAACCAACAAAAGAATTTCCTAGTTGTTGAAAAATGTCAGCTATCTGAACATGAGGCCCAGCTTCTGTGCATGTTGGGGAAGAAATAAATGAAATGGTTTCTCCTTTCCAGTAGCAATAATTAGAATATGTTGAAGAACGATAGCACAAAAATTACCTTGGATGTTACATCTATTCCAGTAATGAAACTTCCAGCTTTATTTTCATATCTCCTGCTAGTGTCCTGAAACAAAACAAGATCATGATGAAATCTCAATGGACACTGAAAGCAACACACTTCCTACGCTGAAAAAAAATCTGGCCATTTCTACAAGAACTCCATTCTCTTCCCCAAGCTGCACCCCTAGACAGACACAAGCAGTAACTCTCACTAATGTCAGTGAAAGTAAAAGCACATGAACTGAACCAAACTTCCTTTACTATAAACATTCTTCCAAAATTCAAATTTAGTTTCTGCCGCTGCTAAGGTTTTTACTTACTCTCTGTCAGCAATACAGGTGAAGTCATTAAACTTTTCCTAACTAAAACTTTCACCATTTTGGTTTCAGGTATAATTTCCTTGTAAAACATGAACAGATTTAAAAGTGATACCTGTCTCCTGAAGTATCAATTCACAGCTTTTAGTCTCACAAGGCAGAACACCAAACCACAATTAAACAAGTAACTTTTACCCCTATTCCTATCGTTATTTTAAACCCAACTCCCAGATACCAGCAGGATGAAACATTACCATTTTGATACAACCCTACTGATAAAGAGAAAAAATGAAAAAAAAAATTACAAGTTTAATTTCCATTGCTCAGGCTGCCAAATTCACAAGACTGCACTAAACCACACAGACCTGGACCGGTGACCCAATTCTGTCCCTTCCACAGTTTGCATACATAAAAATGGCACACTTTCACTCTGGCACCCTCAGGACCATCACCAGCTTGGAGCTGGAAGAACACGTCTTGATTTCTCCAGGGATAAATGTGCTGTTTACACTTGTGCTGCAATAATTATTTTGGCTAAAGGACTTTTTCTAGAAAGTAGGCCAGTCTCAGTTTAGAAATACCAAAGTACACAACATCTAGCCACTTTTCTTAGTAACAGCATCAAAGTTTGTCTAAAGTTGCCAAATGTTTAGAGTTATTAAAAAGAAAAAGAAAAGCAAAATAAACATTATTTTTAAAGTTGAAAAAAAACCCCATGCTGTCTAAGGTTGACTCATGGAGCACAAGGAGGGTACTGTCTCTTAGGCCACATATTTGGTAGAAGCTTGAGCACACTGGTAGATCAGCTAATTAGAGATTAGTTTCTAAAGTAATTTCCACACAAGTTTTGAGAGCAAAAGGCTACTTAAGAGTTTAGAAGCACTCTGACCCATTTTAGGTATTAAACATAATCCTACTAAAACTTGCACAGGAACAATAAACAAAAATCAAAAAGGGGGAAGAAAAAAACAGAAAGGAAACCCTCAAAACCCACCTGTCAGGGCTCACATCCCCAGTCCCTCCAACTCAGTTCTCCCAGTCACCCCCCTGCTCCACAGTATTCCCTACGTTCCTTGCATGAAGCACTGCTTTTACACTCTCCCACCCACAGCCGCCTTCAACCATCCACCACTACAGCCCAAATCCTCTTTTCCACCACCTCCTTTACTCCCTTCATTCCCAACCACATCCCGGCCGCTTCCTCTTGTAACTTGCCCCCACATTCCCTTCAGACACCCCTAAGCCCCCTCATGCCCCCACTCCCGCCACCCTCGCCCCATCGCTTCCCCCCA
>VXAK01016671.1:154182-174979 GCA_013399435.1 Arenaria interpres
GTGAGTGACCCCCGGGGCTGGCGGTGCCCCCCAGCCCCTGCCGCCCCGAGGCGGGCAGCTGGAGCCCAGCCCCGGTCTGCGCCTCCCCACGGGCGGCTCCGGCTCGCCTGCCGGGCGGCGTTTTAAGTCGTGAAGCTCTTTATAGCGGAATTAAGTGGCGTTTTGGAGCCGGGGCTATGGAGTGAGCTGAGCCGTCTTGTCTGCACCTGCCTTCCAGCGACCTGCTCTCATGCTTTAACGTAACACTGGAGCTGAGCGCTTATCGCAGCCCTCCCGAAAGGTCCTGCAGCCGGAGCGCTCGCCCGTTCTTTTGTTTTCATAAACCAGTTAACTAGCGTTAACGATTCTGTATGTCATCTCGGCCGGGGGACGGTTCTGTGGAAGTGTCATCTGAAAGTCTAAATTCTGACAAGATAGTTGTGCGTTGGAAGGCAGACGGTGAGGCTGAATTTCAAGTCACGAGTCAGAGTATTACGTGGGAACTCTTCAGGACTGTAAAGGCAATTGTTCCTTTAAATCAGATGTGAAGTTTAATTATTTTTTTTTTTTTCCCGTGTGTTAAAAGGGAAGGTTTGATATTCCTCATTAACCTAACAGCTAATACGAAAGCAATGTGTTAAGTGTAATGCTTACAGAGCAGAAGGTCCTGATTGTGTCAGAGGGAAAACTACCCTGCGAAGCAGCATTTCTGCAAGTACAGCTGTAATTAAATGAGCAGGAGCCCCCAGCAATGTGGTGCCCTTTAGATGTGTAAGAAAGTGAAATGCAAAGGCAGCGGTATCCCTGCTGGGGACATGGCCGAAGTCGGTAGTGGAACTGCTCAAGTTTGGATATTAATGCTTGCAAAATCATGTGGGTGTATTGGTAGCATCTCAGGAGGGAACCACTATGTAATTTTGAAGTGTAGTAAACCTATATAATAAGAGATTTGGTGAAAATATTTGGCAGAAAATAAACAGTATATGAATTGCTACAGAGACAGCTGATGTTGATCTATGATTGGAGTAAGAGACCTATATTGGGAAGATGCAACAGTGCTTGTTAAGGAAAGGATTTTTCAGTCTCTGCACAGACCGCAGTTGACTAAGAAGGAGATAATCTAAGAAAAGATGAAGCTGTTGCCAGTAGGTTTGCATCGTTATATAGTAATTTCCTCTGCTCAGGGGAACATTTCAAATTGGCAAATTTGGGCAAGCCTGCAGTCATCGTGTTTGTGCCAGGAATCTACTGCAGCTGCAGAGTGCACTCCAGTCACAAAAAGCTCCACAAGGTAGAAGTTAAAGGTGGCTGAATTCAGCTGGAAGTAAAGTGGAAGTTGTTACTGCCGCAGGTAGTAAAATGCTTTGCTGCAAGATGTGGTGGATTCTCTGTTGTTTCGTGTTTGTGAAGACAGGTTTAATTGCCATAGGTTTGCAGAGGCTTGATGCGGGGATTGTTGAGGTGCGTGACTGGTGTTACGTTTAGCAGGATAAGTTACCAGGATGGTTTGCTGTGGAATGAGATTTTGAAGACAGTAGTGATGAGAACCAGCGGAGTATGTGTGCCTGTCACTTCTGGGCTGTTGTGTTCTGGAGAGCAACTCGTCTCTGGAAAAACAGTGTTTTTCATGTTATTGTGGCATCGCTTTAGTACATACCCAGCCTAACTCTTTCTTGTCTTACGTTCTGAAGCTCAGTAACGTTTTGTGGTGTTTACGGGTTGGCTGATGTTGTGGGTGTTAAAAGATTCTGGAGTTTTGGTGTTCTTTAAAAAAAAAAAAATCAGTAAATGCCCCTTAGGTAATTCTCTTCTGTTTTAGATGTTAACATGTTTTAGAAGAGTAGCTGCTATTGTAACTGTGTAGGCTGTTGGCACAGTAGGCTTAATATATGTTTAAAAGTATAATTATGTTTTGGTTGGTGTCTCTCTTTTTTTTTCCCCCTCCTGCATGTTATGAGGATAGGTGATGCCTCATTCCTGCACCACAGATACTACTGTGCTGAGATTTTAGTAGTTTTAAATAAATCATGCCTCCATGCTGATACTGCTCTTTTTTCACACTCAAAGCAAAGAAGGTGCGGGGGTGTGTGTATATTAAATTACACTTAAAATGTAATTAAGTTTTTCTTTCAGTAAAAAACTAAGTGGGGGGATGCTCTGCGATGGGAGGGAGGTGGAAACATTGGTAGAAGATTGAAGATGGTTTCACATTTGGATAGGGAAGCTAAAGCAATAAAATGAGGTAAATGTTTGCAAATCGTCATGCTTATTTATTGTGGTCGAGCTAAAACATTAGGAAGAGGAACTTCACTAGGTTAATTATATGGTATAGCTTTTTGGTTTTTAGCAACTGATTGTTTGGCGAATGCACACTTCTGACTGGGAAATCTGAATATGCCAGATCAGGTTCTTAGGTTGATTTTTGTTAGTCTCGGTAATTGTGCGTGCAATTCACGATTGCTTTAACACTGTGTGCAGGGGATGCTGGTTTTGATACGGAATGAATGAGATGAGGAGCTTTGGCTTCCCTAATATAGAAAGCCATAGTGTTGCAAAACCAGGATTCTTTCTTCCATTTCTAAAGTAAAAAATAAACTTCCTCACTTTTTGTTAAATTCACCTTTTGCCTGATATGTTGCAGTTTCTAACTTCTTGCAGGTAATTTTTCAGCATAAGGAAGAAAGAACTTAACAGAACTTCTCAAAATAGCTACGTCTTCCTGAAATGTCTTAAGGCTGTTAAAATAGGATAAATCACTGAATTATGGGAAAGAAAAACACTCTGTTTCCAGTGGAGATGGGGATTAGCATCTGAATTGGAATTAGGGTTATCGTTTGTGACGAAATATCACGGTCACGGGCTAAAGAAATCCCAAACAAGACAAAGTGCTCTATGCAGGCATTAGCATGGTAACGGACAATAGGCGAAATATTTAAATACATCATATGTTTGCAATTTGACATATGAATCCAGGGTAAAAATGTATGATATGCACTAAACTAAAATGCCTAAAATATCTAAAGAAAGATATGCTTTCCATTGAAAGTACAATGTAATGAAGCCAGAAACCTTATAGTGTTGTAAAATTTGTCTCTCTAAAGTAGGAAAATATGACAGATACAGTGCAGAAGGTGGTGTTTTCACTAAGTGTGCTTTTTAAGACCACGCTGCTTAACTCATGCCTCTAAGTCACTTCCTTTGTGATTTTAAAAAATTCAGGCTATACTTCCTGGAGTCGTATAATCTTTACATAATGATATCCGTATTCAGCTGTGTACAAAATGGCTTTAGATAGGTGTGAACAGTATGATTTAACTCTGACACTTGGGGGTTTTTTTGTGGCTTTTTTTTTTTTATGTTAAGGTCTTACAATGCAGACTCTTGGAAGCTTGGAACATGTATACATCACACGTCTACTTTTCTCTCATTCTCTGATTATTTGTAGAACTGACAATATGTAACTAATTTAAGAATATTCTCTGGCTGTGCTTAGAGCACTTCTCAGGAGCCATGGATGGGGTTTTACTGTTTTTATAGAGCCTTCGTGGGTATTTATTTGTTTTGCTTAGGCATAAGGAGGGGGATACTTAAGAACAAGGGGAAGAGGTGTCCCTGTGGTGTTGGGGAGACACAGAGGCTGGAATGTGATGGCTTCATAGCAGAGTTCCCATATGCTCCAGGAGGAAACTGGCTTACATCACTGGGATGTCTTACTTTTGAAATGAGAGCCTTGCGTCTCAGTGTCCTGTGTGATAAGAACAGCTTTTCTTGCCCAAAACATGCTTTATAAGTTGGGGAGGAGAAGGGGGGGCACCGTTACACACTAGATCTAGAAACAAAAATGAAAACCTCTATTTCTGTGAGGCCTTCCCTGCCCTGAAAAGGGAAGTTTACCAATGCTTAGGAATAAAGGGAAAACTGCCTCGTGGCACTAACACAACTGGAGTGAAGAGAGAAATGTAAAACCCCTGAGATGTCTAAGAACATGAGAAGTTGCTTTGTGGTTACGCCACCTGCCCGCACTCTCAAGGAGTAGAATATTAGGTGTTTTATACCTCTGCTTCACTGGTATCTGTACGATATTTAAAACATATATAAGCAATCTTTTCCAGACTGACATGAAGCCAACACAGTGTAGAAGTGTTTTGTTGGGAGGGAATGTGCATCATAAACAGAGAACTGACAGGGTCCAGGTTTGAAACTTTCTTTAATTCTGGGATGCTTTGAATTTTAACTCTTTCCTCACCTTCCTGAGAGCAGAGGTTTCCCAAGCTGTCCTGACATGCTGAAACGGATGGAATCAGGTTAAGTCCAAGCGCACATGGAGCTGAGATGGAGTATGTAAGAAAGACGATACTCAGCCCTTTGTGCTTCTCGTTCAAAGGAATCATCTATGGAGCTGAGTGGCTCTTCTTCCTTTGGCTGTGCCGAGCTGGGAAGAAGGGAAGAGAATTTCTGGTACTCTGGTTGTCCGACTTTAATAGGAAGTGACTAAAGTTCCTCCAGTAGCTGGACTTACCTTTACACGCCTTCTCCTCTTCCTGAGAGCCCTCAGCAGATGTGGTCATTGTGCTGCTTAAACTTGTGCCTTCAAGAAAACTGTCCCAGAATCATGAAGGGAAACAGCTCTGCTTCTCCAAAAAACACTTACCGTGTTGCTGTAACTTTTTCTTCTGGTAGATCTTGCCTTAATTTTTCCATTGGCCTACAGGTTTGAGAAGTGTTGCAGTTCAAACAAGAAGCTGAAGAATTCCTCTGAGCCTGAAATCTGTTACCCTTTGAATTTCATTATACCAGGGAATGACAAGACTTTGGAGCCCACAGTGAATAGAATAATTTTCCTGCTACTTAAATGGGCATCGTTCAGCTTGATACCTTGTTGCTGAACAAGAGTTTACACAAAAGACTTAAACTAATGCAAAGTTTCCCGCATGTTGGTAAGGTGTAGTTGTATTTTCTTTCCAACCTGCGACTTTCAAATATTTTGTCCTTTTTATGCCTATTTTAGCTGAATTTGGAAGTTTTCTGTGTAAATTCTCCAGTTACCGGGTTGCTGCCTTTATTTTCATTGGGAATTAGTTTGGATTAAGCTTGTAAATTTCTTGTTGCAAAGATGTTTTCCAGGCTTTAGATTTTTGTAGCTGTGTTGTGGGATTTTTTTTTCTTTAAACAAAAGCTTCAGAAGTGCATGTGCTATTCTGGGAGTGTTCTCTTTGTGGAGATAATGGCACTCCTTTCTGCTTATCTGTCCTTTCAAGGGATCTTTCTGATCCTAGAATGTATTTGGAAGGTCTGTGTTCTCTCACTGTTCAATTGTGGAAGAATATCTTTAAAAATATGATTTTCCAGGATACAGTACACTGATTTCCATCACTCCTTCCCCATACACAAGGTTCCAGTGGACTTTCCTCTTAGAGTCCAACTTTGATTTTATTCAGCTACATTTGGCAGCTATTTCAGGCTGTTATGCATTAATTCAAGAGGGTGAACCTGTTCAAGAGGAATAAAAGATGCCACAAAACCCTTTATTCATTCTAGTGATGGTTTTGATGCTGCCCAAGCTGATGGATGTTACTGTCAAACTGCTCGTTTCCTATGAGTTTATGATTTTTCTGTGGACAGTTACTTTGCTGGAGATGTAGATCTCAGCCTCCTGACTGAGTCAGTTCGTAGCGGGTTTTACAAAGGTAAATTAGTGTTTCAGGCTCTAGATTTCTGGTATTTGAAACAAGTTCAATGTCAGTGAACTTACCCGAGATTCAGTCTTCTCCATATGACTTCGAAGATCTTTCCTGCCCTGTTCCTCTTAAAGTTTTAGGACTTTTTTCTTTTGATGTTAAGTGTCTACATAAGCCTTGTTCCTTAAAGGTTTGCATCTAAAATAGCAGCAGATGCACATTTGTATTTCTGTCACCAGGTTTGTCTGAAACTTGATGTCTGTATCACTTGTGACAAAGCCTGGTTTCCCACTTCCAACGCCAGCGGAATTGCAGCATTCCCAGATTATATTATACGCTGAGGTAGTGGACTTCAGCTCTTTGGAAGTGCTGTAGGGATGCTGCCTGGCCAGCCAGGATTCATCTCCTGTGAGACCACAGGGCCAAGAACTGCTGCTGAGATGAAATTCCAGAGCTCTTGCGAAGTCTAGAGCTGTAAGTTATGTCCTGTCAACAAAAGTTGAGGGACTTTTTGCATCTTTTCAGCATTTTCTTTGGGAGAATAAGGCGGAATCTTCTCTTTCTATATTTCATATTTGTTAGTGGTATTTACATTAGCTTCCTTATCTCTTGGTGATGCCAGTTTGTGTTTTGGGGGTTTTTTTGTGTAATTTTTTGAGGGTTTTGCTTTTGTTTTTTGGCTCAGTGCTGATTTCTTTTGAAAGTCTTCCAGGGCTGTTAATGCATGCAAATGTGCATTTTCCAATGACTTAGTTCTGCTTCTTTGGATTTCCTGTAACCAGCTTCACTGATGTTTATGTTCCTTCAGGATACTTCAAAACTTATTTATCGGGTGTTTGTCTATGTTGATCTTATTGAATCTGTCCTTTCTCTATTAGAACCCCCTTTTACTCTCTTGAAAGAACTCGTAACGTTAGCTTTCCATGCTGACAGTGCTACTTTGAAGGGGGTTTTGGATCACTGACAGCTTGAAGAATTCTGCTAGCTTTGTACTCAGGAGCTAAGTCTCGGAACTGTTAGATATTCCCTGCAGAGAAACAGACTTGCAAAGTAAGCATCTCTTTCTTGCTAAAAGAGTTACTCATTAAAGCATAAATCTTTTCCTCTCCACTACCCTCCCCCAGCCTTCCACAATTCTTCCCATAACTGATTACACAGGGTATGGTGGATGGTGGAAATAGAACATCATGTGTATGTTTTTCCCCAGCTGAGCCCGAAGAACATAAAATGGAAAAAAATTGCTGCACGCGGATTGAAAACTGAAATGGATATCTGCACTTTGATGCTTGTAATGGCTTGAATATGGACATCATCTGTATTTTAATGTATTTGAGGTTCAGATTTATAGCTTAGGCTCCATCTGACAAATATGGTAAAGAAGCTACAAGACTTGAGATTAAAAGACTGACTTATACCCATTATGAAAACATATGTTGTTGCTTTGCATTGCATAAAATATACATAATTTCTATAATGGTACCTCTTGTCAAAATGGAAAATAATTTCATTTGCTCATGCACATAAATTGCTGCTGTGCTAAGCAGTTTTCTGTAGTGTCCATGCCTTTAACCCAAGAAACAACAGGTAAATAACCATTATTGCAGTGTTGTATTTTTGATATAACTCTGAACTGCAAAAGAGAGTTAATTTCAAGGCAGCAATAATTTTTTTTTGTACCAAAATTTAATTTGCTTTCTAGATTTAGAATATAAAACAAAAAAGGGAGTGATCTGTTACTGAAAATGTTATAGGCCCCTGAGAAACTTAGATGTACTGAATGTTTTTATTTGTTGGGTTCATACAACACTTAAGGAAACAAGTTCTTTTTATCCTAGTTCGGGACGTTTGGCAGTGCCAAACAATTTCTTTTCTCCTTCTTTGACAAAATCTTTAAAAATAAAACCCTACCCTAAGGATTGGGGTAGTGCTGTCTTTGATTAGAATTACACAAAAGAGCTGAATATGATGAATGCTAGTCTAAAGGTGACCAAATTCAGTATCAAATTACTTATCTGTAAATATATTTGTCTTTTCAAATGTTCAGTTTACGGTTTTAACTGTTGTATGCTCTCTTTGACGTATTGCCTTCTTCTTTCAGGGTTGAATCCCAGCAGATTTCGAATAGGTGACCAAGAGTTTGATTCTTTGCCATCTTTACTGGAATTCTACAAAATACACTATTTGGACACTACAACCTTGATAGAACCAGTTTCCCGATCCAGGCAGAATAGTGGCGTTATCCTCAGGCAGGAGGAAGCTGAATATGTGCGAGCTCTCTTTGACTTTAATGGAAACGATGAAGAAGATCTTCCATTTAAGAAAGGAGACATACTGAGAATCCGGGATAAACCTGAAGAGCAATGGTGGAACGCAGAAGACAGCGAAGGAAAGAGGGGAATGATACCTGTTCCTTACGTCGAGAAGTATAGACCTTCCTCTGCTTCAGTATCTGCTCTGATTGGAGGTAACCAGGATAGTTCCCACCCACAACCACTGGGTGGGCCGGAGCCAGGGCCCTATGCCCAGCCCAGCATCAACACTCCGCTCCCTAACCTTCAGAATGGCCCTATTTATGCCCGGGTTATCCAGAAGCGAGTCCCTAATGCCTACGACAAGACAGCCTTGGCTTTGGAGGTACATAATGGGCAAAACTTAGAAGGAAGAGATCTGTTCAAGTGATTTCCCTTTCAATCACATTATAGTTTTGTAGGAATAAGAAAGGGAAAAGCATTGTAATACTGGTTTTACATCATGATTAATAAGTTATGGATAAAGGGGTTTTTTTCTTTTTAAATAAGTGACTAGAGTCACTTGTAGATTAGAGTTTGATTTTTATAGCATGTTTAGGTTACTGAACCAATATCATGTCTTTTGTCAAACGTCACTAACATAAATGTTTCCCCATCCATGTTTTCACTTTTGAAGTCTTTTATTTTAGGGGGGAGGGAGAGGGAGCAGTTCATAAATTGTGTGTCTGAACCTGTGTTCGCTGTTGCGTGCCTCACCCCATCTTTAAAAGGTGTGCTGGGTTGTTTGTTGTTTTTGTTTTCAATCTGTCAGCAGTTTAAAAGCAATCAGTGGAAACATTGATAGTCACTTTAAAAATTATACAGACTGAGACGATGATCACACATAGGGTTTTACTGTAACGTCTTGACCTGGAGCAGATTACTTTGGTTTTTAGTTTTGTGAAGCAGGAACATACATTACAATTCATTAGGGAGGTCTCGTGTAAAGCGGTGATTGATGGACTCTGATTTGTAATAAAGCAGTGAGTTTCCCTAAGTTTGATTCACTTCCTGATGCAATCAAATACTTGTACATGCCCTTTTTGATTTTTTTTTTTTTCCTCTTAAAAAGGAGAATAGAGTGCTCTATCTCTACACATCAGATAGTTATCCCCCAAGTTACATTTGAGGAAATTGAGATGAAGGTATTCTCAGTGGCAGACCTTTGCCTTAGGATGATATGTAAATTGTATCCTTTAATCTAGGCTTTCTTTGAGCTAAAGGCTCTGGAATTTCCTGATACCTAATTGACTTCCTGTTTATATAACATTTTAAGTACTTGGGAAAAAACAGTTTCTGTGCTGAGTCAGAGCATCTCCTCTTCACTCTCAAATACTTCGTTTAATCGTGCATAGCACAAAAGGTATTTCAGTGATGTGACAACTATAGGTATGTGGCTTTCATAAAAAAACTGGCAAATGCAGCACATTCTGCAGACCTGATAATTGAGGTACAACCCAGGAGATGTGAAAATTTTCCCTGTCGTAGGTAAACATTTGTCTACAGAAGCAATGTAAATATACTCTGAGTGACTATACATTCTGTTATATTTCTGAATCAAAAGAGAGCCAGGATACACAACATAAATTTTTGGGTTGAGGAGCATGTATAGACATTTAGCCAACTCACCAGATTTTGGGGAAACACGTGAAGATTTTAACTTTCAGACACTCATACAGCCTAAAATGCTGTCTTTTTGCCTCTTTCTCACGCTTTCCACCCAGCCACCTCCTGGAGCTTGGAAATATTCCTGAATGTTGTTGCGGACTATTGCAGTTCCCAGATGTTAGATTTCCTTTGAGCCATTGGAGAACGTGGCATATTTATCAAAACCTTTTGGGTTTCCTTCAGGATTGTTTTTTATTTATTAGTGTGCCACTGGTGTTCTCTGAAGCTTAACTTTACATTTTATTTCACTTAAAGCAGAAGCCCACAACACTGCCCAACACACACTTTGGTAGCATGGGGTGAGAGAGTGTGAGAAAATACTGATAATCTAGGCTGTCATGAGCAACTTTTGAGAGAAAGCAAAATCCTTTACGTGCTAAAGAAAAGCTCGTGAGCGCCATGGCTGATCTGTTAGTTCTGTCAAGATGCTGTGCTTTAGAAAAGTGTAGTTTCATGGAGAACATCTCTCTGTTCTGGGCTAAGGTGTACTTCTGGTGTCTTGTACTGAGGCATGAAAATAGGCTGCATAGCTGAGGCGTTTGGGAGGTGGGATTGGGAATTGTGTAGGCTCGGCCCATCTGTGTAAGGATATAAGTAAGATTTATGGTGTCTTTCTCCCATGATGTTAGAACAATGACATTTGTAGGCCTTGTAAACATATTTAAATACTTACTAGTTGACATGTTGAACCTTTTGGTTAGGATGGTGTATACCTACTGGTGTCTTGCTACAGCTCTACATTTAAGAAATGAAATAATAGTGGTAGTTCCTTATTCTGTATATAATATTGGGAAAGTTTAGTTTTAAAATAGAAGGCATTTATCACCGCTTCTAGTAGGCTTTCCTCGTGTCTTTGCAACTTTTATCTTTCAAATCACAATGTCACTGAGTTGCTTTCAATGTCTGTACAGGAGAAAAACAGCAATATGCACTTCACTTTCTCCAAGTTATTCTTCATCTTGTCTATCAAAGTACTGTTTCTTGTTGTCTCCTTTTTTCGCATTCCCTTTCACTTCATGGTGTTCCTTCTCTGTTTATTTAGAGATCTCTTTCTTAGATAACTTAGTAGAAAGTATTATGTAAATCTTATCAGTCCATTTTTGCCCAAACCTCTTTATAAATATAGAAAGTGGGATTCTTTCCAAATGAAAACTCTTATCCTTAAATCTGGCAGTATTCATGGATGGGGGTGGATCCCACTGTCTCTTTTAGGAAAATAGATTCTTAACATCAAACATTTTTGGCCCAAACTGCCAACAGAGTATCTGTACAGTTCTGTTATTTTAAAACTGATGTGGTCTTGAAGAGCTCAAGGAAGGAACATCAGAGCAAATGATGTTCTAATAAAGGCTGTGTTGCATCATGGAAAAAAGGATTGAGTAAGAGAAGGTAACTTTTAGTTTGCTTGTAACTGGACCTATTGGAGGAGTTGTCAGTCTATAGTAAGAGAAAAGAGAGGAGAAAAAGGGGAGATCTATGTGGTGAATGACTCTGAGATCGATCAATTTTTTTTTTTCTTTGTAACAGTAGCAGAACTCTGCCATTTTGACCTCACCAAAGAGGAGTACTTGGAATAAAACCACAGCATACAGAAGTCTTCACATCAATCTTCAGTTTTTCTTTGAAGCATATGGGATATACTTAGTTTTAAAACTTCTGATGAAGACTGAGACAAATCTGGCTTTATAGCAGGGTACAGTGTTGTTCTTGAAGTGCTGTGCTTGGTGGGATGATGCACAATAAGACTAATGATACCATAAATCAACATTAAAAGAATTCGGAGAGTCTGCTTCTATTCTAAAGGCTTTAAATTTCCACCACTTGTACATGAATAACTTTTTTTTGAAGGTTCTCTGTATTGTCTTCAGGAGAGTGTTTGAACTACAGATAAATATGTGGAGTTTCAAAGCAGATTTAGAAAGATCTATAAGTTATTAAGGAACTAATTGAGCCATTTTATTAAGCTGGCATTTGTGAAATGACCCGTGCTTACTTAAAGCCAATCCTGGTTTGATAGCTGGAAAGATATATATAAATGAAATGTGAATAAGAGATTATATCGGAAAGAGAGAGTGGTTGCTAAATGAAATTACCATAATGGTAAAAAGGGAATATTTAAGCTCAGAGGTCTTTCCTCTTCTAACAGTGATTGAAATGCAAATTTTGGGTGTAGCTCCTTTTGGGTGTAAGGAGAATTTATAAATGGGTGTCCCTTTGCTGGAATGACCCTGACACACCCCTGAAAACCAAACAAACGGCTAGAGGATGGTTCTGGGAATGGGGGAGTTTCACAAGCGTCCCATATTCTAACTCACTGTCACTGCACTGGTGAAACCACCTTTTGCAGGTGAGTTTGTCGTAAGGTATCCAAAATTAAACTCTATACGAACATAAAGTAGTGTGTGATATTCATTGAGAGCACAGAGGCCACAGCAGTCTAAGAAAACTATCTTACAGATAGCAAACTTAAGCACAACTTGAGCTTTTTCTTTCCTCCTGGGCTGGAGGTTTTATACTTTCCTGTTGAAGTCTGACGTATCCAGATCTGAAGCAATTTAAAGTTATCTAGGGTAGTGTTCTTGTAATGGTTGTGATTAGGAAATAAGATTTTCTGCTTCTAGTATCGTCACATTTAATCTTATCTGTGTTAAATTACAGCTGATGTATTGTTTCGGCCAGCAGAGTATTTTTATTTGTTCACACACCTCCCAGTGATCATTAGCAGTAGCAAAATTACACATACTGCATGGTTAAATTCCTAAAGAGCTGAACCTAGCATTCAGTGGTTGAGGAAGGGTTCCTTTTTGCCTGTAGCAAATACATAAGAGGATTTTCTTCAAAATATGATTCATTAAAATGTCTGTACTAATGACTACAAAAGGAAAAAATAAAGCTCTCCAGCAAGAGTCCCAAGCGTGCCTCTTGTTACCAGATAAGTAATCATCAGAGGTATGGGAAGCTTAATTAAATGTCCGTGTAGTGGTTTGAATTTATGAACTGTTAAAAGCTATTCTGGCAAAAGATTGCAAGTGATTAAAACCTGTAAAGTTAATGGAGATTGGTAACATCTTAAATTGTTTTCCTTGTTCTTCATTCACTGCCTGGAAAGTGAGAATAATGAGATTCCATTTTGGATGAATTTGGAACACGGTGATGAGCATCTGTGTAAACTATTAACTGTATATTCAGTGAACTTCTGGATGAAATGCAGTAAGGTTTATGGCCGTGCCTTGGGAGTTTATTTACAATATTAGTGAAAAAAAAAATAATCTGTCCCAAAAGCATTCTCACTGTGAGCCAGGAAGAATTCTGAAAACCATTGTATGTTACTTGTAAATAAGATGATTGGTAAAATTCTACACAGGGGGCTAGAAATGGGTAGACAGCTTTTCAATGTTACATTTATTAACTCTTCAGTTACTGTCTTTACAATGTAAATTACACTTTCTTAGGCTGTATAAGTGCACTTAATGAAAGTACCCTTCAAGATTCAGTAGAGTTGATTAGACCTAGACTTCTGGTCACAACTCCACCTATGTGATTGCACAGCCTTGGGAAAGGGACCTTGGGGCAGTTTTCCACCTTTGTCAAAGAGAGACAATACCTTTAGAATTGGTTATGTATTAGGTTGGAGATTAGAATATGAGATATATGTTGCCATGCTTTTATTTAGTGTAGTACCGTAGAACTGGATACTTTTAAACTAGAGCATATTGTTTCATTGGTCCATAATAACCATTATTTTATTTTTCTAGCCAAACAATGTGGGTATCGGAGGGAGAGGGCATCAATTGTCTTTACTAAACCCATGGCATTTATTTATCTGAGAAATCCATGGTGGACAAGACTGAAAGATCATCTGGCCTTGCCTCTGGTAGTGGCTGCTTGTGCCAGATTAAGGAGAGAGCAGCCTTACGGCGCTGCTTCTTATGCCCTTAGATATTCTCCCAATACCTGTGGCTGTATATATATATTTCTGTATATAGCCCCCACTTATCCAGAACTTTTTCAATACTACCTGAAAAGCAATTAGTAGAATTTCAAAATTAAGGGGCCACTTAGCTTGTGGATTGGTGCTCACTTTGTACACCTGGAAGCCTTCCCTCCCTTAATGAGGTTGTTGAAGCAGCACAAGGCTCTGTTGATCCAGTGAGATGCATTTATGGTGATCGCAGCTGGTGTCAAGTCCCAAGAGTGCTCTGACAGATGGGTGCTGGATTGCAGGCTCTTCAGTTTAGGGTAGCTCTCACCTAATCTAGGTAGGCTTCTTTCTCTCTATTCTTTCTTCAGGAGTGAATGCTGTTGGGTGATAGGCTGGTGTATCAAAAACGGTCAAGACTATAAAACTACTGTTTATAGAAGTGTATCTTGGTACACTTGGGTGATTGACACCGAAGCAGGGGGTAGCGATTCATCCTGTGTGTTTTTATGAATTGTAACACTTTCTTATTTCTTACCCTTCAGGTCGGTGAGCTGGTAAAGGTCACAAAGATTAACGTGAGTGGTCAGTGGGAAGGAGAATGTAATGGCAGACGTGGTCACTTTCCATTCACGCATGTCCGCCTGCTGGATCAACAGAATCCTGACGAGGACTTCAGCTGAGTGTGGCTCAACAGTTGCGCTTACAGATGGGAACAATCTCAACTTGTTTTTATTGCAGATGCCATCAAGACTATGTTCCGACAGATGTTGAAAGCGGTATTGCTTGTATAAGCATTCTGATAAACCTGCAAACCCCTGGGACTGAACACCACCATTCCTTAATTCAAGGGTCATGTAATTCAGGGTACGACAGTAGATAACTTGTGTGTCAAGTGGCAGAACTAGTACATGATTATAGGTTGTAATGCCTGCTTCTGTCCATGTGCACAGCAGACTGGACCTTGCCAGCAGCAGCAGTTGGAGAAAGCAGTAACGTAGATGTTACGATAACATTTAGAGCTCTCTCCAGTCATATTGCTTATGTTGCTTCTTCCTCAGGCAATGAACATCAACCTTAGACAATTCAATATAGAGATAGAAATTTCACAGATATATCCTGGAGCTTTCTCCGTATTTTTTTTTTTTCCATCCTGAATTCTCTGTCCTAGAAAGGCTATAAAGTACTTTGCATGGTCAGCTAACTGTGCACAGTACACATTGATGTGGAGCCCATTGGGGACAGCCTTACCATTTACAGATGCTTACCATTTCAATGGTAAATGACAGATCAAATCAACCTCGGAATTCTAGAAGTTTGTGGACACTAGATAGATTTCTTCAGTACTGTTGATGCTTCAAATGTAGCAGCTGATTTTAAATTAAAATTTCTATTAACACACCAGTATCTTTTTTTATCCACAAATATAAGGCTTATGGAGGTGTAAACATCCATATCAGTGCTGAAAAATACATGTGTAGCACTTTAATGCGTAGCTTTAAAGCAGTGTTTGATTCACTAAATATACTAAAATATTGACACTGCTTTCCAGTACAATTAAAATTTTATAGGGCCAGTTTAATTTTTCTAGAATTCTTCAATACTCCTACTGTAAAATACTCTTACAGTACAAATCGGTGTCAAACATGGTGAACTGACAAACCAAATAGTACTTTTATTTTAAAGTTACTCTGGGGACTCTTCTGGTTTAATTCCCATCTGTAAAATATTTGATAGTGAATTCACGAGGATTTTATTTTTAATAAACTAATGGAAAATACTTGTCATGCTTCTGGATTGATTCTCAAAAGGCATAATAGAGTAAATATGGCTTCCTAGCTCCTAATGCAAATCAGTGCATTGAATAGGTGGTGTTATGCACTGCTTAATTTTTATTTTTATTTTTTTTTAGTCTGTTCTTCTAATTATCTGGTTTTCTCTAACATAAATCAGAATGGATTCAGTAAGTTTTGTAAACTGAAATTAAACACTGAAGTAACTATCCCTTGCCTGTACCCTGGATTGTTTTCCAAACACAGCACTCTAGTGACCAAACTTAAGCAAATTTTGTAACTACGGTGTAATCCGTACAGAACAGTTTTTCTAAATAGTACCAAACTCAATATGTTATTTAGGGTGATACAAACCATGTAATTAGAATGGCTCGTTGGTTGTAAATGCTGCGAGGGCTAGTCCCACTGCAAAGGCTATTGCTGCAAGGCACCGACCCGTTCAACAGAATAAATACTGGTAACACTTTACCTCAGAACTATGTAACATGCTGGAAATGATAATGTTTCTGTTATATTTAAGTACTAGTTGTTTTACTTCAAAACTAATCCATCAGCAAGTCTGACTAATTTTCAGGTAATGGGCACTCATTAATTGTGTAGACTAACGCCAATGTACGTTAATCATACTTTTCCATCACTAATCTCATAAGCACTACTGAAGGTTGTTAGAAAACTGACGGTTATGAGAGTGGTGTAAGTGGAACGGTAACAGGAATTGCAGTTCTCTTCTAGCTTGGGTTGCTGGTCTGGTTAGGGTGATCTGCCAGTGACTGTGGGATCTCTTCTAGCTTAGTACAAAACATACTTTGAGAAAAAAAAATTGAGAAACTAACTCTAGGTTCTGTAACACGTTGTTTTCCTTAAGGCTAATTTCCTCTGACCTTGATTTACCATAACTGATTTTTTTTTTCAATGGCTGCACTCTAAATAACAGACTTAATCCTGAGTTTATCAGTTGCCCATCTATGCTTATATTTTTCTTCAGGTATTGCAAAAGAAACATAATAAACTGTGTATTCTTAGAGTAACACAGTTTGTTCTGAAGTATTTTTTCCAATTGCAATTAATGAAAGCTCGTATGTTTGTACCTTTCCAATCAGCAATTATTTTAGGATACCAAAAGAACTGTTTTCTGAAAGGATTTTATTATGCAAATCTTGCCTTTTTAATATGAAAGACATAAATTGAATTAACTAGCAAATACCCTGCAAACTTTGTAGATGTGTTTTTGTTAAGACTGTAAAAATTGCGAATATTTGTACACTTTGAAAGAGCGGGGGAAAAAAACGAAACTAGAGGAGTCTTAATAGCTGCTGTTGCACTAGAATCCTACATTCTTGTCGAGCAGTTTTTCTTAGTCAGCTGATACATTCATGCAACTGTTTTCCACCATTCAGTTCTAAGCCAAAATGTGATTTTGTTTCATAGGTGATAGAAATGAATATGTTTGCATTTGGATGAAATAAGACATTTCAACTTATCAAGCTCTTAAAGGAAAATAGATAGAACGTATGTTCATGAACATGTAGATTAAATCCTTTTGTGGCCTTTGTTTATCCTCTTCTGTTTGTTCCCTCCCTTTTCCCTGATGCGTGCAAAAAAAATCATTGCTAAGACCGTTGGTCACAATCTTTTGTCTCTACTTGGCTGTGGTTTTGGTCTCTTGTGCATAGGCAGGTGTTAGAACTAGAATAATCATTTCTAGAAATACACCGTGAAAGCAGAATGCTCAACTACACTGTGTTCTTCTGGTGCATTTATACATTATATCACACTAAAAAGTACAACTGGCTGCTATGGTTTTTTAATATATATTTCATTTTGGTAAACCCCAGCCTTTTTACTAATATTTGACCTGGTTTAAATCTTGTTAATCTGTTTGAATTGTATTTGTTAATAATGCAAATATTTCTAATCATCTTAAAACACTTCATTTTTGTTAATGGTTTTGGGGAAGGATTCTAACCAAACCAGTTTGAAGAAAAATATGAACATGTGCCATTGTATTATAACACTATCCACTTTCTTGACAGTTAAAGTCTTTTTTTTTTATTTTTTTTTTGTAGCATGTAATGTATATGTTCATAGTACGTGAAGTAAATAAAAGTATAGCCAAAACTTTGACTTGGTGTCACTCTCAATCAGCTGTCATTGGAATACTTGCATTTAATAATCTAAAAATAGAATTGCTCATGAAAACAATTAATAGCTGCAGAAGACAAACCAAGGTAACTAAAATCAACCAGTAAAATATTATGGCCTTTTTGAAATAAGGTGACTTCCTGTAATCAAATGAGTTTCTTGAGTGAAGGGGATGGGAGGAAAAGTATATTTTTCACTGCAGAAGAGAACTCAAGGAATGCTAAGATGAGATTTTGTAGCTGTTACTCCCCCTTCTACCTACACAGGTGTATCAGGAAAGAGTTTGGGGAGTCTTTGGATTATGTGTGTGTGTTTGGAAAGATGAAAAAGCTGTTTATTCATTCTTAGAATTGTCAGTAAAAATGTACATTTAAGTATACAAATTAATAACCAGTAAGAATCTTTTATAAGAGTCTAGTAGTGGTTCAGATGCACTTCTAAGTGTGGTAGTGGGACAGCACCGTTTCAGTAAAGATTCACATGCAGTGGACTGTCAAAGGATGAAGTGCGAAAAACGAGGACCAAAATGCCTTTATCCTATGTGGGAGAACATTTGTAACTCGAATCTGCGTTAGACTTACTTTGGCCATTGTTATCCTTCAAAGCTGTGAGGGGGAGTGGCCTCTAGACCTCCAAGGATAATACTCTTGATGGCAATACTGTATCTAAAGGTAGAGAGTTTAATTTGGGGTGTATACACAAGAACAGCTCTAGCTCTGTACCAGTGAGTTCCTTAGCGTGTTGTGCCATATCTAATCATGGACAAAAACCTTGAGGCATTCAAAATCCATCAAAGCATTTGGCCTTTGGGAGGTGCTCCCAAGTTCCACAGGCTCTTGCTGCATGGAAAAGGCCATCTTGTATGTTCTCAATTAAAACACTACTTCACTGTCCATTATTTGTAAAAGTATAAAAGGACCAGTCTTGTTAGTTCTACTGTAATCTTTTTCCTTGCTGGTAAGGGTAAGGACAGCATTTGTTTTCTTAGTCACTACATTACAGGGATGACTCATATTTTAGTTGATTCATACTCAGTTGGCTGGGTACTACAGATAACTTTCCCAGCCACTGCTGTTTGGTGGAGTCTTTCAAGTGGGACATTATTTGCTAAATGAGTGACTCTGCATTTAAGCATACTGAACTGCCAGCCAAGTTTTCCTGTTACGTCTCCCCACAATAAAGATTATTCTATCAGCTTCAGATGGAAAAAATTAAATTTTCATAGGTAAAAGTACTGCCCACAGCTTTGCTCCAGTGTTCATACAACTTGACTGCAGCAGAGCTGCAATCCAAGAGTGCCTTTTAATGAGATTACCTGAGATAATTTAAGAGCTCACTGCAGCCAAAAGGAAGAGGTTCTGCGGGCCTTTCCACACTGCCCTGACAGCCATGGCCTCCTGCACCTCAAACTCAGACCAGTATTTGCAGAACTTCTCTGTGAGCTGATGTAACGCGGGGGACATGCAGAAAACCATTGCCCCTCCTTTCCTTTCACCCTCCTTCCAACTATGGTTTTTGGCTGCAGCAGTGGTTGAATCAACTCATGTAAATAAATTGAGGGTGCAAGGGGCAAGCAAGGATTGCATCAGCAAATTATGCTTTGGGTATTTCCCTGCATTAGACTGTTTACTCCTCGTACTTCCCAAATCCCTGACCAATTTCTAAATATTTGCACGCCACCTGTAATAAGTGCATTCAAAAATATTTGAAGTATTTAGACAATACACTGTAATTCAACAAGCGTATCAAGCATGCATCTCATTTCTGGCAAAAGTACATCTAAAGTGGCCTGGTTTATTTATATTGGTGAGCTCTTTGCAACTTGACTACCTTCTGAACATGGGGATTGCAGAAAAGTTCCTAAATTGATGCAAATCTAATTTGTTGTGCACAGCTCCCATACAAAACTAAGCCTCAATTCCTGAAAAACAGACTTTCATGGTCAAGATTTATGAAGTGCAGAGGTGATTTGCAAGTCTCACAATGAGTTTTAGTGAATTTACACAAATACACAGTGATTTTTACACATACACATTCTGCTGGGATCTTTTGGGTGCCTACCTGAACTGTCTTGGTAATGGTACCATGTATTTACAAACAATTCAGAGGTAAAGGTATATAATGATTCCCAATTTCATCAAAATCAGCATTTTCTGATCATATTTTGACTAAATTGAAGCTAGCAATTTTTTTCTGGACACCTAATTTTCACCTTAGTCCCAACAGGTGAATGTCTTTGGTTTTTCTTTTATGGAATTCTGATTAGATAATCTTGAGATTTGAAAAAAGAGTTGGGGCCTAAAATGTCCCATGGAAACAGAGCATTGATTTTCTGGGTAGGCAAACGGTGCTATAAAAATCACTCTATTACATTTTATTTGTAAGAAAACCGTAAGGTTATGTTAATTTTACATAACCGTAAAGCTCTTGTTCACCAACTGAAATAACGTGTTAATCGGGAAACAATAAACTATTCAAAAAAACATGCTTTAAATGGTGCTTTAGGTGTGTGCCCTCAGTCACGCATCAGGAGCCTGTTTCAGTGGGCATAATAGAAAGGAGTAATTAGAGGGATACCTGATATTGTGTCCAAGAGGTGCCAGGGCCTGCTTTGTCTCTGCTGTGTATCCGAAACTGCCGAGGCCTTTGTGTGCTCCTACACCTCAGGGAGACTGGGAGTCTTTAGCCTTCTCGTCCTCAGAGACACTGGAAAAAAGAGAGGTTTGAGGCTTCATTCACAGCTACCCGGAGCAAATCTTTGAAGATAAAATTTACGCCAGCCAAGCATAATCCGTTTTAGTTTTCTCAAACCATTCTGATTCTGGAATCTGAGGCGTTACCTCAATTATTTAAGTGTGGGCTCCATTTTTTCTGAAGTACTCTGTGAGGAACTTGTGAAACATTCAATTTTCAGTTCTTCTAGCCCCTCAAAACTGTGAAATTAATCATGCTCTACATCAGACATTGCATTGGAGGTGATACTTTGCTTGAATTAAACACCCTGCAGAGATTGCAGAAACCTGCTCAATCGGACCTTCACTGGTGTCTAGCTTCACCATTATGTGTATGTACGGAGCACACATGGCGATTTGTACTAAACCCCACGCAGGGGTATTCAAATAGTATTGTCGGCGTTTGAGGGCGGCAGAAACACGTTCCCTGAGAGAAAGACACCAGATGCAGCGAGCGAAATGCCATTCTCCCCCAGCACCCCCGGCCCGCCCTCACGCCGGTCTGCCCGCCGGGGACCCGCCGCCCGGCCCCACCCCGCCACCGACGGCCCGGTACTTCGCCCCTCCGCCTCTATAGACCAACGGCGCCCTCTCGGCT
>VXAK01016671.1:175333-235650 GCA_013399435.1 Arenaria interpres
AGGGGGGGCACAGACAAAATGGCGACTGGGAGCGCCCCAAGGGGCTGGTGGAGCTGGGGATGGGGGGCCTGAACGAGTGGGTGGCTAGGGCCTGGGCGGGGCCCGGTTCGGGGGGCGGTGGCGGCAGAAGCCGGGAATAAAATGGCGGCCGCGAAGGGCGAGTCCCGGGGGGGGCAGGGGAGCCGCCCCCGCCTAGGGGGGCCCGACAAAGAGACCCCACTATCCCTCTTCGTGCCGCAGACCGGCGTGGCCTGAGGTGGTTCTGTTCGGCCCGGGCCTTGCTTACCTTCGGCCCGGGCCCCGCCGAGCTCGGCGGTGTGGGGCTGAGGTCGGCTCGCCGCAGACAACGCCCAGTGCCGTGCTCTCCGGAAGGTGGGTGCCCGGCTCTCTCGGCCCCTCGGGGGGCGATGCTGGGGAGAGGCTTGCTCGCCCTGTAGGTCCCGGGGGAAGGGGCTTGCGCTTTTCTTTCTCTTCCTTTGCCTGCGGTTGGAGATACTGCTGCCCCTGGCAAACCCAGAGAGAGCGAGCTCTCACCCTGGAGGGATCGAGTACACGGTACTTAATTGCCTAAAGAAAACGTACATGCTTTCATTATGTGGTAGAAATTATTATAGCTCATTTTACTTTTCCAGCATCATCTTCTCATGCTTTCCCCTCCATAAGTTTGTGCGCTATGCCTGGTCATTTCATATCTGGGGGAAAAGCAGTAGAGGGGAGGAACTGGCAACCCTGGGTGGTGTCTGTTGCCCCAGAAATGTCTGTCTTACCACTGTTTCCTTAAAAATCTTTCCCTTGCATATGGTAGAAACAGCCTTTAATTTTCTCGATGATACTACACTTCTCGGACTGTTACTTTTGCCCTAAGACCTTATGTTTATTCATTTAAAGTGAAATAAATACATTTGTATGTAAAAAGTGTGAAGTTACACTTAATTTAGAGGTAGGAAGACACTCCAAATGCTTTCTGTTTGTAATTTTCATAGACAACGTGATCAAGTTCTCGCCAAATGACATTTTTACTGGGTTGTGCTTAGAAAGCTGCTGAGAGCATGATTGCAAAACGTCTGAAAAATGCATGTTTTGGGGAGGAGAATAGAAACTACAACAGAAAAAGGCCTAGATAAGACTCACTTCTGTGATAGTTCCAGTAGAGAAATAAGGTAGGACTAAGAATTCCACTAAATGAGATGAGGCACACATTCTCCACAATAACTGTAAGGACTTAGAGAAAAAAATGCCCCCTAAACTCACAGATATTGGGGTACAAATTAATTGACTTGGGCAGAGGGGTGCCTGCAGTTCCATTTCCCGCAGTAAGTGCGCAACTTCTGCTGGGGGGTTTGGTTTTTTTTTCAGTATCTTATTGCCTACCATAAAGGCTGTGAGATGGGAAGATGCATTTCCTTCCCCCTGATCCCACTCCCAATTCCAGCAGCATTCCTGAAGTTGGTTTGGTGAGTAGGGAAGAAAGGGTTCTCCACCTAGTATGGGTAAAGCGTTGGCTTTGGTTTGAGTAGAAACCCAAGTTGGATTCTTGGCCAACATTCTGGAGGATTCACCGTCTTTGGGAGGTTTCTTGGCATGACTGTCTTTCTGGTGTTTTCTCAGGTCAGCAGTAAATCAGTTCTTTAGAAAGTAATCAGACTCTTCAGACTCTACCCCATTGTAGAGATCTGCAGTGCAAAACAGTCAGATTTCCTGTCAACTAATAAAAATTGATTAGTAGGGATTGCCTTGGTGCAGCGTTTCCCTTGATGGACTTCCAGTTCTACCAGTAGCACGGATGTTTGCGAAACAAGCTGGCTAGATCAAAATGTAAAAGGCTTCTTAAGCTATATCGCCTCTGAATGGTAATGAGACTGTTACCATTTAGGAGGGAACACTAAACTTAAAAGTTGTCATGTTTAAATCAACGCTTTGGTTTTTAGATTTCCAAAATTCGTTGGAATGAAGTTCGGCAGACAGATTTAAGGTGCATCCTCTAATTCTGCTACCTGTTCTAAATGCATCTTCATGTCTCCCATGTCTATGGACTGGAAGAATATGTGCTGTAGATACTGTTTGAGCATCTAATTCTTGTTCAGCTGAAACAATTAAAAACTATTGGCATAATTTGTTCTTGTTTATATGAAATATGGCAGTTCTGCCAAGATTGTAGCTGAGACTGTTAAATAATTCTGTGAACAAAAATGTGTGGGAAGCACTATGGGGAAAGCGTTAAGCTATTCTTAATTTTGCTCTTCAGTTTGATCTCTGAGATAAGTGATCATAAGGTTACAGTTATTAATTGGCACATATAAAATGGTGTGATGGTAAGTACTGCCTACAAATAAGTTGGAATACAGATCTCTTGTGGAACGACAATTTCTTGTGTTTAATGTTAGGATAGTGTTAAGTTCTGTCCCATATTCTTTCTTCTTGAGACTTCGAGAGAGTGATGTGTGGTAGGTTGTATTTTATGTATGGTTCATGGCATATATAGCAGTGCTTATGGTGGGCTTCTGACTTGGTTCTTTGGTGTTACTTCCCTGACCCACTTATGGAATTTACAAGGGCTTGGACGTTGTACTTGTGAATTGTTGGAAATCTAGGCCTGTATCCGTACTGTCCTTAGTCTATTGGCCCAGATTAAGGGGACAACTTTCTAGGTACTTCTGGGTGTAAGTAGCACTTAAGCCCTGATCTCTAGAGATATTAAGAGATTTGGGTGTCTGACTATCTTCTCAGATCTACTTAGGCATGTCATGACAAATCACAAAATGCCAGGAAGCTTACTTAAAATACAGGAAGCTTTGTGAGAAATCTCACTGCTGTTCCTTCAAAGACTATTATTAATAGAATAATATATAACTGTAAATTGTCCTTTTTTTTTTGGAAAACAATTGGAGTAGGTAACATTTTGCCAGTTTGTGAAACCCCCTTACTAACATTTGAGTTCTCTGTATCAAGAGAATGTGTGTATCTGCATTCCTGTAGATTGCTGCTGAGTGCTGAAACCCTTGTGTCCCCATTGCTTGCTGTGGCTTTTAATCAGGTGAGAAACGTGCTATGACACAAGGTAGACCTGCAAGTAGACACTTAAACTCTAAACAGCAGTTTTGTACTACAGGTCTTGAAGTACATGTGGTACTTCAAATTTACATGTGGTATAACTTAGGTGAGAAGAAATAGGTGGGGCTTTTTTCCAAAAAACCCTAGATAATAGGTCAAGGTACAGGTGAGAAGAAAAAAAACCTATTTGACAGCTCTCCTGGCTCCCAGTAGAGCAAGCTGACAGCTGACTCCTCTGTTTTTATAAATTGTCTATCAGGGAAATGTGTCTTTATTATGAAGGCAGTAATGGACTTAATTCAAGATTTGAACCCATTTTAGAAAAAATTGTCCTTGTAGTAGCAGGTCTTGAAATTACAGTTTAATGAAGAATCAATCAATAAACTATATCACAAATTAAAATTTAAATTGCATATTGATTGCTGTTTGCAGAGGACCTGTCTCTTTCGAGCAAATGTCAAGCACACTGAAGGGGGATTTTTTTGTGGGTTTTATTTTTTCCTTTTCCCCACATTAATGGTTAGTACTTATACCTGCCTGTCAAAGGTCTTACTGTTGTAGTGACATGGAGTATGACTCCTCTTTGTCCCTGAATTGGGTAAATGTGAAAGTACTAAAAGGCAGAAAAATCTCAACATATGCCTAAGAAGTGTAGGAATCTTAAGAGGTAGAATATGGCCAAGACAACGTTGGAGGAATTAGATCCTTAATTTTTTTAAAGTGATAATTGTTTGCATACTGGGCCATAGAAATTGACTTCTGATCCTGAAGAGTTGTGTGAGAAAGTGCCCTCTTCTGTAATGGCCTTCTTGACTCTCCTGAGGTACCAGGAGCAACCAAAGGAGACAAACCGTTAAAAGTAGATGGTTTGGTTCTCTGCAAGGAGTCCAGAGTTGGTGTCCATTACATTGGAGTACTCTTGAGTTACTGTACTAGAAGATTACTTTGTAGCAGATCTCCAACAAGAAGAGAAATGTATGATAAGGCTCAGTCTTTAGATTTGCCCGTGTTTGCTTTCAAACTAAAGTTTTTGTTTACAAAAATTGGAGAAACCCTCTTTTGTTTAGAAATGCATATGTCCACAGCTTGAAGAGATGATATTGATGACTTAGAAGTCATATTCTTGTTGCAAGAAAGACTTGTGATAGTCTATAGGATTGATTATGCAGAAAATAAAACTGTTGCTTGGATAATTTGGCCTTAACCCATCTATTTCTCCAATTTGTAGAAGTACAAATCTGCTTTGTAGAGCTGTATATTGCAGAGTCACGCAGGCAAATGTTGAATGTGTCTTGCCTGTACCAGCTGTTAGAAACCTCTACAACTTATGCAAGGAATAGCACTATAACCTGCTGTGCTTTTTTCCTAGTCTAAGCCACTGTGCAGGATGGATATTCTTTGGTATTTTTCCCCCCCTCTCTGCCTGTTGGCTGTCTTAACTCTAGGAATATCGTTGTTAGGTTCTTTTATGCTCATTTGTGTAAAACTCGTACATTGTGATAAGTGTGGCATGCTCTAGGTAGGCATCTTAAGTTAGGATTATCAATTTTTAGTACCTCAGTAGTTTCACCCTGCTTTTGATTGCCTGTAATTATCAGGGTGCTCCAAGCACATGAAGACCTTTGAACAAAAATTGAAAAAAATTATGTAGTATGTAAGCATAAAGGTTGTGTTTATTTTCTTTACAAACTAAAGGTGCAGAGCTGCAAAGCGGGGTGAGCTGATCTGACATGGAAAGAGGGATATCCTCTTCCCTGGCTGTTTCTCACGTTTACTTGAGTTCTAGTCTGACCCTTAAGGCCAGTTCAATTCTCTAAATTGCAAGCAAGATTTTTTTTTTCTGAGTAGTTGTTTTCTGATCTGGTGACCTGAATTGTCCAGTTAAGAGGTCAAAGAAGTGTTGAGCTGGCACAATGACATTGATATGGATAAAGGGGAAAGCCACCCACCCACCTACCTCCACACTAGTTGCTGGACTGGTTTAGCCATCCTTTAAGTCTTACTTGCCAAATGCAGGGTTTCTTAAGAAAACAGAAAAACCTAATGTGGGCAATGTAATAGCATGTTCAGAGGAGGAGTTCCTCACGGATGCAAAGATGAGACCTACCTTGTCTTTGCTTGAATTTGGAGCTAATCATTGTAGTGAATAGGGTGATGCCTACTGATGCCAGGTGGAAGTGTGCAGTTTTAGGGAAAATGTGATCTATGGGCAGTGATCTTCACAGTTACACTCATCACTTAATGAAGAAAATATGCTTGCCCCTATATCTTCAGCTCTTTTTTTCTCTTAGCAGTTTGCTGCTACTACTAAGTTAGTGCTTACTGTTTGCTTCCATTTTTCTGCATAACTTGCAAATGTTAGCATGCTTCCCAGCGCAGATCGCTGTGTGATTCCACAGGTGATCTTTCTCCATTCTGAGCACTTGAGTCTTATATTCATACCCTGTTTCCTGTCTTTCAGCCAAGTGTTTATCCATGTGAGGACTTTCCTTCCTAACCCATGGCAGTTGAGTTCCTTAAAGAACCTTGGGTGAGGGACCTTGTCAAATGCCTTTGGGAAATCCAGGTAGACTATATCAATCATGTCTTCCTTGTCCATACGCTTGACTCATTCAAAGCATCACAGTAGATTTGTGAGGTATTACTTATGTTTATAGAAGGCCATGCTCTACAACATATTGTTTATGCATATACCAAATAATTCAGGGATTTTTATTTAATTCCTCTCAACTTGACCCTTTGTGAGTGTTAGGTTAATGGTTTTGTGGTTCCTCTTGAGTGTCTGCTGGAACCCTTCTTGAAAATTAGTGTTAGCCACTTTGTGTTTGCTGCTGCTACTTGAGTCTTAAGTGAGAGGCTGTACGCAGCAGATTAGAGTTGGATACTTTTAGTTCTTGTGACTGGCTACTGGTCATCTCTTGCTCATTCCAAGAATGAACAAGTACAAGACTAGTACTTGTACTAAGCATTCTCTGAATACTCGCTATGGTGCACCCTCTTCTATGGTGAACATGTGGGGTTTTTTCTGCTGTAGTCTTCACATCTTCTCATCACACTGGATGCTTATTTGCAGCTTTTAGCTTCTGAAATGCTGAAATAGATCCTGAGCAGCAGCTTAGAAGCTTGAAGATCTTGGCCTGCTTTATTCCTCTAGATAAGGTGAATAGAAAGGATTAAACTTAAAACACAACTTCAGTTTTCTAAAGTGCCGTGCTTCTGCTACTCTCAACTTCATGGTATTTAAGAATGCCACCTTCTGGGTTCTCCTAAGGTTCATTTTGATTTGAACCTTCAGTATGCTATCACGTCATCTCCACACCACCTTTACTGAACAAGCTCTTTTTCTCTTCTTTTAACAAGCTTTCTCACTTACATAGTTCCTCTCTTGATAATTAAGCACCACTAATAGATATTGTAACTCTTGTTTTTCTGTGGTAATGTTGAATCCCTGTGTGCAGTAGCACGGGATAGTTACTTCAGCAGTAAGGTTGAAGTTGATTCTCTGTATTGTTGAAGATAAGGTATGCCCCATCATAAGCTGTATAACTAGATGCTTCATAAAACAAATGAAAAAATCAGACACTGTAGCATCATGGTTAGTGAGAGACTTAAGCACTATATGCACCTGAATTAGAGGTTGCAAATACTGTAGTTTTGCCCCAACAGGTTCTCTTCCTTAGTGCATAAGCCCTTGTTTAGACCAAATGGTTTTTGTTACAAGCACAAACTTTGTTAGAACTGTCAGATACTGGCTATGCCTTTGGTACAGCCTACTGTTTCTTGGTTTGTATCCTGTATTGGGAAGGTTTTTAGTCTTTCTACTAAATTTGCTGTACATACCTGCTTCTATATTTCCTTACACAGGGACATTCCAGTTCCCCTTAGTTGCTTGTTTTTCTAGAGTTTGAGAAGCAACAGATACTTAATATTTCTCATCTTTATCTGGTAAAGAAGCATTTGTTATTTTGTGACCTACTAAATTTCATTGACAGCAGTGCCCCATGTGCAAATTCTGTGGGTTGGCCCCTAGTAGGTGGCTATCAAACATGCTTATCATCATTTGTAAACTTCCCCTTTACTTTTTAGTTTAGAGTAAGGCATAATCTTTATCTTTCATATTAAAACCAAAACAAATCTGATCCCAAGCCATGTACCAGCTTGTTTTAAAAATCTTTTGTAGGTAGCACTTAGTGTAGTGGTGAGCACTGTCCAGATCCTTTCTGTTTTACAAGCTCTGTGCGTGTGTCCCCACAGTTACTCTGCAGTGGCTGGAGGTGAGTCAGCAATGTTTGCAATGAGGAGTCGGGCATCTTAATTGTAGTAGTAGTAGAATGTGGGAACTTAAAAAATGGCATGGATGTTATTACAGTTTTGTTGTATCTTACACAGTTGTTTTGAGTCTCAATTAAATGCCTTTTTTCTGTAAGAATATCCAAACCCGATCAGACCAAATGTCTATTTATTGTGGTATTTCTTATAACAACCAACAGCAAATGCCTGGGGAAGGATATAAATCTAGGGCAAGCGTGTCATTCTCCAGAATATTCCCCTGACTTTCCACACTTTTACACTTTTGGGATTTCCTGCTCCAATGGTGGCATGATCTGACAGTAGCATAATAAGGTGACAGCCACAGGCAACTGAAAGGCTGGAACTTAACCACTTAAATGACAATCTCTGTCTTTTTTGAATCTGCATAACACTACTTTTTCCATAATGCAGCGTAAGCATCTCCGGATTGTGCATGCAGTGAGTTGTCATTACTGCAGTAATCCTTCTTACTGAAATGTAATCTCAGACTTGTATTTTGTCTTGAGTGGTCCATGAGCTTTTAACCTCCTTGTGAAATCTTCCAGATAGGTAAAGCTGCACTTAGAATATAATATATTTGTTCTGTTGGCAGGCATATGTGGCTTTATTTCTGTATGGAATTAGTTTTCTATTGGAGAATATTCAGATATGCTGTCCTCTTACTTTTGTATTGCCTGAGTTCTTAAGATTATTTATCAGGCTTAAACTTTCAGGGCTGAATTATGGCTTTACCATGGAAGACCAAGGTATATGCATATAATTATTTTTTCTTGTTGAAATACCAGCTAAGATTTTTGTATTTTAAGTAAAACTGGGCTCTTTACTACACCAGAAGCCGCCTTCTCCAGGAGTTTTGTGGGTAGGCTGATAAATTATTTCTCTTTGGGTAAGACACTTGTTCATGGGTGAGAACTTAATGTGTGGTTTTGTATTTAACTAGTAACAGGATTAAGATTTTGAAGAGAAGACCTTTCAGTTCCCTTCATCAGCATATTAAAAGAGAGTATGTATCTAGTGTGAAGACCTATGAAAGCTTGAGGATTTTGTGCTTCAGCGCAAGTGTAGAAAACCTCCAGTGCTCCCCTCTGCCCCCCAGCATCTTAGACTTTTTGCCAAGTGACAGCAATCAAGAACATCTGGTTTATTAACAACTCATGGCCATAAAAAATCTTCGGGTGACAAGGCCTGTTTTCTGGTACTTGTTCTGGGCAGTTGACTGTTTTCTTTTGGCACTGTTGTTCCTGTGGTCATGGTGGTTCTACAAGATGGTAGTTAATGATGTTTTTTGCAGAAGACTGAAGAGATGCAGCGGGACTAATGTCTATTGACAGCAGCTGTGCTTCTTATAGGACTGGATCTTAGGCCTGGCCTCTGTAAAAGCTGTGGCTCACCTTAAATGTTATGTGTCCTCCAACGTGCAGTGATGTTGGACCTCTCTTTGGAGGGCTTGTAGGTGTTCAGGCTAGCAATCCTGCCGAAGCTAAGCAATTGATTACATTTGTATGATATGTTTAGAATCGGATACCTATTTACAGAGAACAGCAAGTCTTGTGTATATACATTCACAAATACAAGTTAATTTCTTAAACTGCGGCTGTAGTGCAGTTTCAATTACTACTCTTATCTGAGGGCAGTTAAACATTAAGCTTAAAGACAAGCCCTGCATTTCTTGCTGGAGCTTGACAAAGGTACCCAAGTACCAGAGACTGCAAGTCTTAATTCCTATTGGTCATCTTTGTTCATAAAAATTAATGCTGTCAGGCTTGTTATCTTGGTTGTAGCCCTGGTGTTCGAAGAAACTTGAAAATATGAGATGACTCCCATCATTTAAAAAATTTACAGCTTTGACATAAATTCTTTGTATAGATGGTAGGGTCATCTTTCAGGAAATAAGTCATAGTGCTTGCGTTATTTAAGTTGCATATTGAACTATATCATTGCCTTTAACTTTCAGCTAGTTTAAATTACAAGACTGTGCTTTTGTTAATATTAACTCTCTGTATATGGAGTGTTTTAGGGCAACTCTTGCAGTCTTCAGCAGAAACAGTTCATCATTTTACAACAGTAGGGTGTTGTTTTGTAAAGGTTTTTATCAAATCCTTGGTGGTGTTTTTTTTTTGTTACTTTCTGTGGTTTGGAGCAGCAAAATCTACTGGTAGAAGTAGGGATTTTTTTTCTGCTTCTGGTAAGAATAGAGCCAATATAAAATTTTGTCCTGCACATGTGGAGACCTGTTGGAGACCGATAACATTGTTCCTGCCAGGGAAAAAGATTGAGCCTACAGTTTCCATTGCTGAAGTAGCTTATGCCTGTTACGATTGTGAGTTTTGGCACCCGAGGAAAAAAATTGACAGTTAAGCTTCATTAGTTTCCTATTGCTTGTGCTGCAGTGACACAGCAGAACATAAGGAGGTAAAATGATGGGGGAGGGATGATGAGTGGGCAAGGTAAGTAGGTCACAGAATAGTAAAGCATCATATTATGGGTGGCGTAGACTGATAACATCATCATGATGTTGGCAGAAGCTAAATATTTTGGACTCAGTAAGGGTCTTTTCCAATATAAGTGATGAAACAGTTGTCCTGTTGAGTAGATGGGATAGTTGGGGCTTAGTCTCATTCATTAATGGTTTTGTTTTCTGTCTGTGGGATTCCCACCAGTTCTAGAAGCTGGAAGGTAAATAGTGAATGAAGTGCAGCAGTGTGTGGCGGGACAAAGCCTGTGATTCCTGGATATCTCATAGTAGGATCTCAATTAGTATATATTTAATGTTTTCAACTTCTATTTTTCTAATACGTCACAAGCCATCCTAACGTGGTTAGGTAAAGAAAGAATTATAACCAACCTGAAGTAATTCAAGCTTTTGCTTCCACTCAAGTATAGGAAATATGTATTTAGTGATTTTTTTTAACCTCAAGTTTAGAAGCCCTTTTCAAAAGGTTTAGATTATAAATTGTGTGTTACTTTTTAGTGTAAACAGCTGCTTGGCATGGGTGGATATGGTTGCTCTGGTTATCCTCGGGATGACTGTTTTGTTACTTCTCCAAGCACCTACTTTTTCTTTTGGTGGTTTCATCTTGGAACTTTGACTTGCTTCGCTAATAACAGTACTCATACTTCTCTACATCTATTCAAATCTGGATTTTATTTTTTGGATAATTACCATGTTACACTATATTCCAGTTAACAAATTGGTGGAGCATTCTGTATCCTTCAGTTTATTCTTAACTGTGTTGAAAGCTAGCTCATACTCGCTCATGCTTTTCTCACTATTCACTGCCTTTTCTGAAGTGCTTTGAAGAACACGTGTTCCTGTAGGATTGTACTGATAACTATTATCCGCTGTTAAAACTGTGTTTGTTGCTAACGTGCTAATGCTGAATCCTTTTTGTCTATCTCTTAAAAAAAAAAGTAAATTCAAAACAACTATGTCTAAAGAATTTGTTGGGGCCCTTGTCAAATGCATTTAAGAGAACATCAGATACTTCCTTTGTGTACATGCTCATTGATTTGTTCAAAACATTCCACTATAAAAGTGAGGAATAACTCTGTAAGAAAGGAGGAGGGAGCCTATTTTCATAAGCTATCATTAACATACAACTTTTGTTGAATGGTTTGAAAGATGCTTTAGCTATGAGAATAATTACCTGACCTTTTCCTCCTAGAAATGGTTGAATCAATGAAGAAAGTGGCTGGAATGGATGTGGAGTTGACAGTGGAAGAAAGAAACCTGCTTTCTGTTGCATATAAAAACGTGATTGGAGCCAGAAGAGCTTCCTGGAGAATAATCAGCAGCATTGAACAGAAAGAAGAAAACAAAGGTGGAGAAGATAAATTAAAAATGATTCGGGAATATCGGCAAATGGTAAGATGTAGTTGGTGTTACAGCATAATGTCATTTAGTTAAGGTCTGGTTTTGTTACCCTTGCCGTAAACTGCTCTGATATTCTAGACTGCCTGCAATGTGGTGAGCTGTAATAAGGTGACAGTCTTGAAAGGATGAAGTTTGTTCCTTATCTGGAGAATAAATAGACTTGGTGAAGGGGAGAGGTTGGGTGTGTTTGTGTAAATACTCAAAAGGGCAGTAAACTCAAAGGAGAAAGGGAGGGATATTCCTTCAGTGCGTCTACATATGTACTCAGTATTTGAACAGTGATGGCACACACTTTCTTCCCTGCTTACTCAATGAGGCCGCATGTGCTCGGGAGGCCTTATTCTTTCCCCTCCAGCCTGACTTATCCCCAGCATATTCCCTACTTATTTTGGAAAATTAACCATGTCAAAGGAGGTATTTGACTGTCCAGTTTTTACTTCTGATGAGCTGCTTTGGCTCATAGAGACTGTGACACTTGCGCTATTGCAGTATTCTGTCTTGCAGATTTCAAAATACTAACACTTGATTGAAACACCAACATTGGGGAGGGATCTTCAGTGTTGTTGGCGTAAACACATGTAGTGGGGTTTTTTGTTACTTTCTGTGGTTTGGAGCAGCAAAATCTACTGGTAGAAGTAGGGATTTTTTTTTCTGCTTCTGGTAAGAATAGAGCCAATATAAAATTTTGTCCTGCCAAATGGCCACTCTCTTTGACTCCTTCACCTTGGGTTTTATCACTGTGATAGTTGCATTTCGTGTACGTTGGCCTTGTTTTGTTACTTTTTTCCCAAGATGAAAACTTGGTGGGAGTTGCTGTCAGCTCGGTGCTTGGCAGTTGGGTGGCAGTGAGGAATAGTTGCCTGGTTAGTCTTGTACAATTGAACTGGCAGATATATTGTTAGCTTGGGCGGCTACGCCTGTACGAAATGAATGCAGAGAAAGTATGGCTTCTCTGACAGTGTTTAGTTTTTAAAATACAGATTTTTCTTTTTTTCTTGTCCCTAAGCTGGTCAGTCACACTGAGAGCAGTTAAAGCAGTCGATTTAAGATAAAGCACTCCACGTTCCTGGGGATGGAGGATATTAAGATGTCATGGTCATCTCAACTGTGAAACTTGCGTGTGTAATAACCTCTAGGGCCTTGCTATTTTCTCTCTCTTGAGAGGAGGAAAAATTGATGCACATAACTTCATGCTGAGTCTAGTCAGTCTGTGCAGCGTTACCTAAAATGGAGAACTTGGAGCAAGCTTTGACTTTCATCAGTAAGGGCTAATGAAACCTTCAGCTATTAGAACAGTGAGTTGTTGTTCCCTCCTCGCCTCTCCTTCCTTAAATGATGGTTTAGCACGGAGCAGGCAGGCTCCTATGCTATTTAAATCCTACACGTTTCTGCAGAGACTTAATCTCCATTATTTGAGGACAAGTGCCTCCACATGGTTCAGATCTTCACTTCCAGAGAAACAGTGGAGTCTATTATATCACCTGGCACTGATTCATATACTACCAATGGAAATGATGTTGGCTTGGAAATCTTTTCTCAGGAATGGCTCTGGACTACTTTCTGTTGACTCACAGGGTTTCTGTTGCTCCATGGAATTGTTGAAGTTGTGAGTTATTTTATGTTGGCATGCTGATGGGAAGAGGCTCTGCCAGTTACATACAGTCCCAAATACCATTTCTTGATGGGTGTATAAAATCTTTCTAAGAGAACATACAAAATAAGACAATAGCTATCTGATGACTGTGTAAAGTTGTCTTCTACTGTGTGCTTCCAGTTTTTTTTTGCACAACACTTTGTGGGTCGTTACTATCTTCTGCAAAAGATCCTTTAATAGTGAAAAGACTTTTTTCTTGGTTTTGAAGGGACTGTAAAAAAGACGTTCTGTATCTCTCTTTGTAAAGAGAACAGGTATCCTGCAGAACAGAGGGATGTTCAAAAAATATATGTAGGTAGTCCTTGAAGTACTTAGAGAGAGGCCACTTTGCAGCACAGTGCCACACCAACAGTATCTTCAGCTCTTAAATCCGGAAAGGTAATAGCTATCCCAGTCACTTCAGGTGGAGGAGGGCTGTGGAGAGCTGTAGTGTAGTTCCTAGGTTGAGAAAGACCAGCTGGGTCTGCTCAACTCCAGCCTGCGTTTTCCTAGAGGCTTCTGTGTGTCGTCTGTAGCTGAAGACCAGATCCTGTTTGTACCTCCTGGGAGACTTACTGTGAGTTAACATAGAATCATAGAATTGTCTAGGTTGGAAGGGACCTTTCAGATCTGCTGTAAGGCGATCTGAAAGGTGATGTTAAAGCGTTTGGCAAGACGTCGTGGGAGCAGTAAGGGCCTGAAGAACATACTGCAAAGGTTTGGGTGATACTTCTCACTGATGCTGCTGGAACAGTAGCACAGCTGCCCTGTTGCCATGTTCAGTGCTTCTCTGGAGATAAAGTCCAGGTCAGGCTCAGCAAAGTTCTGGTCATGCTACATTGTCAACAAATGCCCACTATTGCAGCATTTTTCAGAGTAAGTTCAGTGTTGTTGGGTGACACTTCCCAGTCTTAAAAGGCTCTCAATAGGGAAAAGAACCACAACAGAACACTTGTCTGGGATCTGACAGGCCAAGTTTAGAGCACTGGGGAGTTGGAGAGAACCAGCATCTCTACAGAAACACATCTCTCTCACCTGCCACAGGAACCAGCTGTGACCTTGCTCAGCTAGAGAGTGCTGCTTAAGTTGAAATGAAAGGTGTACCTTATGTGAAAGTAATTGGTGGTTTTGGTATGCATGAGTATTTATTATAATTTAGCACGTGTTTGGAGTTTGTTTGGGCTACTAGCTAGGGGACTTGGGGCAGAACTCAAGGGATGATGGTGGTGTCAGAATAGGGCCAGGCTGGTTTTGTCTGAGGCGTACACTGGGTGACTCTGAGAGATGCTGGAAGACACCAGGCTGTGCCTTTACCCAAGCCACTTAAGACAAATGTAGCAAAACACATACATGGCCATGGGGGAAAATGCCACTTACTCGCCTCCTTTGTAGAGAGGTTGCTTTTCTGGGTCCTGTTGGTCCATTTGGATACACAAAAGTAAAGCCCTTGGCTTTCTCATCTGACTGCATCTCTGTAGATGAGAACACACTAAAGCTTGTGCTCTTTGTCCTTGAGAGGATGAAGTGGTGTATGTCTGTACAGTAAAACCAAATCCCTTCCCTAATAGCATAGGACAAGTATTCACCTTCCTCTTACTGGTCTGTGTTTGTGGCATATGAGAATGTGTGTTTCTAGTGCTCTGACTGAGAACCTGGGTTGTGTTTTGGGGCACCTGCAGGGCTCGCTTCTCCTTCCCCTCTTCTTAGAAAGCTTGGGCTATGAATTGGCATAAATGTGGGTGGTTGGTCTGTCTGTTTTGGCCTGGGAGGGAGGGAGGTTACAGGCTTCAGCAACTGTTTCCTGCTGTTCCAGTTTCGTGTTGCATCTCAGTTGAGAGGTGCAGCTATTTTGGGGGCTACGTATTAAAACAGGTCAAAGAACTAGTACAAGCTACCCTTCTCCTGGTTGCTTCTAATAAGTTTCCTTATTTAGATCACCGGGTGGTTTACAAGCTTTTGTATCTGCAGAGCTAAGAACACAGTCTGGAATCTGATTAAGCCAGCACTACTGCTAAAATAGAGAGGCAGGGTGGCTTGTGGAGGCTTCTACGCACCCGTTGGGATGAGCAGTCTCTCCTTGACCATCAGAGCCTGTAGGTAGTACCATGTGGCATATTTAGAGCTGGAATGGTGATGGACCCTAAACCTACCTTTTCTGAATGCTCTGAAAAGGCTTAGTGTGGGCTCTTGTGCTGATTTGCTGCTTTGCTGAGCTCATTGAGCCACTCTGTCTAGAACAGACCTTTTGGTAAAAGAGCTTTTAGGGCTTTGTTGCGGGGTTTTTCTATTGTTCTTAATCAACTTGATTTGTATTAAATCTTTCTAAACTAAGCTTAGTCAGGACATTTACATTGCCTGGACAGCAGCTGATCTCCGATAACTTGTGTGACTGATCCTTTAAGCAAAGCTGAAAAAGGTCTGTCTGAGATGAAATAGAAGTTTGTACATGTATGGTTATTTAACAAAAGAGGATTAGAAACTGATTTAATTCTTTGCAGTTTTGCTGAAGATCTCTCTGCAAAAGAAGTCATTGAAAAAGAGGATCAAGAGGAAAGAAGTTTGCAGGAACTGACTCCTGGCCAAAGGTTTTATAGCTTTTGTAGCCCAAGCATATATGAAGTAGATTATTCTCAAGGGACCAATATTTCAGCAACTTTCTTAAGCCTTTGTCACGTAACTTTATAGCATCTAACCCTTCCTCTGAATGTTAGGGCATTGTGACATTATATATGAAATTTGCTGTAGATTAATTTCTTTAAAGGAACTTCTGCAAATCCTTAAAGTAATTTTGTACAAATTGGTATGTGTATGTGTGTGCCAGTTTAACGTTTATTTTGGATCTAGAACTTTAACATCTTTTGAGGATAGATGTTATGGTTACAAACCCTAATAGTTGGGGAGCTATCTGGTGATAAAAATAGTATGGCAAGAAAAATGCTTAAAGTAGGGAATAGAACTGCATGGGCGGGAGGATAGGAAGGGATAGTGGGTTGAGTGGGGCTGCTCTTGTGATCCAAGACATGCAGTTATTGGTAGTTTCTCATAACTAATGTTGATGCATTTACTTGAAAACATCTACTTTATAGTAATAAAAGTAGCTTGAGCCAGAGTTGTCTTTGGCTGTAGCTATGAAAGTTACTGCAAAATCATGAAAGAGCAGCAGTAGGTTACTATCTGCACTTAACCAACCATTTGTACTGAACAACGCGGGATGCTGAGAGCAAGTCTGGTTTTGGCAATGTTGATGTCAAAAGACAGTTTTTAGCTTTTTTGGGTATGCTTAGTTTCTTTGCTTTCAAGTATGAAACTTTCTGTGGTAAAATCTAGCCTCGTAGACCTTACTTTATATTGTATATTTGAAAAAAGAAAGGTGATGTGACCACGCTTTCAACTTTGGCTATTAAAATCCAAACCTGTTTTTAAATAAGGCTTTATATATTGGTTTTCTTTGACCACAGATCTCACTGTTGGTGTTGATGACTTCTGCTTTTTCTCAGAGTTGCTACACTTTGCTTTTTTTTGCCTGTTTCTGAATTTTGTGCCTTCTGGAGTTTGTTTTACTCTTGTATCTGATCTTTTTGTTTGTGTGGCACATCTTCATTCTGATACTCCATTATTTTTGTCTTAAGGTCCTTCTGGTAGAGCTTTGCCTCCCAAGTAGTTACTAGAAACCTGTTCTGAAGGTGCCATTTAACTCTGGGGTGGAATGGAGTTTAGCTGATTTGTACTAATCACTTTCAAATTGTTCCCTTCACCATTGCTACTTTTAGGGCACCCTTCCAGGGTCAGAAACTTATGGAATTAGGAGTTGTGCAAGCCTTGCAGTAAGGAGTTATATCCTGAGACAGACTTAATGCAACTGTCTAGCAGGATGTCTTCCAGGGAATTCATAATTCTGTTATTCAGTTGGGCATTTCATCACACATCCATCAGTCCTTACCTTTTTTTGTGCATCAGCTAATTGTGCAGAACTGTTTTCCTTAATGCACCTGTGGAACAGCTGAATTTGTTGTTGTTTTTCTGCTGTCCTCCCCTTCTTTGGATTTTTAGGATGTTGCCTGTTTGATACTTGGATATTTTTAATACCTCTTAGTCTTATGTGCTAACCTCATCTCTGTTTTGTTGGGTTTTGTTTTTTTTTTTTATAGGTTGAGACTGAACTGAAGTTAATCTGTTGTGACATTCTGGATGTACTGGACAAACACCTCATTCCAGCAGCTAACACTGGCGAGTCCAAGGTTTTCTATTACAAAATGTAAGTATTTTCTTGTGACGCAAGTACCTCTTACTGAACTAGGTACAGAAATAAAGTAGTTCTACGTGTGTGTTCTGCCTGCTCAACCCCAGTAACCTCTTCTAGAAAAGAGGGCAGTTCAGTCATGTCTGGCCAATCCACCTTTTTGATTACTTTAAGGTGTTAAGTGTCCTGATTGTGTGGTTTTGGATAGATGATGTTGTTTGGAATAAGGTCATGAGAACTTAAGATAAGCTGTTGTCCAGCTCTTTCTTGTAAGAAACAACTGTTTTCTTTAAATGAGCTGATAACATAGCGATCACACTGCTGTTTCAGTGATTTTCTTGCATGAGCTGTACACTCATAAAGAGAAGAAAATTAGATAGACAGATAACTGTCATGTGATGTCAACTTAAAAATTGCATTACCAAATGAAACTTGGCCTTGGAGTATGTTGTTGTGTCACTAGTTTGCATATTTTGTATTTCCTGAAGCATAATTTAAATCTTGAAGTGATCAAGAGCGTTTTCCCCTCCAGTTGAATTATCTCTACCCTTCAGATCAAAAACTTGTCTGGTTTAGATGAGATGCGGTTGTGCAGACGCAGTTTGGTAATGCAGAAGGTAATACTATGATTTCATGTATCAATGCAAGAAGATAAGTGAACCCAAACTGTTTTCCCTGCCTGATGGTTTAAAATTCACTGGAGTACTAGTGCACTGTTGTCTAGGCAGTAAGTCAGCAGCAGTGTCCTTTGTGTGTGAATATATCAACTTCAGTTTCAGAATTAAGCTTTGAATTTAGTTGCCGGTGGGGAAATAAGGGCTACTGATTTGCTGTTTCTGTTTGCAGGAAGGGGGACTACCATAGGTATCTGGCTGAGTTTGCCACAGGAAATGACAGGAAGGAGGCTGCAGAGAATAGCTTGGTGGCTTATAAAGCTGCTAGTGATATTGCAATGACAGAACTCCCGCCAACACATCCTATCCGCTTAGGACTTGCGCTCAACTTCTCTGTATTCTACTATGAAATTCTTAATTCTCCTGATCGTGCCTGCAGGTAGGTGGTGACTGGGAAGATGGGAAATGTTTATGTGAATACCAAACAAGCCAGAAATGGTTGCTTCTTGGGTAACTGCTTTTCCTCAACAGGAGCACTGGCCTGGCTTTCTTCCTGACAGTAGTTGATGACTTGCTCTGTTTGAGGTCAATTTGTTGGAAAGGTTTTCAGCTTTGTCGTTTTCCTTTGAATCCAAACCCATTTATCTGGGAGTGGATCATGTATGAGAAGCAGGGTAGTGGTAACCTTGGCTTGATCAACTAATGGCAATTTAAGAGCTTGCCATGTTAACTCTGGGCATACCCTTATGCTTCAAAAAGTGTGAGGTCATTTAAGATTCCTCTCTTTCTGTTGGCTGTTACACAGGGTAAGAGGGGTCATGTTACTAATTTCTGTGAACTCTGGGCACGTATAGAAGGACAATAGCTCATCTGTAGGGGTTCAGCTCATGAGGATAAGTGAGGACTGAAGCAAGTATTGTTTGTCTTGTATTCCTATCATTGCATGTTATGTAAGATATTTTCTTTTAAGCTTTTAGTAGACTGTTTTTTAAATATCTGCAAGATGTAGAAATAGTTAATAAAACCAGTTATTCTTGGGTAAAAAGATGCTGTTTTTAAGCATACAAAGTGGCTGGTTTTGAAGATAGGACATCTAAACACTGTTAAATAATATAAAAATGCGTTGCAGAAGCTGTGGGTGTCATGTAACCAAACTAGAAGATGGGTCTTCAGAGGCACGGGTTTAACTTGGGTGCTTCTGGATTCTGTTTAGCAACAATTGTTAACTCTGACTTTTCTGTGCTTACAGGTTGGCAAAAGCAGCTTTCGATGATGCTATTGCAGAACTGGATACACTGAGTGAAGAAAGCTATAAGGACTCTACACTTATCATGCAGTTGTTACGTGATAATCTGACACTATGGACTTCAGACATGCAGGGTGATGGTAAGTAAACTGCTCTGAAATGCTGCTGTCCCCAGTCGCTGCCCAGAAAACTGCGTGGAAATGTAGACTGATTTGGTGTTTTACTTCTGTCTTTCCTAATAGTTGATCTCCCTGAACTTCTGTCTTTTCTTAACACTGGATAAGTTGATGGGGCGACACCAGCTTCTTTTGAGAAGCTTTTAAGCGCTCACTTGAAGGAAGGTGGTGTAGAATTAGTAACATCAATTCATTTTTTTCCCTCCCCACCTGGCTGTTCAGTCATCTGTGATTATTTTAAAAGCAGTGACTTCATGTAATTAAGCTTTTCTTTCTTATGGCTTGTCCTGTCCATCTATGGTCGTCCTTCCATCCAGATGTGAATTTCCAGTGCAGGAGGAAGTCCTGCAAATGATGTAGTTCCCCCTTTTATTTCAGGTCACTCAATACTTCTGTTGGCATTTTAGTGGAAGACTTAACTACCATCGTACTAATCACTCCACCTCACAGCGCTTCCTCTATCTTTTACTCTTCTTAGGAAGAATTGAGTATGAAGAGAAGAGGAAAAGGGATTTGGGAGAATACTTTGTTAACAGAGTGGGGAGAAGCTTGGAGAAATCTAATTTCCTAGTTGAGATATTCAAAGGGCTTTCTTTAATACTCCCCTAAAATTCTAGGTTGTGACTCCTGAAGTGGGCTATTGCCAGAGCAGATACTGAGTATGTCCTGTGGCAGTAGCAGAGGGTGGGACATTGATTGCTTCTGTTTATTAACATCTGAGAGTTACTTAAATGTTTTTTTTAAATATTTTTTGCATTCTGAATGGACTTTTTCCTCTTACACTTTCACATACAATGCTTAATATAAATTTACTCTTGTTTAGATTTTTTTGAGTTATGCCTTTTGTTTCACTGGTAATTGGTAGTGAATTAAATGTGTTCTCTATTTAGGAAGCGTAAATTTACATTTTCTTCTGCAAAAATTACATCATGGAGAGAGACAAGTGGAAAGAGTTGGGTTTCTTTGCTTTTAACTTGCAGGGTGGGAGGGAAGGCAGTCCTGTTTAAAGTATGTCAGGTACTTAGAAATGCACAGAGGTTTGAAACAGCATTGTGCTTAACTTCAGATAAATAAATGCCTTACATTTTTTTGCAAGATGTTACTTGAAGCATGATGATAGCCAAGTGGCATTATTTTGGAGTACTTTATTGGGGTAGCGTCCATTTGAAGGCAACTATTAACTTTTTATTGACCACCTGGGTTTGTTTTAAAGAAGTACTGTTACTTGGTAGCTTCTAGCTCTTCACATAGATCATGAATACTGAATGCTGCAGGTCACATTTTGCCTGTATTACTTTGAGCTTTAGACAGAAGCGGGAAAACTGTCACTGTGGGGGGATCGTGGCTCCCAGGTCGCCCTGCAGCCTCCGTCTCTTGCTTAAGTCCTTTGCCAGAGGTCACACCTGGCTTTTAAAGATGTAAGATTATCTAACGGTGCGGAAGGATGTGTGTGTCCTGGATGGGTCTGTACAGACTCTGCTCGGAATATGCAGGTGTTAGTAGATACCTTCCTTGCCATGGTTAGGCTTTGGGAAAAGAAATCTGTTCCCAGCCCCCACAGTTCAACTATGACCTTTTGTTTTATGCTTTTTAAATGGAGACAAATATCCTGGTGTTCTGTGGGAACACTGAGGAAACCATTTTTGGTGAAGTAACAAGGCTGGGTCACTATTGTAAGATGGTAGCATTAGAACATCTTCCAAAACCTATCGCTATTTGCATGTGAGCTGATGAACATGTATCTCGTTTATCCTGTATATCGTAGAAGTTCACCAAGATGATTTACAGATGCTCGCTATTCCTTTTTGCGTAATCTAGATTCAAATTTCTTGTTTTATAAGTAGCTCCATAGCATAGAAAATAGGTATTTTTCTTCTTCCTAAGTATTTCAGATTATCCTATTTACTGTTTATGATGCGTGCCAGAAAAATAATGATGACAGAATTTAAACCACTGCAGAACTACTTAAAATCATGGTGCAGTTCTTAATGTCCACAAAAAAATACAGTGTTTATGCATAATGTTATACATAGGTGCAAAGTTAAGTTTTTTCTCTTTTCTTCGTACCATGTTCATATGCTGTTGTTTCCAGAAAACTTGGTATTTCTGAAATGAGTTAGGGCCTTTGAAGCGTGGTAAAAGTTAATGGTGGCTCTGAGAGAGATCATCACAATTACCAGTTTTCTGAGGGGTGGGGGAGACTTGAAAAAGGCTTGTTCTTTCTTGTTAAGCTTTTGCCTGTTCTGCTTTCAGGTGTGTAGGTTGTAGGGAATGACACTGTAAAATCAGGTGTTACTCAGCTGCTGCACTTCTCCATCTCATTTACTGTATCTCTTAACCATGCCATAGAAGAGCTGTTTAATTTATTTTCACGCTTGTAATGTCGTCTTCATATGATTCCTGTTTTCCCCTTCTTTCCTGCTGTTTAGATTCCTAAAGGAAAGTCCAACTGTTCATTTCCTAAAAACTCTACTTTGTAAGTCTTCGTCATGGCTTAATGAACTTTTCAGCGCCAGTTTTCCTCCGATCACTAATCATGCTTGCCTCTGTCACTCTCTTGCTGCTGATGAATTGCTTGTCTCTTTGACTCCATTCCAGGGCTAAGCAATGTTCTACCAATCTGGGACCTGTTCCCCTCTGCCCAGGTCCAATACGCTTGACTAAGATCCAAAGTAACTTAACGTGTTTGGGAATTGGGCTGCATTCCTGGATGGATATTACATTTGGGCATGAAAAATACGTTCACAATCGCCTGTTACAGGAGTATTTGCTTAAGTGTGTTGGCTAGAGCATGCTCAGATCGTCTTCTAATCGTCTTCCTGGGTTAGGGCCTCTGCTTTCTTCTTTTAAATGATCTGTTCTGTAACTTTAACTGTAAACTTTATTGTTGCTGAATGTCAGATGTCTTGTATTCCTAGGCCATCTCTTCCAAAATCTACCTTGTGTTGTACCTGGTGATAATTCTGAATCTGGACATGCTCTGAGCAGGCATTCTGATTAGATGCTGAAAGTCATTAGTCTCATTCGATTAGATTTTATTGCAAATTAATTATTTCGAACGGGTAGTTTTTGTTTATTGCCCTTAAGAGAGAGTACCATCTCACGTGGTTAAGGATAATTGTAAAGAAAACCATTTTTTAGTTTCTCTTCTCAATTAACTTAATCGTGCATGTGTCCTGGCACTAGCTCAAGTACATTCAACTTTTTTCCTGGTGCAGCAGAAACAGGGCAGAGCCGTGCGGAGGGTGTTGCATGTACCTCCCCCAGGGGCAGCTCAAGTGGAACCAAAGAGTCTTTAGGGATAGATTTCCATTTCAGTGCATGGGGCGGCCTGGTTGACTAGCTCCAAACTGGCCATTTTTCAAGAGAAATTAATTACCTTAAAATGTTCTCCTTTAATGACCTCAAGCCTAGGGATTCCTGTCACGTTGGACTTGAAATAGGGATGTTCTTTCACGTTTCTTTTGGTACCTTTATTAGTACATGACATCAGTGTTAGTTTATAAATACAAACTAACAGCAATATTTTGCTGTGCTTGAGACTTGAGTGGACTTGGGGGGAAAAAAAAAAAGGTTTAGTTTCTAAAACCTGTTCCGGTCTCATTTCTGGGGCTAGTGAATAGCTGTCCTTAGCACGCGCTCTAGAGGTTCTTGGGAAGGAATTTTCTGACTCGAGGACATTGATCTACAGCCCTTCTGATGACTCTTGTCTTGGCTGTTCATCCCTTGATCAATGGGATCAGTCTCAGTTTTCAGAAATGGTGGGTTTTATTTGTCCTTATGACAGAGTATGTCTCCTAATAGCCCGTGCTGCAGCTCGGTATGAAATGTGAGGAGGTGATTATAAGGCTTAATTTCCATGGGAACGCTTCACTCCGGAACTGGCTACGTTATGAGTGTGTGTGTCATTTCTGCAAGTGCGTGAGCGAGTGTGTGTACTTGCATGAAACTATTAATCTCTAGGTGCTTGTTAAACCATTCTGCAGATCTCTTTTTTTCAAAGTTAACATCTTCCTTTACTTTTAAACGCTTCCGTAGGTGAAGAACAGAATAAAGAAGCGCTGCAGGATGTGGAAGATGAAAACCAGTGAGACACAAAGGCCAACAAGAGAACCCATCTCTGACCACCCTTCCCCTTCCCCACAAAAACCCTCAGTGTCACTCTGAGAACCACCAAATCTGACTTTTACATTGGGTCTCAGAATTTAGGTTCCTGCCCTGTTGGGTTTCTTTATTTTTTTTTTTTTTTTTACACAGTTTAAAAGTTCTTAAAAGGCAAGAGTGAATTTCTGTGGATTTTACTGGTGCCAGCTTTTAGGTTCTTTAAGACACTAACAGGACTGCGTAAAGGCTCTTTCAGCATTACTGTATTGTCTCCTGCCAGATGTGGCGGTTGCCATCAGAGGTGGATGTTACACCTGAAGGCCGTTAGACTCCCCGGGGAGAGATGTGTTAGGGTGAGGTAGTGCGCATGTGGTGGCATTTTTCTTTTCTTTTTTTTTTTTATAACTGTTTAAACCGAATTTTATACCAATGTTTAAAACTTAATTGGGTGTTTAGCTTGAAGTTGCAGGTTGCATTGGGACATATATCGTAGTGGTTTTACTGTATAAAAACAAAAAAAAAAGTTTCCAAACTGCTGAAATGTTGCTGAAAATCATGGTGCTGGTAACAGTTCAACAATCCGTGGCTGCTCATTCTTGCCTATTCTTTACTTTTCCTCAAAGCAGGTTAGCATTGAAGGTGGCATTGATAAGCCTGCATGCGTGTTCAATATTTTTTCTTTCTCCCTCCCCTTTCCCCATCTCCCTTCGCTCGCTCAACCTCTTTTGTTCAGTATGTGTAACTTGAAGCTAATTTGTACTACTGGATATCTGACTGGAGCCACAGATACAGAATCTGTATTGTTCTTACTGAAACACAGCATGGAATTAACATTAAACTTAAATAAAACAAACCTAAATTAAAAATGCCAAATATTACTATGACTTTCTTTTCTATTTTAGTTATTTCGGCGAGAGTAACTTGGCTTTGTTGCTTGTAATAGGAACATTTGGAGGGGGAGAGAGAAAAGGAACAGCATTGTTCTACAGACATGAGCTAAAGTAAGATCCCAGTCTTAGCCGTAAGTAGTCCCGCTGTGAGCCCGGCCTCCCGGAGACAGCCCGGGAGCAGCAGGAGGAGTCGGAAGCTCTTCCCCACCATTTATCCCTCTTTCCCCACCTGAACGCACAAAAAGCCGTGCTCTGGTTGGTGTGTTCCTCTCACTTGCCCTTCTAGTGCTCCTCAGCCAGCCCGGTCAGTTACATGGATGGAGAGAAGGGAAACGTGTCACCTTAATGTGATGACCTAGAAATCTCTGGGAATAACCTACTCCTTGTAATAGATGAGCCCAAGAACCAGAGAGTCAGGTACCCTCCCTCTCAAAAAAATCAAGGAATGTGTTCAACCAGTTAATACAACAAAGACAAAGTATGGGGTTGTGGGGTTTGGTTTTTTTGTAAAAATTTATTTAGCGTAGTCTTGAAGAGGTTATATCATAGCGCATACAGCATTGTATAGTGCATACACTCCGGCACATACAGCGGTACGGGGTGTACGTACCACAGCGCAGACAGCATTCCAGGCCTGGGCGGTGTGTGGTGATGGCATCCTGTCAGAAACCGAGGAGACGGAGCCCATCGTAGGTGAGTGGCAACACGTTGGGTTCTGTTTTACTCTGGGCTTGCTGTGACTGGTGTTGCTACTGCATCGGGATAGAGGTGGGAGGAGAAGGATTTCTAAGGCAAGTCGGGTGCAAAATGCACTGTTTGAGGTGTAGAACTTGGGAATGGAAGCTGGAGCTGTGGTTTGCAGTCAGCAGGTATTTGACACGTAGCTGTCCACCCTGTAGCCATTTGGGTTCTTTGTCAAAGAAAAGTGCTTAGTATTATTTTTGCGATGCAGTCTGAGACCAGTTAGTGTTCAAACGTGCGTCCCTTCCAGTGCTGGGTTAGAACTGGGGTGACGGCTCGCTGGGGAAGATGCTTCCATGCGAAGGCGCGGTGGGCGGTTGGTCAGTAAGGCCGGCAGCGCTGAACCAGCCATCTCTTCCTCGTTAAGGCAGTACTGAGAGGCATTTATAGGAACCTTGTGGAGCTTTATTGTGGGAACTCAAACTTCCAGTTATCGCTAAAAACAAGAAGGAAAAGCAACTTTTTTCTGAAGGTGCTGCTCTGAGCCCGATGAGCTGTGGAGGGGGGAGAGGGGCGGTGGTGGCTCTCGGACAGGTAGAAGGTGGGAGGGAAAGCTCAGGTGCACATCCTGTGGTCGCGGACTACAGGTTTTGTTTCCAGCCTAGAGCAGCGTGAAGAAGTGGTGACCTCTGCAGTGTGTGTGTGTCACTTACCATGTCTGTTTGGGTGTGTGGATATGAAAAAGTTACTACGGTACAAAAATATTACTATAGAGCAAGAAATGGGACAGGTGACTTCAAAGAAAGTTAAAGAGTCTCTCGATCCAGATGAGTGAGGAAGTTACATGATGGGTTTCTCAGGTTAATACCTTATAAACTAAAAACAACAACAAAATTCCAAATGTAAAACGTAAAAAGTTTCCACATCAACTCCATCTCTTGTAGTGCATCTCTCATACTCGGCTATAAAGTATTTACAGGGTTTGACTCATTTACACAATATGGCTTTAATACCTCGGAACGCAAAGCATCAAAACGTCTCGGAGCAAAATTCTTCATCAAACATTCTTTCTGAGTACAAAGTTTGGCATTCCATTGATTTGGCTGACAAAGCAGCAGAGTTCTTTCTTTTCCCGTTGTGCTTTTTTTTTTTTTGATGATGACAAGCACAAATTTTTGGTCGTTTCCATCAGGGCTTAAACTCTTTTGAGTTTCAGAGCCAGAGCTACCTCTCCCTCAAAGCCCAGCTGAATGTTTCATGAGCCACGGTTTCCCGGACATGGCCTTGGACCCGTGCGTTTGCCACTAAGGTAAGGAAGAGAAGGCCTTTCTTTTGGAACTTTCATATTAAGACAAAAAAGCAAGATGTATTTTGTGTGGGGTTTTTTTTTTTTCTGAAAGTGCAGGTCTTTGGTAACAATAAACAGAATGAGCAAAGCGAGGGAGAAGGGGAGATTTTGCTGGGAAAAATGTCCAGCGGGATGTATCGGGTACGGTCAGGTTGATGGAGGAAAAGGTCCTGGTGTGGTGGCACTTTTATCATCGAGAATTCAAACGAGGAGCAACCTGTAGGAGAAGACAGATAGAGAAGGTGTGTTGACAACAAAGATGCTGCAACAGTTTTAGCTCCTAAACATCAAGTGTTCCTAGGGCTGGTTTGCAGAGGCTGGGGGAAATACTAGGGGATAATTTTCTTCATAGTCCAGGAAGTTAACTTGGTTTGCTGTTACTGATGGCAAATAAAGCAGCCCCATCCTCATTTCACCATCCTTACACACATCTAATCTCTTTTCCTCCAGGCAGCGCTACCTTTGCAGCTCCTTCAGGATGGGCTGTTTGAGTGAAGAGCGCAGCGGAGACGCTGAGGGCTCCTCTGAGGCCGGGCAGGGAGAGCAGTTGTGGATTTATTTCTGAACAACCCTTAATCTGACAATGCATAAATCAATTGCACGACTATAGCTGATAAACAGGTTTTTTGCATCCTATGTTTTTAAATCCTCTTTCTAAAATTTGATTTGCAACGGAGTGTAGCATTAAAGCCTGTGTCTTGAGGATGGGGAAAAAATAAGTGATTGATGGGACAATCATTGATGAGTTTGAGTAACCCTAGGGGTCTCTCGAGGCTGCGGGAAGAGAAGCTCCAGCTGGGGAGGAGGCTGGCAGAGGCCATGGGGTGTGTGTCCATCTGCTGCAAATAGGGTTTAGTTCCAAAAATCTGGGTTTGGATCCAGGGGAAGTGATGAAGTACCATTTCTCACCACCCTCAGCCCCTACTCACCACTGTTAGATGGCCGTTCTTGGCTTTGGCTATAAGCAGTTCTGATCCCGATATAAAGTCAATTATGCCTTCTTTGCCTTGCCCAACTGTAAATTTGATGCTGCGAAGAGAAAGAGGTAAGGAACAGATCGGATGAGTGTTTGTGACCTCTCCACTAGCTCAGTTCTACCCTTTTGCTTTGTAAGTGCCTGCTCTGCGTTGATGCTGAGCTGAGAGAGAGCTGCTTGTTCAGGGAAATGGAGCCGTAGTTAAGATGTTTCAGGTACATTTTGATGGAATATAGGTACGTTTCTGTAGCTCTTTAATGCTGAAGCAGAGCTCAAAAACCAAGGCAGCTCCTGAGGGGGACCTGGCTTCACTCACCTGCCCTGGTTGATGTTGACGTTGTTGACTTTGTCTGCCTGGATGGCTGTCTTCGTTAGTGTCTCAATGACATGGTCGCTCTGAAGGACAACATCTCCCTGGGAGGGAAGAGACACAGTGGTTTATGCTCATGCCTTTGCAGTGATTATGCTGTAATTAAGAGGGACAGGACTATCTCCCTAGGTCAGCATGGAAGAAGACTTCTCCAAGCGCACCAGGCTCGGTGGAGATCTCTGGGGCCTCTTGTGAGTCACGCTGCACTGACTGAGGTTTTGTTTATTAACAAGGTGTCAGTAATGGGGGCAAGGGACAGCACCGAGCCTCTCGGTGAACAAGCCACTGGTGAAGCCCATCTGTGCACACGAGTGAACAGAAGCGAAATGCTACTTAAGAGTGGCACAGAATAGTTATATTCATGTCACCACGTGTGCCCCCCCTCCCCCAGCTGGATCTTTTGCTCTTTCTGCCTTTAAAACCTTTTCTAGAGGTGGTTGGAGAAGTGATGGGTGGGCCCCGTTACCTTCTGTTTGTTATCCTCGCAGTGGACGTGCAGCACAAACAAGTTATCGCTCAGGCTGCTGACGGAGATGCCTGCGACAGAGAACAATGGCCCTTTGACACCCAGCCCAGCTCCACCGGGACTGGTGGAGAACTGGTGTCTCAGAACCGCTCCCAGCTGCTGTTCTCAGGCCCAGGAACCCGACAGCTGAGAAGCTGCACAGAAGTTCTGCGCTAAGGTGACAGCAGAGGCTGGAAGGTGACAGACAATCAGCTTATAACTCTCCTCTTCAAGATGGGGATATGGTGCAGGGGAACCTCTGTCCATCAGAGGAAAGAAGAATGCCTGTTCACAAACTGTCATCGCCCTCATGGACTTGAAAAGGAGCTGCTTTGCCCAGTTAAGGGACCTATGGCCAAAATCTTACTTTTCAGGGCTCGCTGGACAGGTTCTTCATTCTACTCTGTAGGTGGGTGAGTGGTGCAATTACTGGGGTGCTGAGAAGGAGAGGGACAATTGGAACAATGTGGTCCCTGTTGTCTTCCCTGTCATGCGTGTTTAAGATGTGGTGTTGGGGGATATGGTGCAGGGGAGAACTCTGTAGGGTGGAGTTGATGGTTGGACTTGATGAACCCAAGGGTCTTTTCCAACCGGAATGACTCTGTGTGGTAAGAAAGGCCAGAGCTGCCGTAGGAGCTTGGCTCCAGAAAGTGACTGTGAGAGGCTCAGCCTCCGCCTGAGTCCTCAGGTTTGCTAAAGGAAAAAAAGTCCTCTCCCCGGAGCAGGGATGAGTTCAGGAGCACTGCGCTGCGCTTCAGCAGCGTCTGTTTCTTCTTAGTTTATTTTTGGACTTTGTTTATTATCTTGACACTAGATACAAACTGGATTAGCTATTTCAATTGAACTAGCCCAACCCTTGGCGGAGAGAAACATCCATCTCTGCCATAATAGCGTCTTACGGGAGTCACAGAGCCCCAAATTAGTGTTGCCCTTGGAAACGGCTTCAAAGGGTGACAGCTACAACTGCGGTATCGTTGCATCAGGCTGACGTTGAACTGATGAGCACCAAAACTGGCTGGAAAGAGGAATTGTAGCGGAGCTGGAGCTGTGAAGTGAGAGGTTTCAGACAAAGCCAAATGATGACTACAGGTGCCCCAGGCTCGGCACTCTTCTCTCTCTGACCAAGTTCCCCTCGAAAAGTACTGAGTCCCCGTCGGCCGCCGGGAGGCTGAGAGCTGTGGTGTCCCAGGCAGCTGCTGTGGAATCAATGGCGCAACTCCCCTGCGGTGGGGGGACGTGCAGTTGGGAAATGGCTTGGGAGGGGGCTCCGGGGAGACAAATTGAGTAATTTTTGTGACATTTTAAGAAGTTCAAATTTTAGAAGAATCAAGATACTACAGATTTTAAATGCTTGTCGGTATCAGACAGCTCCATTCTTGTCCCGGACAAAGACAAACTGGTTATTCTTATTATTTAACTGTAGCCAAGGTGAGGTCTGACTTCAGTCAAGGGGGCCAAGCCCCCTTCGCGTGGGGGCTCTTACCTGTCAGGTTGGCGTAGTCGATCCGCTGTTTGATTTTGGATTCCTCGACGATGACGACCGCGTTCTGGGTAAGAAGCAGCTGCCGCGCTCTCGCTTTGTATCCTTTCCGGTCGTACTTGATGACAGGAACTGCATACTGAAATTAGTGTTAATCGTGCTAAAAACGCAACGTGGTTTAATTGCCAGCCGCCTTCCCTTTAGCCCGGAGAGCTCCCGGGAGGTGCTGGCCAGGGGCTGCTAAACTGGGAATGGAGACACTTCTTCTGAGTCCTGTTCTCAGTTCTGCCACAGCGTCCTTGTTGACCCAGAGCAGTAACTCACTGACTACAGCTGCCTGAGCTTGAAAAATCCAGGTCTGGCTTGGTTTCTCCTTTCCAGCCAGGCCACCTGCAGCCCTTTCAATTCTTAACTGACATAATTAAACTTGCCCAGATCTCCACATCATATTCCTGAGCCATCAGCTCTCCCCACAGCCTCTCTGCTGAGGTATTACAAGCTTAATAGAATAGAAAATTCTTGCTGTATTTTCTTCAGAAATCTAATCTTCTGATATTCTGCTGAATAACTAGAAGTTTGACAAAAGTATTAGGACACACATCTCACCTTGATTGCTTCATTTTCTAAAGCCTGAAGGACTTTAGCATTTATCTCTTCATTACCTGTATTAAAACCAAAGAGGTGGGGGTCAGAAAGAAATCTGTAGCAAGAAAAGAGCAGATTAATCTCCCCCTTCCTTCTTCCCATTAAACTCCACACCACCTACTCACCAAGTCGAGTGTTGATGAAGAGTCTAGGAACACTCTGGGGGTAATTGTCTTTTTTGCCCTTAAAAATCTCACTGGCAATTACTTTTTGTTCCAACTGCAAACAGAAAAGATGGATTCTTGTTTAAAGAGAAATTTGAGAAATTTTACACTAATTAAATTTGTCTTAAAAGAGATGCTCCTTTTTGTTTGTTTTTTTAGCAGTGTCTAGTTCTGACCTCCTGAATCATACTAGTCACAAAATTACCCCAAATATTCCATTCCTCCCTTACATTTTCAACAGGGTAGAAGAGAAATGCTTTTTTCTTTCTTTTCTCTGACAACTACGCACATCGTTGCCCTACTGCCCTGGGACTGCCTGGCCGTCAGTCACCCCACACTGTGAATATGAACCCGTGCTCTTGGTTCCCAGCTTGAGCTCCTTCAGACCAAGAGCAAAACCAGTGACAGGGGAAAGAGGAAAAGCCCCTTTGCTTGATTTAGGGCAAATGCACGTTACGGGTGCTATTACACAGTATGAACTACCCAAGATGATTTATAGGTAAAAAATGGGGATAAAAGACACTCTGACTCTGGTTTGCTGGGGGAAAGAAGGTGTTCTGCTGAGTTCCCACCTCCAGCTCAGCACTGGCTGGTATTAATCCTGTGTCCTTAATCACAGGCTCAGCCACTGACTAATCTACAGCATTTCATTACACGCTCTTAATGCTTTACAGGCCTTCACGAGCACCATGATACACTGTGCAATAAACAAAGCTTAATGGCAACTATTACTATCATCTCCAACAGTTATATCTAAATTATTTAATGTATATGTTTCCTATTATGTCCTTTCACTGAGCTTTTTTGAATATAAAAAAAATTCCCTCCCCCTACCTTTTCATGACTAAGACCAATCAAATCTGTTTCATTTTTACTCTTTTTAGCTAGAACAGCAGCTGTAGCTGTTCAGGTAACTTCTCTGTTTGGGAAATGACAAGCTTTGTGTCTGTCAGACAGAATTCTTACTGCCTACTTTATATGATACAACCAGAATAATGCAGCTTCTTACATTTTTATCTCCCATGGGAAGATATAACAGGGCCTTTAGGTGTAGAAATTATATAGGGGCTTGGCTACACAGCAACACTGTTTAAGTATGTATTATTTAATATATGTATTATTATTTAAATGTACTGAAATATGTATATAATGTTTTTTATTATTATTTAATGTACATTCTAGTCTTTTTGGTTTTTGTCTCAATGTTCTTGGATTGTTAACCAACTGCCTGTGTCCCTCCCATCCAGCTGCTCCCCTCCTTTATCTCACAGAATCACACGGGGTTGGAAGGGACCTCTGGAGATCATCTAGTCCACCCCCCTGCCAAAGCAGGGCCACCCACAGCAGGTCCCACAGGAACGTGTCCAGGTGGGGTTTGAGTATCTCCAGAGAAGGAGACTCCCCCACCTCCCTGGGCAGCCTCTTCCAGGGCTCTGCCACCCTCAGAGGAAAGAAGTTCCTCCTCACATTTAGGTGGAACTTCTTATATTCAAGTTTGTGCCCATTTCCTCTTGTCCTGTCCCTGGGCACCACTGAAAGAAGACTGTCCCCGTCCTCTTGACACCCTGCCTTTATTCATAAAGCATTGATCAGATCTCCTACAATAAGTAACCCTGAGAACCCCCCTGCAGTTTGTGAAATATTGTGAAATCATCTCGTACCTGCTGCTTCCATTCCGGGCTGATTCTCTTGCAGTAGGTCCAGACCATGTTCTGCATACACAGCTGGCGCAGGAGCTGGGACGCCTGAAGAAGAAATCCCACAGTGAATGAAAACAGCTCAAAATTACTGACAAACCCATTCAAACAGTGACGACGGATGAGAAGTAAGTGCAGAAAACGCGTTGTTGAATTGAAATAGTTTCATGACTGAGTCACTTTTAAAATCGAATAATAGGAAGTTGATTTTTCCACCTTTCCAAGAGAGTTTGCCCTGCAACATTCTCCTTCAGAATGGAGGATGAATACCAGGAGCACCCCCTGTGCTGTGCCCTTCCGTGCTTCCAGCTGTACCTGCGCTCCACACCAGGACCTTTGGAGAACTGGGACTGTGCAATATTTTGTTTTGATCAGCTAAAACCCCAGTTCTGCCAGATGCAGAATAATAAAGGCAATAGAGGAAGTTTAATATATTCCTCACAGGCAACCGCATCGTCACTGCAGCCAATTTAACTGTCCAGGGACTAAAATCTCAGAAATGGCTGAGAAAACCAGTAGAAAATGGTGTTGCACCAGCACCACGCTCTGAAGAACTTTCAGTACTATAGCTCTAATAATTTTAGAGATACCTGATGATGTTTGGATCAATTCTACTAGCAGAGATGCTAATGCAACGTGCAACTTGAGCGGGAACCTGGTTCGTCCTTCTCTGAGATCAGGAGTGTCCCCTCGGGCCTTTGGTGGCCCCTGGTCTTCAACACTGGCATTACTCTCCTCCATCCCACGTGTGATCCCCCCGAGCCGGCGCGGTTGCACCCACCTCACACAGCGACGGAGGAGGAGTTGGCCACGATTTGTCCAAAACATTTTTTGGTAAATTACGCTTGAGGTTCATCAGGAAGGAGAAGCGGATGTAATCAAGGAAATACTCGTTCTCTGGGCAGCGAGGGTGGTTCCGGTAAATAAAACCTTTAATGAACCTGAGGAAAAAAAAAATAATTATTATAAAAGTGATAAAAATTAGTGGTATTTAGAAGTCTCTTCCAACCAAAACAATACCTGGGATTTACTTAGTAGTTGTAATTTATTAAAAAAAACCACTTGTGCTGCAGTGATGAGAAAGTTTATTCTTACCATCCTACTGTTGAGAAATAAGCATTTGATGGCTTGGGTTATTCGTTACGCACCTTCTGATGGTCTCTACGGCCCACTTCTTCTTGGCAGCTTTTCGGCGTCCCAGGGTTCCCCGCCACCAGGACTGGATTGCTATTGCTAAAAATAACAAGAAGATTTGGCACTAGGTGATCTCCTTCATACACCAGTATTGACTGGACACAAAACTGACAACAAAGAGCGCTCCAGAAAGCCTGCTCTGGAAATAAACAGCCTTCAACGTGGCATAAGGGAAAGAATATAATTTAAGTTCTTAATAATATGATACAATGGATAAATGTCAATAAAACCACCAGCGGGTGGGAAGTGCTGGGTGAACAGGAGTTAAATCTGCTTTTCGTACACAGAGTCCCACGGGCTAAAGGACTGGGGACCACACCGACATCTTCCACTCTACTTCCAGCAAGGCTTTGGGAATGTTCCCTCTTGCACATCAAACTCAGATCATCTCTAACAACAGCCCTTCACACCACGCAATGACCCAGCACCGCAGCTCCCTCCCTCCCTCTCATACCTGAGTGTTTCATGTGCAGGAATTTCTTCCGACGGTAGAAACCTCTCCACGTGGCCTGCATTTTTGTTGCTGAAATTGCAAGAAAAAAAGCAAATTGGAAATTGCGACCAAGCAGATTTTGGTAGAAAAAGGGTCAACCTTTTAAACAAAAATCCTTCCCCAAATAAAAATTAAAAAAATAAATAATCAGAAAACAGACAGCTAACTGTCCACGAGTGACTGCAGTGTGGGTGACTCACCCAGACTCTGCTTCCTCACTTCCAGAGCATCTTCCGTTGCAAACAAGGTCTTGGGAAAGCGGATAAAAATCTTTGTTCTAGAAATAGCAATGCAGAATTCTGTTTAACATGCCGGAGAAGTTTGCTTCCTGCCCTTAGCATCCCCTTCGGGATGTCTAATCTTTTCCCCACCCATTAGATAGAGAAACTTTATTTAAAAGCAGGGACGTGGATGTCCAATGATTCATAACCTCAAATTAAGAAAACAGAAGAACTCACCGTCCCATTTTGTATTCTTCCTGTTTGTAGCCCAGATGCTTCACCAGCACGGCCACCCCATCGTGGGGCCGGCCGTCCCACGTCGGCCACGTTTCTGGACAAAGGGATTTGTACCTGTGAAGTGACAGCAGAAGAAACCTTAGGGAGAGAAGTCCAGTCCATACAGGGCAATGGAAGGGGGGAGAGGCCACGTAAGGGCTGTCTCAGAACAGCTCCGCAGCCTCAAACATCTGCAGGACCAAGACTGGAGGGAGGGAGAAGTTCATGGTCATCCTACCTCTGCAGGAAAACTTCGTATTTTCTTCGATATGCAAACCCAGCTCTGCGCACTCTGAGGTTCTCCATCAACCCCAGGTATTTCACTTGATGTCGGATCAGGACTTCATCAAATCGATCTTGAGAGGGCACAAAAATAGAGTAAGATGAGTAATGCGTAGCTGTCCCTTCTTCTGGAGAAGGGGAACGCTCAGTTCTTGGTTACATCTTACACAGTTATCCTTAACCTCCAACCACCTGCTCATGGTGCAGGTCCCACACAACTAACTTTGTGTCTCCTGTCTTCCCCCCCTGCTCTTTCATACACATTCATATGTAGTTCCAAAAAGAAGTTCTCCTCTAGGACGTTTATGCATACAGAAGGGAGAATAAGGGTTATTAGAAGGAAGTTACGTAGGTTAATAATTCTTCACCTTAAACATGACCCTACTCCACCCAAGACCAGTGCTCCCATTCTGATTCCTGGCTGCTGGTAGTGCCACCACCGCCCTACGAGAAGCTCTGGCACAGACCCAAAATGAAAAAGTCTTGCAGGACTTCTTCATTTGAGCTCCCTTCTGCGCCTCAGTGACTGCGACCTCGTGCTCTATATATAGCTGTCACAGAAAAAAACCAAAAGAGGAAGAGTCACCAGGGTCATACCAGCCTGTTTGGCATCATTCGGCTTCATGCAACGAATGTAGGAGGGTTCTTTGGACATCAGAATTTCCATGAGTTTGGAGAGACTGTTTTTAAACTGAGTTGCTGCCTAGGAGAAAAGAAAGAAAACTATGAAGCGACAAGCTAAACGAGTACTTGTGACTGCAGAACAAACCTCTGTCTCCCAGCTTTAAACGTAAGAAGTTTGTGTTCGGGTTATCCTGTTAGACAGGACATGTCTTTTAGGAAGAGGAAACAGTCCCACTTCCATCCAGCTCGTGTTCTTACCGTTTCAGGTCTCTTCTTGTCTGTCAGCTCCGTCCTGTCAAAACACTGATTTATGATGGGATTCTCTGAGTTGCACATGGTCTGCAGGGAGAGACATTTTCCGAGATAAATGACTTTCAAGTACAGAGTATTCTTCAGAGAACTATCAAAGAAACATGGGACAAAACTGTTTGGGGTTTTGTTTTGATTTTTAATAATAAAATGAACTTTAGGCACCTCAATTTGTCTTTTCATAGCGCAGCCCTACGGACACGCATTCTCCAGGTGGAGTCTAGAAGAATCTCTTCCCTCAGGTGCCACCCCATTTTAAACCCGTTCTGCCGAGTTCCAGAAACTATCCACTCCTCTACCCACACTCACCTCCTTCAGGTTCCGAAAGAGAAGGTCATTGTTTTTATCTAGAAAACCTGGAAGAAAAAGAAACCGCTCAGGCTGCCGCTGCTGTTCCAAAGGAACTTCACAACAAGTGAAGGAATTTGAGATGGCAAATTAATCTGGTTAATTAAATAACGCGTGGATGTATTCTATGCCCAGATTTTTTTTACTATATAGTGAAGCTGTTTTAATACGAAGGGCAGAGGACGGGAGGAGGAGAGAAGAGTGAGAGACAGCGGAGATGGTGCGCACACTTACCAGCAACGCTGTAGGTGACATCTCCAGCGTAGTGCGAGAGCCGAAACTCCTCCCGCCCCAGCGACTTGCGAGTCTTTTGGTCAGCGAGCTTGTGCCTGGTGAGAAAGTGAAGAAGCTTCATGAGAAACAAACACCTTTTTTATTGCGGGGGGGGGGAGGGGATTCACTTCAGAAAGCAGTTATGGCATTGGATCCCAGAGTGGGACACAGAAGAGGGTCGGGAGAAGAAATCTGACTTGCTGATTTTCAAGACCAAAAGTTATCAATCATCACATCATAAAAATGTCATTAAACGTATTTATGTTTGTTTCAAATGGATGAACTTTCAGCTTCCTGGCACGGCTGCGGAGTGGTTCTGTGCACACATGAAATCAGAGTGGAGGCAGCAGGGGAGAGGGCAGCGATGTTGCTGGCCGTGGGCTGGCACAGCCCCGGGTGCCGAACGGAGCCCAATCTGAGCACACGCGGAACATTCAGGAAGAATAAAGAGACATCTGCAGCTCCAAAACTGAACAGTCTGAAAGGTGAAACGTGGAATTCACGCCCATCGAACTGGAGCGGCGGCAACACGGAGAGGTTACCCAAGTCAAAGGAGGGTATCGATACCCTCCGGGAAGCAGATGGGCGCAAAGGGGAGTTAGTGCAATAGAAACCTCTCAGTTTCACAAGCACTAACACTCCTTCAATCATTCTAACGCTTACAGACCTCTGAACACTATTTTTATCAGTAAAATTCTGCCTGACTCCAGTCTTCAATGCAGGGGAATGACCCAACCTAATACTGCAAAACCAGAGCCTTTGTCCCAGCTCAAGTATTGGGCCACATCTTGGAGGAGCCAAGAAGCTCCAAAGCTGCAAATTCCTTGGACACATCAGCAGTAGGATGCCAGGAGGAGATCGGTGAAGAGGCAAGTCAGTAACAAGGGGGTTTTATTACTCTATTGTATTCTGAAGCACAGTCTGGAGAAGAACAAAGCAGTTTGGGATGACAATTTATTTTATATTAACTCACAATCTAATCTCTTTATAAAAGAAAACACAATCATCTTTTACATGGGACCCAGTATACTCAGGACGCTACCGCCATACACATAATGAGTTATAATGTTATCTAAGAATAATTAAAGCTCTAGGCTCTGTCACACACTCGCATCCTGCCAGCGTAACTGCCCTCAGCTATGGGAACACTCACGTGAGAAAATGAGGGTGGTTCTTCACAGTCTCCTCCAGTTTCTCCAAGAAGGTTGTATCTGTGGCATCCCCAGGTCTCAGACACTCTTCGTCCTACAAACACACACATTCTAGTATCGATTTCTGACTGTGCTCATCAGTGCACAGGCCAGCTCTAGTTCCCTTCTCACTGAAACACTGCCCCAGTTTGACCCTTTGGCCTTTTAACAGGTCGCCCAGCTCTTAGTTCAACAAAAGAATTGTTGAGCTGGAAAGGAAAACACTGTCCTCCTTCCAGACTGCCTGGATTGGAAGCTTCTTTCCCCAGAGCAGACGGAGGTGATACAATATGACTTTTCATGGGGTCACTGTTCAGTCTATCATAGCTCTTCCCACCTGCCCAAATAATTCTAATAGGAGTTTAGATCTTTTACTTCCCCCTGTGTTCTTCCCCCTGTTTTCCACTCCACTGCCCCAGGCTGAGAGAGTTGGGGTTGTTCAGCCTGGAGGAGAGAAAGCTCTGGGGAGACCTTACAGACCCTTTCAGTCCTCAAAGAGGCGACAGGAAAGATGGGAACAAACTTTTTAGCAGGGCCTGTAGCGGTAGGACAGGGGGTAATGGCTTTTAACTAGAAGAGGGAAGATACAGACTAGATATAAAGATGAAATTTTTTACATTGAGGGTGGTGAAACCCTGGCCCAGGTTGCCCAGAGCGGTGGGAGATGTCCCATCCCTGGAGACATTCAAGGTCAGGTTGGACAGGGCTCTGAGCAACCGGGTCTCGTTGAAGACGTCCCTGCTCACGGCAGGGGGGTTGGACTAGACAGCCTTTAAAGGTCCTCTCCCACCCAAAGGATTCTATGGTATTTTTCATGTAAAAAGGTGGTGTCAACTCACCAGGATAGAAATGATGCCTTTGAATTTCTCTTCCACCAAATCACAAATTATTTTGTTATTGAAATACTGAACTGGTTCCCACTACAAAGACAAGAAATCACACTTGGGTGAAAACAATTCTAGACTGGAAAAAAACAATAATTGAGCATTTCAGAACATTTCAGACAGCACCTTACTTAAATCATCTTTCTGTCAAATTTGAAACAAAGCTTTTTTACTCATCAAATTTGTTTGCCTAACGTTCCCTTTAAAAAGCATTTCTTTCTATCAAAGACTGGAAAGGCACTACTCGCTTCTAGCTGTATCATACACTTACCGAAGTGTTTGGAAAATAAAGAAAAAAGGAAAGCTCTAACTCATTTCCTTTGCAGACCATTATTAGCAGCTCCTTTTCTAATCTGTGCTCTGGCCTGCAGGAGGTGCTGCAAAGGAGACAGTGGAAGTGAGGATACTGGCTCTTACCGCAATGCCTTCCGACTCGTATTCCTCTTGTTCAGACTTTAATGTGAGCTCTATGAAGAGCTGCTGCAATTTTTCATTACAATAATTAATACAAAATTGCTCAAAGCTGCAAACAAAAAAAAAAAANNGAAAAAAAAAAAAAAAAAAAAAAAAAAATCAGAAAGAGAATCACTAACACTGTACCACAAATAAAAGAAGCTATAATGAGTGGGCAGCAGCACGAATACATCTCTGTGTAAATCATGAGAAACAGAAGAGATTTTGTGAAGTGTTTATTTACTGAATGTATAAATTTAGTTAGTTTATTATTTATTGGATCTCATGAAAGAGTTCCAGGAGGAGGGAAAATTGGACACGCAGGGTGGAACACAGGAATACAAGAACTTCTAAGGAGTGCCCAATACTGCAAATTTGAGAGTCTCAGTTCGTTGCTTTCTGACACGTCAGGTTCCAGACTCCGACATAGTCAAAGTGGTGTAGCTGTTTGTTCCCATTCACACCACCACGGAAAGACACCACAACAACAGCCCCCGCTGTGCCAGAGCTGGACAAAGGCAGAGTTCAAGCTATCGCATGAATATGCCCCCAAAAGACAAAAGTCTCTTTAAAATACCAGGAACACTAACAGCTGCAAATGCTAAATATTAGCTGGATGCCCCACGTGTTAGAAGCTCTGTGATTATTAGTTATTCAACTGATTTCCTGAAGCTGAAACGTCATCTCTTTCTCTCTTACTAAGAGAGCCAGAGATGGAATAATGTCTTATTTCACAACAGAGAGAAAACACTATAATGAATGAAGTCATGCAGAGCTCACTCAAAACTCAAAGAAACTGATTGAAACAAACCTGTTGTGCTGGAAAACCTCAAATCCATAGATATCAAGCAATCCTAGAACTGTTGTACTTCTCCAGCCCGGAAACTCTCCTTCCTGAAACACAGCAACAAGTAAATGTTGATATGTACTCACAGCTACGATCCATCACGGGATCTTAAATGTTCAGTGACAGCATTAACTCCTTACGCTCTTCTTAATGGAAAACAAAAAAATTGAGAGATCGCCGTACAGCGTGGAGCTTTGCAGCTCAATGATTTGAAACTTCCTATCAGGCTGGGTTGGAGATCAACAAACAGAAGGTTCGTCTACCTTGTAAGCAAGAGACTTGTTAACTTTGTTGACCAGCCAGGAGAAGGTGCGTCCGTATATCGCCTTAGCGAGCGCATCCCTTGCGTAGGCAGCCTGCTCCAGGTTCAGAGGACTGATCAGCTGCAGGGGGAGGAGAAAAAAAAAGCCACTCAACAGCCGTTCCACTGAGGGATTCAGTTTCCCTTGTCCGTTGTTAATAAACCACCACTCAACAACATCCCGTCTGGGCTCAGCTCATGTCGCTGTCTCCCAGCCCGCACATGCTGCCAGTCACCATTAGGGTGTGGGACTTGCGCTGACAACCTCGTTTAACAAGTGAGAAGGGAACGGTTTAGCTCTGGTAAGAGAGCTGATGGCGGATGGCAAGCTTGATTTAATTCCGTGTGCCACCCAGATCCCCAGTTCATGTCCTTACCTCTTCCCCTTTGGCTATGATCTTCTTGTGGATCAATGCATCCCGAAGAACAGAGCCCTCAACTGCTAGAAGCTGCAAAGCAGTAAGATATTAAATTAATCCATGAAGCGGTATGTTCAATTTATCAGAACTAGTTTTAGGAGACCAGAAAGAGCAGTCCTCAAAAGCGCAGCCCAGTGGAACAGCCCTTCATTTCCCATTCTCACTGCAAGACTTCTTGCAACGTTGGTCCCTCTCTTTCTGGGAGTGATGTGACCTAACAAATAAATTAGATTGATTATTCTGGCACAAAGAACTGACTAAGCAAAGCCACCAGGGTGCTTCTTGCTTTAAAACTCTTCTCCGGGGCAGGTCTCTTCCTATCCCACTGCCTCAAATCAGTGGTTGATCAAGTGGTAAATAAAGAAATTATCAATTAAAGGGTTTTGATGTTAATAAAAGTAAATTTATGAAACTTCTAAATCATGTTCTAAAATGATACGATGGTGCCAAGTTCAAAATAAGGAATCCTCTCTAGTTCATCTTTAATGTAACGTATCTCTAACTGGCGATACTCACCCTACCCAGGTATTTAATCTGATTCTCTGTAGTGACTTGAGCATTTCCTTGCTCATCAGCAGCAAACTGCACGTTCCCCAGATGCAGGACGCTCGCCACAATGCTCAGCAAATCCTTGGGTGGAAGAAACAGGCAGAAAACAGGACGATGAAATGAACAGACAGTGAGAAAAGGCAGTGAGAGTTCTGTATTAATTAACATTTGACAAGAACATTTTGTATTTTTTCCAGAATTTTTGAGGAGAATACATTCACTCCGAAGGCCTTGTTTGGTCAGAAATAACGAACCAAAGCAGAAAAATTCCTTAAAAGTAGGAAAATCAGCTGTGCTGTCAAGTATGTCTTACCTCCACCTCGTTGTCATTGAAGCTTATAATGGACAGGGCTCTTCGCACAATCTTCCAATCGTTTTTATCATTTATGGAGCTGACTCTTGCACAGTGACCCTAAAAAGACACAGCTTGATGTAAATAAGTAAATAATTGTCGAAGATATATTACTCATGCTCAACACGCTTCTGCCATGTATTTATTTTTACAGCAGTCATCGCAGTGTTATTTTTGAAGTGAGGGAAGTAGCCTACAAAATTAACAAGAAAATATCAGTCCCATAATACAACCATATTATGAGAATAACCAGTTAATGCAATAATGCCCACCTTTACTAAATAGTGATACTGCTGTGGGTTCTTTTCGAGGCCCAGCCTTCGCAGTAAGTCCTCTTCTCCTCCTTCTAGCAGCTGGTAGAAAATGTGGAAGTTCCTTTCTCCGTGGTTCTGGTGCACAACCCGGGATTTCTCCAGGAGGTAGTTCAAGATGTGGCCCCCGACAGGAGCCCCCTAAATCAAACCAGATACATTGAAATAGTTCATCAATGTAGAGGAAAATATTTCTGATCTTGGTGGTCTATTCAAAGGCAAACAGGATACAAAATGACAGGCTATGAAATGATGGAAAATTATCTGTCCTTTTGTACCACAATCTCTGTTTCAGCTAAAACAGTAGCAATTTGAGTTTTGAAGCGTATGCAAAATGAGCTATCAAGTGACAATACCACGCCATTACACAGATCGTGGCTACAGCACATACCGAATGGGATCTTCACTTGGGTAAAATTCCTTCTCAGAAGGAATTCAACTCAAAGGAAAAGCAAGGAAACTACGAGTGTGGAGGGATTGCATATTGAGATGTTTAAAAGGCTGCAGGGCCGAGCCACTCGGTTCTTGCACGATGTTCATCTTCATAGCGTGGGGCAATTTGGAAGTGAATTCACAATCGAAACAAACACTATGTAAAGTTACACAGGACAGAGATTGTCTTCAGATCACAGCTGGCTTCTGTGGATTTTGTTTGGGAGCGTGGTGCACACATACCCTAGAAGTCAGAGGATTTAGTCTCACTGCCTCCTTACATAGAGAAATGAGGGAAGAAAGAGAGGGCAGCGCGTTCCATAAAATCCTCTGGAACTAAACTTTGCTACCACAGACTCTGCTTTCACTGTGGTCAAAGGAATGCAAAACCATTGCTCCACGCACACATCAGTACAAGAAAGCACAGGCAACAGAGAGTTGCTATGACTGGGACCAGTTCTGAAGTACAAAACAAATTTGAAGTTACCCTGTAATCAAACTGCACATCCATATATTTCCCAAATCGGCTGGAGTTGTCATTCCGAAGGGTTTTTGCATTTCCAAAGGCCTGAAATGAAAACGATTAGAGAAAAATAAGGACCAAATAAGGCTATTTATAAACACTTTGGTGAAGCTGCCAGTTGTTTATTTACAGCCATTAAAGCCTAGCTTTGCCCCAAGAAGGCAACAGATTGCTACCCAAGTTCTAATGCTGATCTTTATACCCAGTACAAGCACTGCAGATGGAGCGCGTCTCTGAAAACAATTCCACCTCCCCCACCAAGCTGATTTTAATGCCAGTTCGCTGCTGACAACATATGCCACGTCTGACAGTCCTGTCAAAGCTCCCCCCTTTCATCATGGCTGTTTGCTGAGGGTCACCCCCAGCTCCGCTCGCAGCAGGCACAGCCTGACAGGCTCTCCCTCCCCGGGAGCGCACCTTTCCCGCACAGGCAGCGGAAATATCACAGGGGACTGCAAAGACAGCTCGGGACTGGACACTAGAGGACACCACAGCACTAGAAAATGCACCCACAATTGCATTTATTAGAGGGCAATGCTGTGCCCAGGGCGCATGTGTCCCTCCCATCCTGGCTTTGCAGACTTCTCCAGCGCCCCAGGACTCTTTCCACGCCAAACACCCCTCTCTGCTCGCTGCCTGCCCGCTCCAGGACTGCTCCTGCTGGGCTGGGAAGGGCCAGCCAGTTCAGCAGCCCACGGCCACTTCTTTGGTTTGCAAGGGGACTGGGATTCCCCTGTGTGCAGTGAAACGATCCGCTACAAAGCGGCGTTCCCAGGACTCGCTCCTGGCTCTGCACCGAGTGCCCCGTGGGGTCCAGCTGCCCCCACCCCCTCGGCTGGAAAATGTGAGTGCTGCTGGTGTGACTCAACATCAAGCGCCCCTGCTCCAGAGTTACCTCCAGGACGGGATTGGATTGTAACAGACGGTCCTTCACGGTCTCGACCTGCTGGCTGGCGGGACAGGTCACGGCGTAGTACTGCAGGATCTTCTTGGTGGCCTCCGTTTTGCCAGCCCCGCTCTCCCCAGAGATGAGAATACACTGGTCCTTCCTCTCCGTCCGCAGGGAGCGGTACGAGTTGTCTGCAATGGCGTAGCTAAGGGACAACGACAGCCAGGCGTTAGTCTGTTTCCACAAGCAAAGGACAGAGACTCCTCAAAGACAATAGTCTGTTTCCACAAGCGAAGGACAGAGACTCCTCAAAGACAAACTCCCAGCAGAGATGCCTCAAACAGAAGTACGTGTCCATGGGGCAGGTACGAGCGCATCCCTGCACACCGGTGAGGAGACAGGAGATGGCCGTGAACACTTTCTGACATCTCTCAACCACCACAACCCGCTACATACACATCTTAACCTCCGAGCCAAGTTTCTGCAGCATGATAGCACAAATCTATAAAATTCCTTTAAAAACTGTTCTTCTGACTCTCTCCAATGAGAAGAGTTTCTGTAGAAGATGACTAAATGCTGCAGATAAACTTATTTTTCTAAATATACATGATCTGTTAACATTGGTCCCACAGGACAAAGAAAACCTTTACATTCAGGAAACATCTTGCTTTCCATTAATTTTTATTCCAGCTTATCTATGACGTGACGATACACTCAGGAGGTCACAACTGCACTTTGCTCACTGGGTGGCTCCAGAAAAGCCCAACCTCTCACAGCTTCTCTTGGATGGCAGGAAGAATCGGATAAGCCAGCACAGACTAATAATAAGCATCCCACAGGCTCCATAAGCTTCCATCCAACTTAGGTCAAACGCTACCCCAAACACCAGAGGGTTCCTCCTGCCCATCTACAGCCAAGGTTCGCTCCTGCTGCCCCAGAGCCCTGCTGCTTCCTTTGCTGCTTCTTCCTTCTCTTTTCCTCCCTGCCACAGACCAGACTGATACCAAGGATCACACACACTTTTACACCACCAGAGAGCGGGAGGATGAGGCTGAGAACGGTGGTACCGTCGGTACCTCTCACTGAGAGGAGAAGGAACATACAGGCACAATGGAAGAGGGTAAGAGAAAAGTGCAGTGTTAGCCCTTCACAATGCACTCATAGAAGACAACCTCCATATTTTCAGCTGTCTTACATGTGGTGATCAAGCAGATATCCTGTCTCCATACACTTGACAACCTTTTAGCAGCTTTGCTTTCCTTTTACCCCCTCTTTTTTTTTTCCTCCAAACGCTCATGCTGTGAAATTAATTACAAATAATCATGCCAAAATAACAGCCGTGGCCTTCTCAAGTCTATTAATACTTGGTGCTAAGGCAACACCAATGAGCTACCTAGCAACACAACTGCACACTTACCCCACTACAGTCATCAAGTCCTTCTCTTCCCATCTAAATTCTGTCTCTGGAGTATTTTGAACACGGTTGAATAAATGTAAATTTAATTTAAAGAACTGCCTCTAGACCGCGTGCCTTTATTAGAGGGGTTTATAGTACTGCAGGAAGCTAACAGTCATGCACACCACATACAGAATCACTTTACTTAAAGATGTTTATAGGTCCCCTTTGCAGTCACCATCTCTGAACCCCCTGGCAGGCTATAAATAGGGCAGGATGTGACAGATCACTCTGGGAAGTATGCTGTGTTTCAAGCCCATAGGGATAACTTCACTCCTTTAAATGACTACGTGTGACGCACTTCCCAGAAAGCCCAGCGCTCGGGCCTAGCCTTAAACTATTTTGACACTGGAATAGCAATCTTGAAGTATTTTGGCTTTCTAGAATCAGTTTAGAATAAGAGAAAGAGGAAAAAAAAACACCTGAAATACTGTAAAAGGAGAAGGACAAAGTAGTACAATACAGAGCAATTCAGTGCTCCTCAGAGTATTTTTAAATACATAAATAAACAAATAATGTAATGTAAATAATCAAATAACGTAATGTTTTTAAATGGAACAATAAAAACAGTTAACAAAGCCCACTCTTTTCCCAGTTGGAGCAGCACTGGTATTTGGTACCGCAGTTCTCAAGGGTTTACCGATGAGCTGCAGGTTTTCCAATTTCTTATGGGACTAGTTAAAACAAGAGAACAGCCAAAGAAATAATCACCTACTTTGTGATTTAAGTCACTTTGTGTAGCACATACAGGAATTAAAGCAGAGCTGACAGCACTCCCCGTTAGACGTGAGCATGGCCACCGTGCCCAGTCCCACACCTACTGCACACAAACAAAAAGGCAGCCACAGCCCCAGAAATTTTCCAGAGTCACAGAATTCCCCCCGAAGGACAAAGCAGCCCTTGAGAGCGCCCTGATCACGGGCAGAAGTGGCTGCGTCCAGGCCAGATCTTTGCCTGGAAGGCAGGACTGAAGGGAACCTACGGAGCAACAACACTTGGCCAGTGAGAGCTGATGGTGGAATTTTGAGCTGCTGCTTCTGCACCCTCTGCTGCTTCACCAGAGCTGCCCCACGCTGATTTAAACCACTGCCGGGTACTTTCTGGGGACAGATCCCTTTACTCAGGGCACCTGCACATCCACACGATGCACTGACACACCTACAGCAAGGGGAGAACTCAGCACATGTGAATACAGGGTTTTTTTTCCAAGTTCAATCATTCCCAAGACACATCCACACAAAACGCTATAATAATCACATTTTTATCATAAAAAATACAAGTTCAAGTGCTCAGACTTTCCCAAGTACTGGTGTGTCTCTCCCTCTCTGTGCTTGTAGCGCATTCTGCTTTGCTTACTCTCCCGGGCCGCGTGCCAGTAATAAGAAACAATCCAAATAGTTTGCTCAAAAATAATATCATTTACTCTTCCAAGACCTCTTTAAAAAAAAAAAAAAGAAAAAGAAAAAGAAAAAAGAAAAACCCACAAAAAAAACCTCCAAGAGGTGCTCAGAATTTGGCCTTTGATCCTAGAAGAAAACATTTTGGAGCCAAATGTCCTCTTAGTCATCTTTCTCCTTCAGTCTGACAAAAAAATTTCAAATGGTTTCAAAAATAACTTTAAACCTCAAACTTTTCTCTCTCTTTTTTTTATGGGAAATTGGGAATGCTCACCAGGCCAGACCATGTAAATAAATACATTCCGTGTTCCAACAGGCTGACGGTATCTTAGCAACAAGGGAAATACCAGATAAATATTGGTCAGGCGGTAACAGCAGAGGTAGGAAAGAACCCCCCCACACGTATAGACACACTCTTTCCCCGCGTTAGCCCGAGGCTGGAGGAGCCAGGCAGCAGCAGGGGAAACTCGCAGACCCCAAGTAACCCTGGAACAATGAACTCCCGTCCTGCCAGGGCTGGGTGAGCAGCTCCGTTCCTCCAGCCAGGAAGGAACCAACTCCCTTTCCAAATACTGCTCTCGCAAAGGCAACTCGTCCTCTTTGGAGAGAGGAACAGGAATAGAAAGAGCTGGACACCACACCCTCCGGAGGATCCTGAATATCCCTAGGACTTTTAGTGCCGCATCTGGGACAAGGAGAAGTCCCATTATGCTTGTTTTCACATGTCATTATTGCACATGCCTCGGTGGGAAGGGCACAAGCTGCACTGTTTACCCACAGGCCACTCACAGGTGAGGAGAAACTTCGTAGAAGCTGACACCACGGTATCGCTCCATGTTCTGTTTAGTGTAGATTTCCAGCTCCTTGTACGGATTAACAGACACCAGAACTGAGCCAATGTATGTCTGGAAAAGAGAACACAAAGGAGCGAGAGGTTACAGAAGGTCTGGCAGCGCATTCTCGGAGAGCCCAGACTGCTCTGAAGGCGTTATGCTGTCGACAAGGACAGGGTCGCCTGCCCCGGTGCCCCGGAGATGCTGCTGAGGGCTCCCAAAGAGGCCAAGGGTGCTGAAGAAGTGACCTCTCAGCGCAGCGAGAATGACACTGCAGGAGTTACGCTCAACATGTTATCCTTGCAAACAGTTTTAGTGCTTCTAGCAAGCAGGGATACCGGGTTATTTCTGATTTTCTGATATACCAGTTAGGATCAAGTTCAAGCCTGTGGCTGCTGAAAGCCCACCAGAATGAATTCATGAAGTGGAAGAATGTGGTGTGAGTGGGATTTTCAGCGTTGACAAGCCCTGTAAATGCCAGCAGACCTCACCTGGAGCGCTGCAACGAATGCCTGCCTCGTACACGGCAGTACCCCAGACTAGTTCTGACACAAGCAACCGCTGTCTGTTAAAGCTGATACCACCATCTCCAAACCCCTCCACCTGCAGAGCAAAGCTACGGTACGTCTTCCGTAGCAAACACCCAAATTCAGGTCACCGAGGAACACTCTGACGTCCGTCAGCTCTGCTACTCACGTAGATCAGGTTCTCCTTGAAGCGCTTTCGCAGGTTTTCGATAAATGCTGCTTCGCTGGTGAAGTTCTCCAGCAGGACAAAGTCCTGCACCCCAACACGGTCGCGGGCCGTCAGAGCACTCTCCATGGTCAGCCGAATACCGTTAGTCCCCGCTCCCTGCAACCAAAAGGAGAGGAAGGTTGGGATATCTGTGGATTTGTACACACCTCGCCGCATCCAGAAGAACGACTAGCCACAATTACCCGTGGACAACCTACAAACAGGAGAGGATATGAGGATAACCCCAGTACTGTTGAAAACACTGGTCAATGTGTACTAACTCTTTATCAGTTGGTTTATCCTAATTGCTTTGATGAAAGACAAGCCAGCATTAGGGAGAAGTTACTGCTAAGTTTCCAGTCACTTTAGAGGAATCAATCAATGAAACAAACATTTCATAAAAAGAATAAAAGTTGGATTTCCTTTCCCAGGCGTCCTTTAGCAGGAGCGAGATTGAAATGTGTCCTCCCCTCTACTTTTCTCTTCCATTTCATAACGGGAAGTCATTTTGAGGTAAGGAATCTTTTATGACTAATGATGATTCATCTCATGAGCAAACAGCTTCACATTGCTGACCAATTTAAAAGCTTTAACAAGAACCCAATGGGAAAATCCTGGGAAACTTCAGAACCAATGCGAAATGGGCATTTCCACATCCCATGCCACCGTTACGAATTTAAGACCGTGACACTCTCATCTGTCCCATGCATCAAGCAACTTCTGTTCCCTGACCCTCTCTTAAAGGTTACATTTTCAACGTGATGCGGTTCAGACACAACCATCTCTGGAAAATGCAGGTCTGCTGACTCCTTACTTCTACCTCACGTACTAAAATCGGGGGAGGAAATGTGCCCCAAGTGACTCGGTTGCTACTTACAGGGAAAATTCCTACCCAGTGGACAGACGATGCAGAAGACGAGAGATGCTGAAGAAATCAGAGACGGGAGATAGAACGTATCAAACAAATTGCCTCACATCTGTCTGCATTTCCTTATCATATTCTTAAATTGCTTTGCAAACTCCTCACAGCAAGCACCCTTCTCCTTAAATCACCTCCCTAAAGCACTAACGCATTTCAGAGAATCTGTTGTTATGTTCTGGGATGCTGCCATCACTGGCACAGTTGCCACTGGAGCTTGTTCCCAACTTAGTTCCCAGGCATTAACAGCAAAATCCAGACACCCTCTCCTGTAGCCGAGTGACAAACCGGGAATGCCGGACCCCTGCTGGACACTCTCCTCCAGCCCCAAATCCCTGCACAAGGACGGAGAGGATTTTTGCTGACTCACGTTGTCAGGTAGTTCCTTTCTGCTCCTTCTCCAGATATAATAACGGTCAGAGCACTGGGGCTGGCGGCGTGCAGGGAAAAAATAAAATAAAATAGAAACAACCTTGGTCAGAAGAAAATTTAGCTTAAGTTTTGTTAGGTAGTAATAAAGGCAAGATCCCCCGAAGCATAAACTGGGGCCCAAACAGGTGCAAATTCTCTCAGGATGCAGTTCTTCAGACTTAGCAATCATTTACAAGTATAGTTTTGACTCTTTCTGCAAGTTATAATTGGCTTCCTTCCCGACAGCCCAGTGCCTGGGCATAAGTCATTTCACGAAACTGGCACCTTTCAGAATGAAAAATTATTTCCTACAACTCGCTACCAGGAAATCTCAAATCCAGACCCCCTCTAATGGCCCAAATACCACAAAGAAACATCGCTCAAAGTTCCCTTTTCATTTTTATCTTCTTTCAAATTCGTCTCATGGTCTGGAAGGCCTGATTTCTAAGCTTTGAAAGATCCAGTTCGTGAGGAATTCTGCAGATACTTTCATAAGTGATCTTTTTAAAATACCCAAACTTTTCCAAGCCAATCCCTCCACACCTTCAGCAAAATGCTTTCTTGGCTTCTTCTGCCCTCTTTGCCAAGGGGAAGAGAAAAGGGATAAGCTCTGGAGAGGGGAGGTGGTGAGATAAAGGACAACACTGGCAAAGGAAAGAGAGATAAATCACATACAAATAAACTCTCCCTAGAAATTAGAATCCTTCTATCAGAGTAGTGCAACCCCGGAGCAGGATTTGGACAAGGTAACGGGAACAAAGGCAAAAATCAAAAGAAAATAACTAGTTTTCAAGCGGGTAAGTTTATGAATACAGTTTTAAAACACAGCTGCCTCAAAAGCGACTGAGGAGAAACTTCCACCCTCACACAGTTAATCCAAGTTTATATAATCCTAAAGACTTTCACAGAAAACGTCACTTAGCAATTTTCAGCAGCTCTTTCATCAGCCACTCCCTCCAGCCCAGGACAAACTGATCCCAGCTGCACGCATCCAGCCGAAGGAAGAAGCAATTTATCCCCCGTACAACCCAGAAAACTGCACTTCGGCCACCTCCTCGGGGACCGGCATTTAAGGCTACAGAGCTTTCAGTTTCCTCCACGCTTTTTTTCTTCTCGTTCAGCTGCAACCTCTCTCCCCGTGAGAACAAAATAACTACCTGAAATTTTCAGTCAGTTAAAAAAAAAAAACCAAACAAGCACCTAAATGCAACTTTTTGGGATAATTAAATGTGACCAGGTTGTCCAGTTGACCTGATGCAGTCAGATTCTCTAGAATATAAACTTTAATCAAGTGTTGTACCCTCCCAAGCCTAAGTTCAATGCAAATATAAATGTCAGGCATAAACCGCAGCTGAAAATACGCGCTTCTCTGTGCCAGCGTTTGCTCATTTGCTTTATCGCTTATGTCCAAGTCCACCACCGACTTCAAATGTCAACATTAACTATTTGACTGCCAATGCTTTCAACGGATGCAATGTAAAAGGAGGTGAAATGAAATCCTTTTTGCAAAATGGAAATAGAACAGTAGTGCAGAAGGAAGAAAGTGGGGAGAGATGACAGTATTTAGAAAAAAAAAAAAATAATCATCGCAACGACGATCATGTATCCCTACTGAACGATGAGTGTGACATGAAGGCACTGAATAAATAACTACAATGTTAGTTATTTTATGTTAGCAGGCAGACATCAAATCTGGTGGCTGTAAATTAGTGCTAGAAAACTCAGTTGGGGGTGGGGGTCTGTGTGTGTGTAAATATGTTCCAGTGGAGCTAATTAACGATTAAAGCATTGCCTATGGACAGGACTGAGCATCTTTGCAGTGGACAGACTCATCTCTGCCAAAAACGCCTCCAGCTGCCGAGTTCATTTACAGCAGCCCCTGCTCTGCGCCGGGCTAGAGATCAGCTTGGACAACCCCGAAAGCCCTGTGCAGGGAGTGTGTATTCCAGATAATTAGGAGAATACAGGCTGTGAGGGTCCGATTGGACCCATCCTCGCAAAAATCAGTTTTCCTTGAAGCTGCTGAAAGAGCAGAGGGGTGGGACGAGCTGTTCCCACAGCGAGAACATGGGGGACAGGGCCGTCCCGCCTGCCCTCTGCGCTGCTGCACCCTTTGGCTCCAGTTCTTGTGCAATAAAACAGACTGGAAATCTGACACGGATTAAAACTAACTCAAATTTTTTTTTTTTATTTTTAATTATTTCAATCCAGGTCACTTTCCCACACTGTTTCACTCGCAATGGTGACAGATCCAGTGGCTCTAACACCGCGGAGATGGGCAGGGGGAGGTATTTCAGCAGCAGGGTCTGTTCCTGACGTTTTTAAGTGCTTGTGCAGCAATCACCTGAGAGGCAGGTTGTTGGGTGAAGTCTGAGAGCTCACCACCACCAAAGCAGAAGACTTCCCTCCTCTGGACTGCGCCTCCCTGGCATGAGTTAACACAAGCAATTACCTGTCTCTGAGCCAAACTGAAGCAACTCAACTAAGCCAGAAAAACAATGAGCTGGGGAAAAAAAAGAAGCCGGTATTTTTCTGTCAACGTAGGGAGCTGAATCACCTTACCATGGGATCAAGGTGGGTGTTGGATGCAGGGTGAGGAGGAAAGGTGTCCTCTTGGGAGAAAGAGGTAGATAGGCTAGCTCACCCTGCCTACAGGAATCAAAAGGAGGACCAGGCTCAGGATCCCAACCTTTGCAGGATACACCGTGCTAACGCCCCACCCAGCACTGGCTGCAAACTGGGAATTACAAAAATCTGAGCAATCTCCATCTGATCTCGGTGCCTGTGGGCTGGGAGTGCCTGTGCCTTCTCTCACCACGGCCTCTCATCCCGTGCTAAAAATCTCTGTCCTAATGGTCACTCCTGCTTGAGAAGAGCACGAGGTGACTTTTGCCGTGATGTTTCTCAAGCCCACCCTGAGGTGCAGTTCCAGGGGGACTCATTCCCACACTATTTTAACCCACTCTTTGCTTTTAATCTCTTCTCCAGAGCCGTCAGCACAACAGTGGCTCACCGCCAGGAAAGGAAAAGCCGTCAACTCCTGAATGGTGGGGACCAAGCCAGTGCAATTACCACAGCGGTACCACTTCCACATGCCTTTTTCTTCCTGGTGATTAAATTTTGGGAAAGCCTTTCGGCTGGTGTAAACTGGTGTGGCTGAATGCAGCCTGCGAGAGCCAGGTTTACGTTGGCTGAGGTTCCAGCTTTTCTTTGTATTCACATACAACAGAGTCAACAAGACCAGAGAACACCCTTCACAAAGAGCTCCTGGGAGCACAAAAGCACCCAAGACTACACCAGAGGGTTTCCCAAACTGAACTAGTGAGTCTCTGACACACTATTGTGAAGGTGTAAACAAACATTTTTCTTTTAAATGATGCTAAATGCCAAAGCATGATAAAGACTTTCCTCTGCTAAGGACTTAGAGATCTAAAACACCTCAAAAGCGAAAACCAAGACCTTTTGCTCTGCACAACAAAATCCAAAGTACTTGAGTCACTCACTCTGGGCACATCAGGGAAGTTTTCTTTTGTGATGGAAGATGGAGGGCAATTCTGCCAGGAGTTCAAGGCTGATGTGAACTGAGCAAGAAACTCACAGAATCACAGAATGACGCTGGGTTGGAAGGGACCTCTGGAGATCATCTAGTTCAACCCCCTGCCAAAGCAGGGCCACCCAGAGCAGGTTGCACAGGAACGTGTCCAGGCGGGGTTTGAATGCTCCAGAGAGGGAGACTCCACCGCCTCTCTGGGCAGCCTCTTCCAGGGCTCTGCCACCCTTAAAGTAAAGAAGTTCCTCCTCATGTTTAGATGGAACTTCCTATGTTCAAGTTTGTGCCTGTTACCTCTTGTTCTGTCACTGGGCACCACTGAAAAAAGACCGGCCCTGTCCTCTTGACACTCCTGACTCCTGCCGCTGCTTTGTCCACCAGCTGGTCTTTGGCCATGCAATACCCCATAGCCCAAGGTGTGTGTAGGAAGGAGGCTTTTACACCGAAATTCCCCAGCCTTGGTTTTCCCCGAGGGGTTCTGGTGTGGTCAGTGTTGGCACTGCAGTTCCAGAAGCACAAGCACTGCTGATTTGCAGCACTTGGCAGCTGAGGCCACTCATTCCTTCCTGGAGCATCCGTGAGCGATGTTTGTGAAAACACCTGGAGGTCCCAAAACGAACAGTCTTATTACGGAGCAGGGAAACTTTATAATCATCTCATTTAGACAGAAAAGTCACACGACATAAACAAAATTTCTGCTTCAACATCTAAAAAGGTGTGTTTTAATCTTTTCCTCTGACAATGCATTTGGACAAATCAGCCAGCATCCATTCCGTAGACCAGGAGACTCGCACTGAAACGACGGCAGGAAGTGGGTGCCGTATGGAAAGAGGGAGGCACCTTTATCTTGGTATCAAGTGAAAGATGATTGATCTGTGGGTTCCAGAAATAGTTACAAAGCCAGGAACGGAAGAATAGGCAAGAACCAAATATGAGAGGGAAGGGAAATTCAGATTAGATTCTGGAAGACAATAAGAAGCCTGAACCAAGAACAAACTTCTTGTGAGGAGGTGGCAGCTAAAACACATTTGTCTCCCGGACAGTAAGACATTCTTCACTGCCGTGCCAAAGCTGTAAGAAGGAAAAAAAAATAATCCTCCAATTTCTACTCCACTCTACAGCCTGGGAAAGGGTTTGGACACGGCATGGGCTAGACAGAAGAGCAGACAAAAATCAACTATTTCGTCCAGGGCCTCAATTCCTGAGGTGCAGAATGGGATAGCTCTTCTTCCCCTTTCCATGGAGAAAACAATAATGAAAACGACTGAGGTGGACCTGGACCAAGGGATCTTAAGTCAAGCACTTGTCGCCTGCCAGCGAATCCCTGACAGATTAAAGGGCATCCTCTTAGGATCCTCCTCCCTTTCGCCACAGTGAAAGTTAACTGCACATTTTGGACACAGAAAAACTCTGTTAGTCAACAGCCGGGTTGGAAAGAGGGTTCATATAATCTCACATAAAAATCCTCTGCAACCAACCACATGGATTTATCTGCGCTTTCTGAAGCCATCTGAACCATCTCAGACAATAATCTATACAACCCACATCTCATATATCGGACTTGTTTAATGAAAAAATGTCACAACAACATGACATTTTTTTATTTCTCTTTTAATTATGTAAGCCCAATGAAGAGCGCGGTATTTCCCAGAAGGTGGTAAGCTGTTCTGAGCAGACAACTTGAGAAAAATCACAACCGTCAGATCAAACGGGATCAAAACCAGACAACAACTCCGATGACACAGACTAGTAGAGTTAACGGGAACAACTTCAACTTGCAAGAAAAAAAAGTTACCATGTCAGCAGCTGCCACTCAAGGACCATTTATAGCAGAATCAGTTTTTATTCGTGCTTCTTTTAGAGCAATACGTCTCCAGCAAAGGAATGTCTGGAGTCAGGGAGCACTTGCCCATGCTCAAAACTTGCTTATCCCTCTCTGATACGTCCCTCCTGCTCCTAAAACACATGCTGAATGGATTTAACTACAGAATACGCTATTCAGAAAATCATATTAAGGAGGGAGAATTGCCACTTTCTCGCCTAATATCTGCAAATTTCTTCCATATTTTAAGTAGGCACAAACTGGAATACATTGAAACATAAAATAATTGGAAATACAAGGTAAGCAAGCTTATTCTGCTCTCACAAAGATTTGCTATGTCCCCACTAGCAAATTGCCCAGAAGTTAAAGTTCTGCCTCCCTCACTTTCCAAGCTACAGAGCCATTTAATCTCCCACCCTAACATGCAAAGCGGAATGGGAAATGTGAGCAATGTATCACACTGTGTGCATTATTTTAAGTATCTATTTAATGCATGTAGGTCGTGGGGAGTTAGAACTGTGAAAACAAAAATTTAATCTTTTGAAAAACAATAACGTAGGGTGTGGATATTGCTGCAATTAATTATGACTCTTAATATCTTAATCAATGATATTTGACACTTGCAACATTTAGAATAGTAAGAATCCATCTCAAAGGAGCTCAAATGTAAATCAGAAATGCAAATCATGATCGACCAGGAACTAAAGAAAGCAACAGATGTTTGCCTAGCAAGCAGGTGATATCATTTGTTCAATGTTTATGACATAATTATATTTTATAGACTTTACTTTTTTGGGAAGGGTGGGTAGGAAGTAAATTAGGAAAAAAGAGAAGGAATTAATAGTGAAAAGAAAAAAAGGAGTTATGAAAATAGATTTGAAGGAAAAGAAAAATGTTTAGCCCTAAGAGGGGATGCTGATATTTGTATCAACAAGCTAAGTATAAAATAGCAGGAAGAAAAATGAACTAAGCAAACCAGAAAGATCACCGAGGCTGGAAAAGTAAATACACTGAATTTCTATATTTAGGGAGCTGACATTTTTGCTCCTGACCAGATGTCACAAGCTGTTGCTCGTTAGAAGATGTTGCTGATCACAGCATACACAGCAGGACTACCTGTGACCACAGGTCACACACCTGTGCATCCCACAGAACAGGGGATGTCTTCAGCAGACAGACACATGCCATAAAAAGCAAAAACCCAGATCACTGCTCTCCCAAGGCAGTTTTGCCGTTGACTTCCAGACCAGACCGAGCAGGTGAGACGGGAGCAGGAACTCAAACCCTGGCCTACAGACAGGAATCCTGGCAGGCCCTTGCTCCCCTGCCTCCCCCCGTGCAGCAGTGGGGTGCTGACCCCACACCCTTATTCACTGCTCTTTGACATCTGCTGCTCTATTTCCCTCTGAACGCACACATCCTTTCTCCCCCCTCCCTGTAGCGTGGGTCACACACTCTTGCAGCGCTCTGTCCTTCCCCACAGCAGACCTTCCCACCTTCTCCACCGGATTCCACACACCCCACACAACCATTTCAGACCACTATGTCTTTCAAGGATAGTAAAACTTTCCGAACAGAACGAGTGCTCCAGTGCATTCCCAGGGCATGCGAAGGGCCCTTCCACACCCACATGTTCTCTCGGAGAACATCAAGCACCACCCTAGAACATCGCTGCTTATCACACTCTCATGTAACACATCTAAACCCCTTTCTCTATACCCACCACCGTGCAGAGATTTGCTGGCTCCCACAGTCCTCTGTGCCAACAGCAATCCAAGCACAAGCCTCTCGAGCACCATCATCCACACCTTCAAATATGCTGCCACAGAGAGGAACTAGGCAGGTCCTCCAGAAGCTCCCTGCTCCCCTTCATCACCGAGACCCTTTCTCAGACAGCGGTCAACACTAGACTATTTGGGAAAACACACAAGGATCTCCAGACTGAGCAGGTATGGGATACTCCCGTCCCAACTCTTCTTCCACAGTCAGAATGCTTAAATCTACACACATGATGTTTTCAATCCTTCTCTTCCTAAATTGGAGAAGTTTACCAATTAAAGCCTTGCACATTCTTATCCAGAAAAGCCCACATACACTCTTTTTTATAACGTTCCCTCATTCTTGACCTCAACATCTTCCAGTGTCAGTGAATTCCGTGGCTCAGTTATGCATTGTAGGAAAATAACCTTTGCATCTCTTTGGCAACCTTTAACTTAACTGAACGTCACCCTTCCTCTGTTACACCACAGCTCATCATCTGCCTTCTCTGTGGCATTATTGATTTGGGTTTTTTTCCCCCTTTCTCATCTCTTTTTTCCAGGTAACAATCCTAGCCTTCTCAATCTTTTGCCACATACTCATTCTTCTAAGCTCCAGACTCAGGCTTTCTCGTTGCTGCTAAACCCTGGACAAAGTTTTGCTAAAGTAAACACAGCCTGGAGGAACTGAGTGGCAATGAGTCCTTAGGCAGGTATTTCCTGCCGTTCCCTAGGGTGGTGGTCACAGAGAAAGGAGCCCACGTCCCCGGGAAGGACACCAGTGGGGTACATTCACATCCCCATGCCCCTTCCACCCAAGCCAAAGCTCCACCCTTTCTTCTCCCCTAAGGCAGTGCAGGGCTTTCCCCCCCCTCTCTTCCCACTTTCTCAACTCCCACCTTGGCTTCCTCCTCAAAACACGTACCTCCTGTTTGTTTTATTCCTATTTCAACCCCTTTCACATAACTTTCCAATGAAGGGGTCCTTCCGCAAAGCGGGCTGAAGCCTTTCACTTTCCTGCTGAAACCCTGAAAATATATCTCCCTTCTCCTCAGCCTGGATACACAGCTGAACGCTGCAAAACCCACCAAAACAGCTGAATAAACCTTACCGCGCTTCTGAACTTCATTTCTGCCTCCCGTCAGCTCCCGCAGCACTTGCAGAGACTTAGTTTACGCTGCTGCAAAAAGCAGGATTCTGAGGACAAGTTCTCTCTTCTGTCAGTTGCCTTTTTTTTTTTTCATGACATTTTTCGCTGCAGTCAGAATTCCCTCCCTCCCACCAGCTCCTACTGGAGCATCCTGGGGAGGGCGTTTTACGAGGAAGAGGGAGAGGAATTCTCCTCCCCTCCCGGAGAGGAGAGCTGAAGAGAAGCCAGCTGTCCCCTGCCTGCGGAGTCCCTGCTGCCCAGTGACAGGGAAAAAACGGAAAGACAAGTAATCACAGGCGCTGGAAAACCCGGTGCAGAGCCCAACGCGCAAAACCACAGCGAACGGGACAGGAAGCGATGTGCTCCGTTAGGGCGTGTTTTTGCACTGAAACAGCAGCAGCACCGTCAAGGGGGTTCCCTGAAACCACTCCCAGCTCACCCCAACCCCAGCAAAATTCCTCCCCCCCCGGGTTACAATTATGCTTGCAGGCACTTCTTGCAGCAAATTGAAGGACCACCAAGAGTTCAGGGGTAAGGGTTTGCCTTGTCTGCCCTTGCAAGGACTCAGGATAATGGCTACCACCCAGGTCCCCAAGGTCCTCATCACAAAATAACTTGCACCGAGTTAAGACCCTTCCGAGTCGGGCACAGTCAAGCCACTGTTGCCCTTAGTCTCCAATCCTTGCAAACCGAAGTACCACCTTTAGCTGTCTCTGAGGCCATCAGGGTTTGGTCTCTCACAAAAAAAATAATGGCCACAGCTACACCACAAGTGTGGAAAAACCATCCCCACTCCCCAGAGATACGGGCATTTGACAAACACCAAAATGTATAGGCTTTGCTAGCTCTAGGTGGAAAGTGAAAGGACAAGAGGCAATGGACGCAAGCTGGAAGAAGGAAAATTCCAGTTAGGTATTGGGAAATTTTTTCACAATGAGCGCTCTCAAATACTGGAACAGGGGCCCCAAGAAGTTGTGAAACTCCATCCTGAGAGATTTAAGACTCAACCAGACAATGCCTGAGCAACCTGCTATGAACTGGCCCTGCTTGGAAGCAGGGTTGAACCAGAGATCACCACAGGTCCCTTCCAACCCAAAATTATTCTATGATTCTCTCCATTATTTTGCTCCTCAAAGGTCTAGGCTACGCGTCCATCCTAAAGCAATAGTACAGGTACAGCAAATAAAGCTATGGATCTGTTACAGACAGCACATTGCCCTGGCGCAGGGCCCAGCCAAAGCGTACCGCTCTTCAGCTACTCCAGGTCACAAGTAGTTGACATTATGAGCAGGCAGACCCTGAAGGAGATGAGTTCCGTCCTGAGCCAGAGGACCTCCCCATTTCCAAGCACTGGCGATTAAAAAATTAGTCGATGTTTGATCCGACTCGTAGCAGCTAACGAAGATGATGGTTTCCTGGCTGCAAGTCTCCCCACGTAGGTAATCACAATCTGCACAAAGCATATTGCCACCCATTTCTCCTCTGTATCCCCCTCTTAACGGAGGCCCCTCCAAGCGAGCTGTGAAATGGGGCTCTGCAATGAGCCAAGAGCATGGCACGTGGCTACAAACGAGATGCAGGTTTATCCACGCCGTACAAGGCACCACACACACACAATAAGGCAAAATGCCTAACTTGCACCTGCAGTTTGGAGGTCTCCAACTTGATCTAAGACTACAAACTCATCAGCAGAATTTCCAGAGGTCATTTGCTCTAAATGCACGTGGCCACATCCGCACTCAGCAAACATCAGCTTGATCCAAACACCACCTAATTTTCCACGAGAACCTTAACAAAATTAATTGGAACATAATCTTTCCCGCTGTGCATCATCATCTGAAAAGAGATGAGACTTCTGCAGACTCTTCTTTTGCATCTATTCAAATACTTCCGAAATTCTGGTATCACACAATGTCAGCTATCACGACCCGTTCACTACCACAGAACAGAGGCAGCAAAATGAATAATGCCCTTTTGTCATCACAAAACTGTTTCAGAGGATATTCTTTTCCTTAAGTGAGGAAGCCTTTTTTCACCATCACAGGATAACAGAAGGAAGTGTAAATAAACCAATTCTCTTTCTCTAAGGGCCAAAGAGACTTTTTAGGTGCATTAGATCAGATATGACTGCAGGACTGCACGCAGCAGGCATTTACTACTAGGTTTACTAGAGTAAACCCTACTGTTCGTACCTGCCCAGAACCAACACTGACAAGCATCTCAGTTGTTGGAATCCATTTCCAGCGGTCCCTCAAGGCAGTCATCATCCAAGTTGTGCAGCACCAAAAGGCAGGTTCTCCAACCATTGAACACGCAGAGCCATGAAATCATTCCCAAGCTCAACTGCTGGTATTTCATGACTATCTGGAGTCAGCTCTTCTTAAAGAGCGTTGGTTTTTCTTTTTTTTTTTCTTATCAAAACACATAATTTTCAAATTGTATTACAGAAAGGGGAAAGTCAAGCTTTAAAGTAAAAAGATTTAAATCAAAAAGCTACTTGCTTTACTTTAAAGCTTTTTAAAGCAAAACAAGACTGCATGGCCACTGCTCACTCAGAACAAGAGGCTATTTAAAACCCAAGCAATGTAGCAGATGTTGTCGGTGGCTGGGCGCAGCACTCCCCTCTAATTAGCCCTGACCCAAGGCATCGATCTCAGAGATCCTGCGCTGCGGTGGATGGCATTCCTCACAGGAAGAAGGTGCCAGCGTTTACAAGGATTTGTGACAAAGCTTGGGCAACGCTTCTGGAGAGCATTGTGGTGCCACCAGCTCTTCTGCCCTTGTTAGATTCCATTTTGAAAAATTATTTGTGGTACCTCTCAATTCTTGCACAACTATTTGGCACGATTTTTATTGACTTCTTATCGTCAAGCAATGGAGAAGTTTGGTGAATTAATAAGGGAGGCAGCCTCAGGACACATTTCACAGGTGGGTTTAGCACCGGTGTATTTCAGAACATTGAAAGAAACAAGACACTGCTGCAAAGCCAGGCTCAGTGCAGGAACACAGGTAAGATCAAAGGTAACTCTAAGCTGCATTTCCCAAATTGAGCCACATTAACCACCACTGAATCCCAACAGCAAGCCCTGAGCCAGGAGTTTTCCAAGCATAA
>VXAK01016672.1:0-33710 GCA_013399435.1 Arenaria interpres
GGGTGGTTGTCAATAGGAAGGGGGCAGTCTTTTTCCAATGGTGACCCATGCCAGGACAAGAGGAAATGGACACAAACTTGAGCATAAGAAGTTCCACCTAAACATGAGAAGGAAATTCTTTTCTGTGGGGGTGGCAGAGCACTGGAACAGGCTGCCCAGGGAGGTGGTGGAGTCTCTGTTGCCAGAGGAATTCAAAACCTGCCCAGACACATTCCTGTGCAACCTGCTCTAGATGGACCTGGTTTGGCAGGGGAGTTGGACTAGATGATCTCCAGAGGTCCCTTCCAACCCCATATCATTCTGTGATTCTGTAATGTTAGTTGTGCTAACTTGAATTTGCTATAGCCTGAGGGCATGCACTCAAACTGTAGTTTAGTAAGTGTATGATAATCAGGTTAAGCCATGATATATGGTCACAGAGGTGTGCAGGGACTGATATGGGAGTCAGATGGTATGTCATAAAATGCTACAGCATTGCCTTAATTTTCTATAGGTAGATTCAATTTATTATCTGAGTTCTAATTTATATTGCCTACATCTGCTGTCACTAATGATTAACTTAAAATCTGTTTGAAAACAATAGAATTTAGGACTGTTTTGTGTACGATTCTCAGATCATGAGAGTATTATTTAATTTATTTTAATATTTCAGCATGCAAAGTAAAGTCAGATTTAAACTAAACATGTTTTTCTGGTTTGTCTAACTTGTCTAAAATTAGTAATATTAATTAGATTGAGGAAAGTTTTCATATATTCATTTTTTCATTTTATGTAACATTACAAAAATATTGTGCACCTAGGAACTATTGCCAACATTTGAGGATGAACTGCTGAGGAACATTATTGAAAGCTGCTTATGTATCTGTTTAAAATCAATGTGAGCCTGATCTCAAGCCCCTTCCAAGAATATCCAGAGCATACAGTGGTGTAATATTTAGTTTATGAGAATAACACAGAAGTCTGAGTAATACTGTATCATCTATTTTAAGAAGTTCTCTGTGATTTTTATTTAGGAGAAATTTTGAATATTAGTGATATTTTGATTTTAAAATCATTTGTTCTTGTCTAAGGAAAACGAAGACAATGAAACTTGTTGGTTCTGCTGTTGCCATTCTGCACAAGATACTTCAGAGATACTATTTGGTCAAAGAATCAAAGGTAAAGGATAAATCTTGGTCTGATAAATCACTGAAATTAACCACTGAAATTAAGAAACTAATTATTCCATTAAATAATTTTTGGGACCGAAAGAGGTTTCACAAAATGTTTGTCTCACCTAGATTCAGTTCAACCCATTAAAAATATTGAGAGCCATATTTCTGAGTTTCTGAGGTTTTATTACTTAATCACAAAGTTAATACAAATCTTTGTGTTGTTAAACACAGCTGCTGTTCTTTGGAAATACTCAGGACCTTGCTATTTTTGTTTATTTTAAAATGTCGTTCCAGACACAAATAGATGTAATGACATAAGTATGTCTAGAGAGTCTGTAACGTTATTTACTCTACCAACTCATTGCAAAGATGTACCTTACTATTAATGAGGATGATTTATCTGTTCAGGAACATACTGCATGAATAGTGCTTTACAACATAGGTTACTATAGTAACACTTCTGTAGTTTTAGACTCACATTCCAGTACATCTTATTTTATTTTTCAAGTGCTCTTTGTGAACATTTTTAAATTAGCTTATCGCTTGAAAACATTCGTGAAGGACTTTTTTACCTCAATATTATTTAATATGGTTGTTATGGCAACAATATATTTCTCTTGATATTTTACCTATGAAGTGAGAGTGGCTGTACCTCAAGCAAATAGGGAGGAAAGAAAAGTGTTCATATAGTTTTATTTCTACACGTGTGGCTCCACCTAACAACAGTGAGTTTAGCACAAAGTATAAAGAGGGTTTGGGCTGTACCTTCCTCTTCTTAGGCTTTACACTGACGCGCGCAGAATCTTGATCAATAAGATTGATTAACATACATGATAATGTTGCAGTTGCAGGCTTTGTGGTGAGATAATTAGCTGATATGAGATACTTTGAGACAAACTTAATATTGAAGGTAGAATACAAGTCTCCCTTATTTTGATCCTCTCTTGGTAGGAAGAGAAGCATAAATAGAGGACTATGAAGAGATAGAATCTCCCAGTCTCTCTCATGGGTCTCTAGCACCTTACAAAAGTTCATATTTAAACATTTTTTGGGGGAAAAAAAAGAGAAAGTACTTTGTCAAAGCAAATTCTCAGATCCTTGCTGCATTATATCCATTTACCAGCCAACAGCGTGTATATATATACAGCGCTCCATTTAGGTGATTTAAATATGATTAGATCCTAGCATTAAAGTGAATAATTTGTATTTGAGAATGGAAGAGTGACTATATGGATACAGATCTCTTACCCTCAGATTCATGCAATTATGGAACGGTATGTGTTGGTATGGAAATCTAGCTTATATTAACAGATGTTTCAAATAATTTCATTGTTGATACTTATGTTGGTCAACTTGAAATGCATGGTTCAAATTAAAATTACCATTACAATAAAAGTACCAATCGGTGCCCTTCCATGCTGTAAGAAACAGTGGTACAGCCCAGTGTCATATTAGGCAGAATTTAGATTACTTGTTTTGGGTAATTTATAAGCATCTTCTATGTTTATCAGTAGTTACATACTCTTTAATTAAAATGAACAGAACAGGAATATTAAGCACAGTATTTCTTAGATTCAGAGGTATAATAAAATCTTGCAATAATTATTTCTAATGTATATCAAAGTATTATAAACTAAGCTTTGGATCTCTTACCCTGAGAATTAATCACTGCTAGTTAATTGAATTTGTGATCCAACAAATCCCTATCTTCACCATCAAACAGTCTCTAAATGAATACTGAAATTCTGGTAAAATTTAACTTCTCATACCAGTAAATGGTACAAGATTCTATTCCCTCTATCTCTGCTGAGCAAAGTGGTTATTGAAAGTTGCAATCATTCAAGTTCAAGAAGACTGTACAAAGGATCTTTTTTATTAAAACAAAGCATATAGCTGAGAGAGAACATTTCATATAAAACTACGAAGGTGTCTAGGAAGTAGAAGTAGTAACAGATAGCTGCATGTAAGATAAGGTGAAAAGTGGTGTAGTAAAAGTTGTTTACTGCAAAAACCGTAACTGGTTTGTGTTGTTTTTAAATGGACTGTGAATTATGCTTTTGCGTATTGTGAAAATAAGTTCAAAATTGAATAACACAGTAAACATAATAATTCAGGATAAATCATTCATGGACAGATCTAGAGTTAGTATGAATTTGTGCAGTGCTATGATGTCACTTGAGGAGCAGCCCCATGAATCTTTGCTAGTTGGGTGAGCTTTCAGGTGTTCCTGAAAACACTGCTTTGGGTCTTCATAAATGAGTAATTTTGTGTAAACCTTCCCTCGGTTTTGGTGCTCTGAAAGTAAATACATAAATATTGGGATTATTTTTGGAAAACGGATTAGCACTTTTCAAAAAGAAACTATGTACTCTACGATATGCTTCTAGTTTATGATTTTTCAAGAATATGCTACTGCTTTCTGATAATGAGATGCATACATTGAAAATCTGCCTCTGACATGTCTGACAGGAAAGAGATGTTAAAGAAGGTAGAAAGCATCTAGGGCTCACTTCTGCATGATGCTCACTTGTTTATAAAACTGTGCCTTTAATTATATTCCTCCATCAGGAAAGAGGTGTGATAGCCTCTAAGATCAAGCACAAGGATCTTGGGCAAGTTCTGGTGTTAATTTTAGTGGAATTACATTTGAGGACGTATTATCAAAATACTAATGTCTATCTCTGTTCAGATTTAATGGTATGCAGCAAAGCGGACAAACACTTCAAACGTACCCGTTTCTTTGGAAGTTGAAGCTTCTGCTTTATTTTGAAAGAATAATAAGCAATGAAAACATTGCATTGATTGTTTTCTCATTTTGCTGTGCAAACAGGCTTTGGAGAGATTTTTTTTTCTCTACTCTTTTATATTCGAACACTTCTGTTAAACTGGGCTGACTGTGCAGGTCCCAGGCTACAGCTGAGTCCATATTGTTCAATGTCAATCCGTTAGAACTAAGAAGTCACTTGTAGGTCATTCTGGGATCCCCATCTCTTCTAAATTCAAACCACTCATCTTCACTGTTCCTTGTAGGAAAAGTACAGAAAATAGTGGATTTTACCATGAGCTTATTTTTGAGGCCTGAACTAGAGGATGTGGATTCAACTTGTCTGAAATATTTCCTGGATTTTGACTGCTGTGCAGTCTAGTTGACTACTCATTTACAGTTGGCTTCCTAGGGCAGTTTTAGAATCCATGTTGACCATTTCTCTCAAAAGCAAGGTCTAGTGAAATCAGTATATCTGTATAAGCTGCGTGGACTCCCTGAGTTTGAGTGAGCAGACAAAGACTTGATACTTTGATCTAGAGAACTCCTGCTAGAAATGTTATTCTGTTATGGGTGGCTTTCTTTACATTTCAATAAATGTCTGACTTCTAATGGAGTATGTTATAATATATGTTCATTTTGATATTCTGTGAAAAACTCCACTTTTTCATAGGAAGAATTTAAATGTTTAAAGTGCAGCACAATAAGCATTTGTATGGCAAACCTTTTTCATGGGGATTTGTCACACCAAATATTTAATTAAATTGAGGTGAAATAGTGTTATTCATGCGAACCGGTTTTGTTAGAGTAATTAAACAGGTTCAAAAAGATTTCTCTGCACTTACTTTCCACATCAAGTACAGATTTATAAGGGAACCCTTCAGCAAAGATGGGTTCGATTTTTAGAGGTCACTAATAATATGACTTTGTCCCGTACCCTGGAAGCTGGAAGACCTAATTTCAACTGTGTAAGTGCTCAACGAATGACAATTACTGACTATGGTTTGTTTAAAGGAAAGAGAAAGAGAAGACAAATAGGATAACATAGGAAAACAAACTATGCTTTCCTAAATACAAAGATGGTGTCAAATCTTCCTCTCTGACTTCATTTTGAGCAACTGCTAAGCAGCTGGCTGCTTGCTACCTTCCCCGGGTAACATTTCATTTAAAGATTAGCACCTTCAAACTCTAAGGCTGTATCACTTCTTTTGCTGGGCAGTGAGACATCACGTAAGCTGAAGCTGACTGTGGTGTGAACTACTGTCATTCCAGCAGCCATTCTTGTTCTTAAGTGATTTCTGCTCTTTAGCAGCAGTGCTGCAGCAAACTGCACTATGTGTACCCCTGCTGCCCAAAGGAGATTTTATAAACTGTCTCCTTTTTTCTTTAAGGTTACAAGCTACTACTACATTAATGGAAGGCCTTGCCGGGCTCTCACAGTGCCTATTTTCCTTCCCGTTTTGACATGACCATTTCTTTACAGAAATATGAGAAAATACATGCACAAAAAGTATGTGTGTTTCAGGTTTCCTTCTTAGCTTTTTTTGTTTTCTAATTCTCTCTGTGAGGATCAGGCATTGCTTTCTAGCTTTCTTGCTGGGGAACCTAGCAAGCAGGTTGGCATATATTTCAGTGACTTAGGAAAGCACTAGTTTATGCAGTGGAGATATAATTGATTCCACAATATTATCTTCTGAAAGAGAAAGTCTAGTGATTTAGTAGGATGACTTTACATTACTATCGGAAAAGCTGGAAGTACTGTTCTGTATAAAGTAAAAGCATTTTGTTCCTGTGAAATGGCATTCAGCAATGAACACAAGCTTTTCTGTAGATCTCAAAAGTCTGGATACATATTTTTTCAGTTCATATTGAAAAAAAAAAAGAAAAAAAAAAAAAGATTTTTCTCTGTACCACCACTGAGTATTCCTCAGTTGAATCCATGCGATGTTTAACCTTACTGGCTATTTCCGAATATAACATTGTAAATGTGTCTCTGCTTTGGCTTTAGGTAACTTAAACATTAAATGCATGCACTACAGGAAGAAAAACTACATTCCCTTTAACTGGCTATGAAAAAGCAAAAGTCTGGTGTGTTTTATTCTAGTTCCTGCCAGAAACAACCATGCCACTGACAGCCTAATCACCAACTACATATCCCCTTTACCTGCCCTGCCTGTCTGACTGTGAGCTCATGCGGGCACGTGTTCGCTAAATCAGTCCGCTGATCTGTCTGACATCAGGGGGAGGGTTTACAACTGCCCATTAGGAAGGTAGCCCACAATTAGATTGGATTAAATTTAGTGTGAAGCTGCAGTCTTGGTCTGTGTTATAGCAATGTATTCTGCCTCAACAAGCAGAATAATTTGCTTGACACTGCAATAAATGAAATTTACAGGTGCTCTTCTGTAGGTAAAACTTAATGGTCATTATTCAGTTTTGTGTTAGGTGTAAGTTTAATCAAATTTGGCTGCATATAGCTTGTTGGAGATAAATACGAAAGCTTCCTAAGGAATTAGAAACTGTCAAATTGTCACAACACTGGCTTTGCTGTTAAAGTATGTATTAAGATATCAGGAAAAATGTTTCACATGTGGAAAACCCAGCTCTATTCAGTGTTCTGTGCAGAACTGATGGAATGTATCAGCTAGTGGGGCTGCAAAGGCAAGCAAAGAAGAAAAAGCACCTTTTGAAGAAATGTGTTGGTTGTCTGGAGTCATTATGGCTCATTTTATCATTCCTTTACTTATCAAAAGGGTTAAGACTTCTGCTTTTTTGGCAGATTGCGTAGGTGAAAATAAAAGTACCTCCATGTTTGTGTGTAACACTGTATTGCATCCAGTTTTATCATGAAAGAGTAGATTTTCGTGAAAAACCGTATGTCAGTCAGCTGTGAGAGAAACCATTATGTTGTCGTGGTTTAGGCTGAATTGACCTATGATGGCAACAGATGCTATTCTCCCACTTCTGGCTCCCAGGACAAGAGGAGGAGAGAGAAAGAGATTTACAAGTTTAGAAGGAACTAAACCACTTTAATGAATATTAATAATAAAATGAAAAGGAAAGAATGAAATAAATACAATGTATACAAAACTGTATCAAGCTCCCAGGATGATGTCACCAGCAGGCACTGGGGAAGTCCCAGAATGNTGACCCTCCAATGGGGCAAATAACAAAATTAGCTGACCTTGGTTGTTATAGCAGTAAGTATAAGCAAGAGCCTCTCTGCATACCATTCCTTGACATAAAAGTACAAACATTGGTCTTAACACTCTAAAACTGAACAGTTTTCTGCACTATATGCTGTTAATTTCAGAGGGTTAGAAGAGGCCTAGCTAAGAAGTAAAATTGCTGAACAAAAAGTTGGTTCTGTTTTACCTCAAACCGTAACGTGTAAATCTTGAAAAGATTTTTTTTATAAAACAAAATATTCATATATAGGGATTGAAATTCAAACCCCCCAAAACTGTGAAGAGCATGGAAAATTCTGGACTCAGCACGTATTGGCAATTTAAGTTTGAACAGATATGTATCCAAGAAGTGTGGGCACCTGTAAGAGGTGTGTTTTTTTGAAATCAGTCTGTAAGTCTTGCATGAATACATTTTTAGTATCTTTGCTTATGATCAGAAGAGAAAATAATACTGGCTCTGTTCTAAAAACTATGATTCAGAAGCGGACAGACATTTCAAGCGTGTAAATTCAGTGCAGTGGTAAAATATGTTATGATTTTTCCCTTTGTTTTTCTAGTTGTTTTTTTTTTTTCCTGAAGAGGTTTGTTCTCTTACTGTGCACAAGCTGATTTCTACAGCAGGGAAGAGAGCAGCAAGGCAGCTCTTGAGTTGCTTCGCCGTCTGTTTCTCATGTCTTTGTTCAAAATCCCTGATTGGAAGCTCATAAGCAATGTTGTCTTCTGGACACAGGTGAGGATATTGAGGCCCTTCCTATTATGTTGCTATTGCTTTGCACTTCTAATGTGTTTGCCATTTTTATTGGGAAATTATTCCTCAGCAGAAGCAGAAATTCACTAGCACAAACTGCGTAAGAAAGAACAAGGGTTGCTTGAAGTCTGAATAAAAAGTTTATGCACATTTGTTTTAAATTCCTACTAAGGTCAGTTGTGTCATATTTTATGTTAAAGAAGAAAAGGACTTGGACTTTTTAAGTACATTATTTACGTTTAACTGGCTTGGCCAGTCTCAAAAATATCCTGAGTGTCTTGCAGACAAATATGAATTTTAAAACTTTATATTTTAATACAATGTGTAAACTTTGTCTTTATTGTTTGCCTTGCATTTTTAGAAATTTCTTTAGGAGTTCTTGAATATCTTCAGACTTTTCTTTTTTACAAATTGTGATAATCCTGTGTATGTAAGGAAAGATGAGACTCCAATTATTGTTTGGTGTAAGGAAAAAATATGCTTGGTAATATCATGATGTTCTAATTTGGCATTAGTTCAACACAGAACATAGAATTTGCTACTAATTTTAGGCAACAGTGCATTTTTATTTCGGTTCAAAATAATATACAATGTATTCAGCTTCTGTGGCCTGTTCTACATCCTTTTCTAACAGTTGTGCTTGTGCTGTGCTGTGTACACTTAAAAGTTCTGCTGAAGATGTTTTAGAAGTCTTTGCTGGATCATACAATGGCTCTCCGTAAGGGGATGTATAAGCACAGGGGGGCACTGCTGCAATTCAAAACATGAAGAAGATAAAAGTAAAAAAAATCATACCAAAAAAGAATCCATTGTTGGATAATCTGAAGCAGAATAGAAGTGTTCAAAGGTACAGATGATGAGAACCTATAGAGACTCTTCCCCAGTGGCTGTTGATTAGATATGGTATGACTTTGTGGAAAATTTTGCAGTGGTCTGTTGCAGAGTTCTGATGTCTTTGTAGCGCTGATTATCAAAACATGAGAAGGATGGTATCAGGTGGCTTAAAAGGGTTAGAGACATCCTTCTGTGCGCAATACTCATGATTACAAAAAGGTATGTTCTCTTTTTCAGCAAGTAGATTTCTACTTAGAAACCTCATTGCATAAGGAATGATGAAATGTAGGAAGCACATCTGTTCTGTCCCGCTTTGTTTTTGCTTGAGTCTAAGTTATGTTTATTAGATTCTTTCTCTGTGTCTTGAGAACTGAAGCATAAATTGAGCTGACTGTATTATCCTTCGAAATCCTGTGAAAGGAGATGTAAAATAAATTCAGGTGTCACTGGAACAGCAAGAGATATTAGAGATGAAAAGCTGGCGTCCTTTGTACAATGCTGATGCCATGGAAATAATCAGTTTGCCTGATAAAGTTTATAAGCAAGAGAGGAAATTAAACTCAAACCTGTTCAATATGACAGACCTTTCTCAAAATCCCAGGTTCCTGGGTATGTTGACAGGAGATATTTAACAACATAAACTAGTAAACAAGTAGCACAGAAGTCCAAAGACTATTGAGGGTGTAAAAGTTTAATTCTGGGGTGGAAGAGGGTAAGAAGAGTCTGTGGCAGACAGACCAAATCACAGAATTATTTTGGTTGGAAAGGGACCCTTAAAGATCACCCTCACACTAAAGAATTCCTTACGTCTAATGTAAATCTCCCCTCTTTCAGCTTAAAACCATTATCCCTCATCCTATCGCTACACTCCTCAATAAAGACTCCCTCCCCATCTCTCCTGTAGGCCTCCTTTAAGTACTGGAAGGCTGCTTTAAGGTCTCCCTGGAGCCTTCTCTTCTCCGTGCTGAACAACCCCAACCCTCTTACCCTGTCTTCATAGGAGAGGTGCTCCAGCCCTCTGATCGTCTTTGTGGTTCTCCTCTGGACTCGCTCCAATGGGTCCATGTTCTTATGTTGGGGTCCCCAGATCTGGATGTAGTACTCTAGAGGGGCTGAATCACCTCCCTTGAACTGCTGGCCACGCTACTTTTGATGCAGCCCAGAATATGGCTTTCTTTTTTGCAAGTGCACAACGCCAGCTTACGTTGAGCTTGCATTTACCCAGCCTGTATTTGCTCTTGGGATTGCCCTGACCCACATGCAGGACAAGTCCAGGCAGATGATGTCAGTTGCTCTTTCTCTATGCACCAATGCTGTAGTCCCCTTGTAGAAGGCCGCCAAATTTGTCAGATGTGATTTGCCCTTAATGAAGCCATGTTGGCTGTCAGCAGTCACCTTGTTTTTCATGTGTCTTAGCAGATTTTCCAGGAAGATCTGCTCTACGATCTTCCTGGGCATACAGGTGAGACTGCCTGTAGTTCCTCAGGTCTTCCTTTTTTTTTTCTTTTTTTTTTTAAATGAGCATTATATTTACCTTTTTCCAGACAGAGGGAACTTCACTGGACTGCCTTGACTTCTCAAATATAATGGATAGTGGCTTAGCTACTTCATCCAGTGGTTGCATCAGGACCCGCAGATGTATCTCATCAGGTCCCATGGACTTCTGCACATTCAGGTTCCTCAGCTGGTCTCAAACCTGATCTACTCCTGTAGTGGGTGATACTACTGTATGCTTTATCCTTTGCTATATGTTGCTTTGAGCTATTTAATTCTGTTCTGCTGTGGCATTAGGTTGATTCTGCTTTGCTGTTATTAGGATATGCCAGTTATTTCATTGACTTCATTAATGCCTGGAGACATCCTGTATCATTTAATGAAGGCAAATATGGCAAATCTCTCTTATAGCTGTAAAAAGCAAGTGTAGTTAAGAAAAATATTTGCATACTATAATTGTTGGAGAACATTAGAACAAAGCATTCAAAGAACAGGCCCTAATAGTTTTTGGTCCAGAGATTTGAATTGCAGTTCTGATGCTGAAACACTGAGTAGCCTTATGAGAAGCGAGGAAAAAAAAGAAATATGATTGGTTTTATAGTCTTCTGCATATATAACATTCAGCTTTAGTTAATACTAATATTTTTCAGCTGCCATTTGTGGATTTAGTTGACTAAGTTCTATGAATATTAGTGAGTCATGCACCTAAATCTACTTAAAATATCTAAGCTTTTATTTACTATGCAGCTATTTAGACTAAGGTCCAGAAAGAACATCAGGGTCACATCCAGACTGCATTGGCTCAGCCTTCTGTCCTTCCAAGGCAGCTTAAATAAAATTTCCCATGATTTACCTGAGAATAAGCTGATTGACATACTTGCATTCTTATCGTGTGGCGTATGCGTAATATCAGCAGAATAGAAGCAGAGTACATGCACACATAGCTTACTGACCACGTTCTCACTGTAGATGAACTCTAAACAGATTTATTTTTTATTTTTTTTCCTCCTGTAGATGGGTTTATAATGTTCTCAAAGAGAAAAAATGAGTATATAGAATCAGGAGAAGTCCACAGAGCATAAAGAAAATTGTTTTAAGACTTACTACCTTATCTTCGTAGTACAGAGGCTTTTACCATGTGACTTTCTGAATTCTCAGGAACTAGTATGGCACAGTTAGTACTTACATAGGGGAAATTCTGTTTAGCAAAACAACTACAGTATCAGAGAGGGAACAAAGAGTGTGTACAAGGAGAACTGCAAGACGTTATCACCGTAACAAGAGTTTGTTCTCACCACAATTGTTTAATTAACACAGGAGAAAGTCCTTGGGAAGACAGATGAATTAATCGGTTTAGATATAAATATTTCTTCCTTACAGTCACAATAATGATTTTTTAAAATTGCAGTAATACACTAATGGGCCTCAAAACAGAATTTAATGCAACTGGAAGTTAGAAAATTGGGGTTTTTATGATAAATGATCAAATTTTTTCCAATTCTTCAGTTTGGCTCAGTTGGAAAGGAGTTAGAGTTGACTAAATGACTGGAGTCCATCCTCCCATCTTGCTCAAGGCTCCTTAGTTAAGTCACTTGGGTGAATTCACCCCAATAAAAAGAATACAAAACATTATTTGGTTATTAAATCTGAAGCCCTGAAGTGGTCAGGCCATTAGACTAGATGATCGTTGTAGGTCCCTTCCAACTGAACTATTCCCTCTCTTTAAAGGTCAATAATGACTTAGATATTGAACATGGAACCTGCTGGCCTTCTATACAGTTGCACTTCTTTCGAAGATTAATGATTTTTGATCAGTGATTAAACTACAGCTCAAATGGGAAGGTTTGGTGCTACATAGAACACACAACTTTGCTTTTAAAAAAAACCAACCCAACAATTTGGTGCAAGAAAATCATTGCTCTGGGAATACAGCCTTGCTAACATGGCGTTCTGCACAAGCTAAGTTTATGTATCTAAATCTGTATTTGAAAGAGAATGGCTCATTTTGAAAAAGCTATGAAGAAACTGAATTGCTGGGTGGATTATATGAAAAAGAAAAGGTACTGACAACTCTTCTCATTGTTAGTCTTTAAGGATTTTACCTGGGACAAATTCCTCTTGTTGTTGTGACAATTACGCCCAATAGAGCTGTTAGATAACATATGGGAATAATGTTTTCCTGCATTTAGTTTTCTCTGACTTCTTGCCCTTGCAGAAAGTGATGTCAGGTAAAAACAATCTTGTAGCAAATGTAACGTTTAGCCTAGAATTCTTATTGTACAGTGTATATACAAATTAACATAACAATTGATAATGGCCAAACATACTTAGTTGCCTTGAACTTCTTCTAGAGAATTTATGTTGGGAGCTACGTTTCCACAAACAAGAACGATGTCTGCATCTCAATTTTTACAGCCTTACAGCTGCTTTTCGCTAGTGCCTTCAGTTTGAAGTGAATCTTGTCACATTTGGACATTTCTTCTGATAAATTTGAACAGTGCATTTGCTTTTCTTCCTGTGATTGAATTGTTGAACACTTCTTAAGTAATTTCTATGTCAGGCCACCTCTTAATTCAGTTTTCACTGCCAACTACCCACTGACAAAGTGGTTCATTTCCATTTGCATTATTGTTTGCTACATATTTTCTGCCTTGTTCCCTTATTGTTGGCTGCTTATCTGCTGTGACTGAATCTTTTATAGTTTCTCAACAATCCTCAGTTCTTTCCTAGGCGCTCCATTCTTCAACAAAGTTTGTAACAAGAATGTATAGAATGAGGTCATCTTAGGTGACATTCTTTCTTTCATGTTACTATTTTTATACTTGTCCTTTGATCCTGTATTGATCACTTGTATAGGATCTGTTTTTTTTTTAAAAAAAAACTAATACATTTTCTTGTCTTGTTATCTCATTTTTAACTCTAGCAGATCCTCTTCTGATTTACTTATGCATTTTCTAAGGCAGGAGAATTTGAATGAAATAAAATTTGAACTAGTCATTGCATTTTCCTTCTACTTCTCAACAAAGGTTACTTTTTTACTTTTTGTTCTTCACTTCTCAGTTGTTACCTGCCTCTCCTGCTTATATTCATATACCTACTTTGTAAAGGTACCTTGGTTGGCCCAGAGCTGCATTCAGATCCTGCCCTTTTGTACACAGCATTTCAAAATGAAATCTTTCTTGTTATGTATACAGCTGAATATTTCTGTGTAAGCTGATGTTTCCTTTCATTTTAAGCTGTAACTACCTCTCTCTGATAATCAGATTTTCTATTCTTCAATCAATAAAAGTAAATAAATCTTCCTGGTTTGTCATTTTACCATGTCTTCTCTTTGAGATTACTCTGTCTGTTTTTGTCTTTTTCTTCATGCCCAAATTTTCATCCACTATTACCCCTCAGGAAAGTCCTGCATCTCCTTCTTCTAGCCTCTGCATAAAATGGACTTGCTTAACTGAATCTTGAAGTCATTGTCACTGCTGACCTCAGCAGCGTAACATAGTGCTTGAGTCTTGTTTGTGATCTGAGGGAAAATTTAAAGTAAACCTGTCCTTATGTTGAATGTTTTAGTGCTGTTATTTGTTGTTAGCCTTTTTTCAGAAGTTATATAGCAAAAAAGCTTCTATTTGCCAAATGCCACTTCTAGCTATTATGATTGAACTCCAGTAAATATGTGTCCAATTTACGACTTTGCTACTGCCAGAGATTAATAGAACTTTTCTGGTGCAGAGATGAAACTTCTGGTATATTCATAAGTTCTCAAACAAGTTACAGGTTATTAACTGAGGCACGTTAACCTACCCCATATGTGTGCTCCTTGCCAATACAAAAAAAAAAAGTGGATTTACTTAAAGCATCAGGAACAAGCTGTGGTAATGATCACAAGAACTTTCAAGCGCAGCAGCTTAATGTCTCATCAGCTTTGAAGTTAACGCTACTTTGAGAGGAGGCTGCACTAGATGATCTCCAGGTCCAGGGTTGTTATCCTGAATTTTGCCTTGCTTCCTCCTCACAGGATCCTGAGCTCAACCAACTTATGACCGTTTTGTCAGAATTTCCTGCAGCCAAATGATGCCAAATGTCCTGATACTCAGCAGTAACTAGACTGATTGAGTGACTAGACGAGTCATCTCCAAGGGATGTTTTCTAACTATATCAATAGATTTTTCATATGAATCCCTAATACTGAAGCATGTGTCACAGGTCCTATAGTTATAAGGAAATGCAGACTTTGTCTAAACTTAAATATTTCTTTGAAGGTTTTGTTTATTTAAAATGGCTCATATCTTAGGTTTTTCTGCAAACTATTCTCATCTGAATCCCTCAATATGTAGAGTTTTAGAAATAATCTCTATGGACTAGCGCTTGTCAGTATTTTGGACATTAGTTCATGAAGACAGTCCCTGGACTCAATGAATTCTTACAAACAGAGGACAAAAATGTACATTACAATAGGAAGTCTTCACCTTGGAGGGAATTTGCATTACTGTTCTTTGTAAGCAGTGGGTGTATTATTGTCAGGAAATTTCAATAACATACTGGATATATTGTAATAACTAGCAACTACTGGTGTAGCAAGTCGTTACCAGAGCATTGTGTTTCTATGTGTGTGTATTTGAATATATCATAGTTTCTGAAGAGTGATCTATTACTGACCTTGAGCAAAGATATGTGCATGATTAGCCTGTGCTAATAAAACCTTAGCTATCAGCAAACTACAGCTTGAAGGTTGTAACAGAGGCTACCAAAATGTGCAAATGCAAAATGATAGCATAGCTCTTGAAAGTACAAACAAAGCATGATACTAGAGGTATCAGAGCTATAAACAACTCACCAATGGTCATTAAATTAGTGCAACCTTGAAAGCTGTTAAAATCAGTTTTAGGGATAGTAGAGAAAACAGAGAGCAAGTATCCATCACATTAAAATACATAACCATATACAGTAAACTCATGTATAATATACAATTGTGGACCAATGAGAAAGGAGCTAGTAAGTGCCCTGTGTTAAAAAAAAAAATGTAAAAATGACCCCAAACACACCCAAGAGCAAGGTGGGATAAATTATCAACATCATACTCCTGATGGAGTGGGATGTTGACAAGTTCTTGTAACCCCCCATCCCAAGCCCAACACCATAAGCTGTGAACCTAGGGCAGCATGGAAAGAAGAGCAAAGAAAGAAGAGAAGCATAGAAACCTAGAGTGAACAGAGGAATACCAGACAAAGAAGTATATATTAGAAAGCTTGTGAATGTCAGTTTTAACTGTATTTATTAAGAACAAATTGCATAACTGGACTAATAATAATCTTTCAGCTAAACTTGCAAGACTTTAATTAGACTAATAAAAGATTCCTACTTTCACTTAGCAGGTATGTTTCTGTAGCCTACATAAATTGCATTGAGTGTTTCGTATGATACCACCTGCCCATGAGGGCTGAATGTTAAATTTGGAAGCAGCAATGCATGATAAAGATGTCAGTTGTTGCAATGGTTCTTTAGCCCAAGTTCTGTCTAAGTTTTTAGACACCTATTTCCAAGAACATCTCTGAGACTTGGCTGTCTTTCAAAGCACTCAAAAATATTCCTGAAGATGAACAAAGAAAGAAGTGAAAAATTTCTCTTTGATCCTTTGTACAGAAAGATGGGATCTTGTTATGGTAGCTTCTCACTGGGAAAAGGATGCATCTGTTGGATTTTTCCTATTTAGACGAGGTGATCACTTTTGTCATAAAAAAAGCTGCATTCACAGGAGCATTTACTGAAGTGGACTGAATTAGGAAACAGATGTGATTGAGTTTTGAACTGGATCATATTCACAGCAAATAAAATAATTCCTATTAGGCTCCTGTAGCGACACATACTATTTTGACAAGCTTAGTGTTAGTGACTAAAAAGCATAGAAAGATTCGTACAAACTGCAGTTTCAGGGGGACACTGTGTTACTGACTGACAACTGTCATTTAGGATTTTGCCCTAGAATATTATTTTAAAGAATGATGCTGTAAACTGAAATAAGAAGTGCTGAATTAATATCACCTGAAACCTTTTCACCCAGTAGTGATTACTCTGTCATTCAAGTGGACATTGCCTGATCTAAGATTCTATGCTTAGGTAAGGTAGGCAAGAAGTTTGTTGATAATAAAAGGTCTGTGTACAAAAGTGCATAATCCAAAGCCTCTATCTTCAGTCAAGTGATGTAGTTTTCATCTGGCAAGGAACTGGCATTTAAATGGTAAACTTCTAAGTTAGGTAGCACGATTTAGAGAACTTCTCAAATAACTATTTTGAAAGAAGATGAGTCATCGTAAAATGATCTATTCATAGAATCATGAAAAACATTAGGTTGCCTCTGGAGATTACTTATTCTAACCCTGTTCAGCACAGGGCCAACATTGTCGGTTTCCTCAGGCCCTTGTCTGTTAACCTTTACGTGTCTCCAGCACAGAGATTTCATGGCCTTACTGAGAAATCCAGTTTTTGACCACCCCTGTCTCTCTCTGCCCCATAACTTGGGGCCTTTCAGTGGATTTCATGCAGCATTTCAAAGTCTATCTTGTTCTGTGGAGCCCTAAACTGAACTTAGTTCTATAGTTGAGGCTTTATGAGTGCAGAATAGGGGAGAATAACTTTTTCGCTCATACTACTGCTTTTCTCAGAAGGTTTATTAATGCAAGCCAGTATGCACTTGACCTTCATTGTCTCAAGGACACAATTTTGATGCATTTTCAACTTGTCTAACATGGAAGAGTTTGTTTTCACTACTACAATCTTACTACACATAAATATCTCAATAACCATTTTTTTTTCCTATTGTTAAAAAGAAATACTCTACTGATCTGAGGGAACAGGTGCATTGTCTGCAATTTACTTCAAAAAAGAAAGTGTCAATCAAAATTACCTTATATCAGTTGCCTAAATAGCAATTTTTGCAATATTTATTAACTGATTCATAAAACTGTCTTCTTATTTTTATATGCTGTGATACAAACATAAGATGACTAAAATCAGCTTAGGTTTGAAAAATAGTTTTTATGTTAGAGTACAAAAATGCAAGTTCGGTAATTTTTGCAGGAAGAGATATATTCATCAAATCACAATCCATATGCAATATGAACTAATTAAAGAAGATATTAGATATACTTTAAATGTATAACTTTCTACTTTCATTTTTTTTTTCCTTTTTTACAGTCAGCTAGGTAGCAGACAAATACTATATAAGAGCAAAACACTTAGACTAGAAACAAGATGGCCTATTTTTTTTAGAGTATGATGCTGTAGAGATGAAACTGCAATAAATTCTGTTTGCTTCTGGGTGACATTATGGGTTACAAGAAAATGTGTAGCCTGACAAAATTTGCAGATTGGGCAAATCATCCACTTGGTACAACCATAACTTCCTTTAGAATAGGACAGTGGGTATAGTTTGAGATGGAGAGCTAGAAAAAATAGCATAAATTGCTCAGAATATTTCTCATAAAGGTTAATGTTATTTAAGATGAGAATTCAAGGTGATATTTGTTGCTTCTGCTTTTAAAAACAATCTGTTGTATCAGTTTTAAAGATTCTGTGCTTTTTTGTATAGTCTTAGCAGTGTTTTGAGATGTTTAAAAACTAGGAAGAATGGTGGATTTATAAATGGTAGAGGATTAAGCTTTTTGTCCTGTAGTAACCTGGAAAGGTTCTGTAAATTAATATGTTTAATTTATATTTCAAACAAAGGCTGAAATGCTACTTTTTCTGTCTTCTAAGCAAGCTTCAAGGGTTTAATCTGGGAGGCTGAACACTCTCCTTGTAAAGTTTGTGCTGTATGAGTTTTTTCTGTCCTAAATTGTCTCAGTATATAACATTTGAGCATGACAAATACTCTCCAAGAATTTATGTGATTAAATTTGTACCAGTCTGGAAAAAGTTACAAGCCGTATATAAATGAAGTCCCCACTTTCCGTCTTCTACAGTCAATCCCATTATGTGTATAACAAATACCTAAATAAGGAGAAAGCTGTAATGTTCAATAGATTCTCTTGTAGCATCAATCCATTTGCCCTGCTTTTGTCATTTGCCGAAGATATGTGTTTCAATTCAGAGAGTCATGCTGGCAAAAAGAGATTTATTATTTTTCAATGCCAGCTGGAAAACTTTGGGATAGTTATACAAATTGACTGAAGAATAGGAAAAATGGGGAAATGGGCTAAAATAATTCCAGAACCATGCAAAACTAAAAAGACAGGCCAAAATAAACATATGTCTTTTCTCAGGTGCTGTATTTTCTGTTGTTTTGATTATTCATAGCTGGAATAATTGGAGTTTATTTTGCCCTTGGTGATTTGTCCAGAGATTTTTGTTACTGGAATAAAAGCCCTATAAAGTTTGGTCATTAAAGCAAAACTGCAAAAGACCATGTTAGAATTTCCCTATTAGGAGATCTGTAATGATAAATCAGAAAAAGACAGAAAATGCATCAGTAATAAAACAGTCCTAAGAAAATATGTTGAAATTTTCTGTTAATTTCTTTAATCTTTCCAGTTTTTAAATGACACCTGTAGGACCCACTGTTGATTAATATTCAGGCCCATTTCTGACATTTGGCTTAATTTCAGTAGTAATTTCTGTGACTTGGTCTCATGGAAAATCTTTGGAAGGAAGAGCATCAGTCATACCAGCACAGAGGATACAGAATTAAAGTTTTCTGGAATAAATTTTGGACTCTTTTGGAAGAGACTGGCTCTGTCCTTGAAGAGAATAGCAAATGAAATCCGTGAAGACAAATTATTCTGAGAGCTGATAGATGCAGTATCACTGGGAAAGACAGAACATGTTTCTGCCAGGCGTGTTTGGGAATAGGGACTTGAATATTTTCATTAATCTTGTCATAGTTTATTGCTGCTAACTTCCACAACAGAGATGAATTTTCCTTTGTAGCAGTGGATGAGTATGCTTCCTGAAGAAGGCTTTGGCAATCCACCTTTTTCATATTCAGTTATTTAAACGTTTCATTCTTACTAGAATTAACTCATTACTTAATAGAATTGGGATAACTTTTAAAAAATGCTGTACTATTAAATTAGATCCAGATCACCCTAAATCACATCATATTGTTTTCTCTTTTTGATGTAGAAAGGTAATGCTGTTTAAGGCTCAGATTATTCAATAATGAAGTCCCCAGGCACTGTGGTGACTTGTGCTGGATTACTAAAGTCAAAATTCTAATTCTTCAAAACTAAGAAATCTCTAGTGAAATTTCCTTCTCATTTCAGATTTCAACAACTGTATCTCACTATATGCACTTTGTATTTACATCTTTGCAAACTGTAATAACTTGTTATCTGCTAGCATTATTCTGGAAAAAAAAAGAAGAGTAAAGTACAGAGACTGATCAGGAATTATTGATGGTCACCCTAAAAGTATGAGATAGCATAGAGATTCAGAAACAATGCTTATTAACTATAGAAAACTGCAGGAATGACTGGTAGAGAGAGGAGAGAAGACACTTTTCAAAGACATACCAGGCTTCGTATTGGGCTTTAAGGTTCCAGAAATAGGTCGCTAGGAGAGTGGTCTCAGAAATAATTAGTTCTTTCATGACTGGTTTTGTGTCACGTCTGCTTTAGACTGAGTAGCATAAATTGACATTAAGAAAACCTATATTGAGTTCTGTCTTATTTTTGAGTGTAACATCCATTTTTTTCTCTATGGGCAAATGTTCGTAGCAGTGAAAAAATTCTGTTCGTAATCAAGGGAAGAAAACACTCTTGAGACGCTTCCTCTTCAGCACCAGCCAGAAAAATGTTTTCAAAATAGCTATAAACAGGAGTTGCAAGTGTCTTCAGCTGTTCACTCCCTATTGCTTTCTAGACAGCTTTTCATCACTGTCTGTAAACTTGGGCTACATATGTTGCTGCAGGGACTCCCTTTTCCTCATCAGTTCTCAGCAGTCCAGGATTAAACATATCTGATTACTTAATATGTAGCCATTAAGCTTGTAATGAATAATTGCTGAAATGGTTTCCTCCAGTGAATGTGGCTGACATTTTTCTGATGTCTTTTAAGAGCTTAAGTTAATTGAACTCAAAATGAAAAGCTTCATTCTGAATTTCTAAAGCCAGTGACATTTTTGTCATGACCTCAAGTGAGACGGATATGAGGCCACATGGGCACAATTTGAGAATTCCTTATTTGCATGTCTGGTACTTCTGAGGTACCAGTATGAATGGGATTAAAAATCTGAATTGCAGTCCCAAAATCAGTGCTATGCCCTCTGCAGCTGAGAAGAATTTTTTTTAAGCAGCTGGAGCTGTTTGTCACTATGAAAGTGTTTTGAGTCTATGCCTGAAGGGGAATGAGTAACAACTGCTGGAAAAAATGGGCCCAGATCTGTACGCATCCTGAAATCTCAGTTCTCAAAAAGGCACTTTATTGTGTTTAGAATTGTAGATATTTAGATGCATGCATTTAATATATACATTTAACACAGTGAAATTACTCAGAACACTTAAATGTTTAAGTAGAAACAGGTGGCTAGGTAGTACAGAACAAGATTGACAAAAAAAGAGATGAGACAAGGGAAGAAGCAGATGTGCAGCAAAGTAGAACCAGCTTATTTCTATTATAGACATGTATTTTCTAGCAGAAGGTGAGTAGGATTTTTTTCTGGTAGCATCCACCAGTGTTTTTAATGGGCTGGTTGTAGATTAAATGAAATACAAAAGGGAGGAGAAGGCTTAATGTGGAAGAGTAGAAAGGGTATAGATGTAATTGAGGCTTTTGTTCACTAGTGAAATTGATTAAAAAACAACTTGAATTGAATCATAGCTTTTTTTTTTTCTGCCTACATCTTCATTTCTAAGTTGAATAAAACATAAGCCCTTGGGCTTCTAAGTGTGTTAGGTTTGCTCCTAATTAAATTTTTGACAAGCTTTAGAAACATAAATGTCAACAAAAATGATTAACTGGACAATTTCATTTTGAAAGGAGAAGCTAAATATATCTAACAATACCGAATTTGCCAATACTTTTTCAGTTCTTCCTTTTACAAATTAAGTAATCTTCATAGCAGAGCCTTTGAGGTTTTTTGATCATTTGTTTTAGCAAACGGTATATTTGAGAAGGAATCTCTTGTAAGTTTACTGGTGATGGATCTGAAACAGTCCATTGCAAAAGAGCCTAAAGATATGTAGGAGGACTGTGATGGCCTGGTCACTGAACATGAGTAGATCAATAAAAAGGAGAAATGGCACAGTAGTCCTATACTTCTGACTGTGAAATACAGGATTATTTCACTTATGACCCTATTTTAACTGCTGTGATCTCCCTTGAGGTCACAACTGCTAGTTTGGGAGCCACAGAACTAGAGTGAAGCGTTAGCCAGGAGGTGCAGAAATGAAGCTTGACAGCAGGCAGAGATGCCTTCCAGCAGAGACAATTCCCCATACTATTCTGAGCTGCTGGGTCTGTATAACAAGGAAGGTGTTCTCTGCTGGCTTGCTTTGATACAAGTGAAAAAAACTTATGAAGAGCTACACTAACAATTTCTTGTTTGCCTGTATTTGAGATCATTTAAGGTAAAAGTATAAACTAGAATAGCTCTCCCCCGACACCCGCCTTACCTTCTGCGTGCAGTCATTTGAAAAGTTAGTTTCTTGGGTTTGGTCACATTTGTTTCTTATTGTCTAATTATGATTAAAATTGCTTCCTACTAATATTTCTGTGTTTATAGCAGTCTAAGTAAAACTTTAGATTTTGAAGTAGCCTGCAGTAATGATTTCTGTTATTACGCAGCAGTAAGCTGACAGCCTTTGATAGATGATGCCTAATCAGCTACTGGCTACAACAGCTGAAGATCATACTTGCGTTAAGGGGGAAAATAAAGCGTAGTTAAAACTTGTGTTTGTAGTATTTTAAGTAGTGACAAAGATTCTCTACTGGGGCTCTGTGTAAGGAAGGAAACTGCTCAGCTATTTTAGGAAGTTATTTCTGTGGGTGCTAAGCAGTCTGATGGAAATGAAAATAGTATTTTAAAGAGATGCATATAAGCATTATTCATAGTTTGTATTAATGGATCTTCATTTTATTTTCCTTCTTTTATTTCAGAGATCTTTTATAACAGTAACAGCTAGGATTATTTTTTTGAGCAATTGTTCCTAATTTTCAATGAGAAATACCTCTTTTTTCAGAAAAGTAGTTTCCCATATTACATACTGGCATACTTTGGGGGGGAGGGTGTTCTGAAGGTCATCTCAGAGACTCTGTGGTGGTTATTACATTTTTTTTTAATTGCATCATTGGCTAGCATGAGAAAGTAAAAATTAACGTTTGGTTTTGATGTAAAAAGAAATTATGTTACCGCTGGTACTGTAGTTGTGATTTTTTTTTTTTCCCAAATTAATTGCTGTTAGTAAATCATTATGCTGCTTCTGATGTTGAAAATAACATGTATTGTGTGCAGTCATGTCAGTGCTTGTCTTTCATCTGACAATGAATCAGTGCTGCCCATACTGAAAATCAAAACAGGGTACTATGATAGAGTAAGAATACAACTTCATATAAATTATGTGAAAACTGCTGGTACTTTACTGGGTGACATTTTAAACCTGTAAAACATACAGGAAAATAAATAGGTAATTCCCGTTACTCAGCCCAAATGATCTTGCTGGTGCTGAGCTCTTCCTCTCTTTGCTGTTTGGCTGTCTTCAGAATGTTTGACCTCTAATGTTCTCATTAGTCTAGGGCTACTCGAGGATGTTGTCCAACCTTTGTCCCTGTGGAGTGGAGAGGAGGTCTAGTGATGGAGCCATTGGTGGCTGGCCGCCCTGCTCAGGCCATCAGAGAGGGTATGGCCTGCATTAGGGTCACCCTCAGCTTCTGGATAAGCTTCCAATAGGAGCAGCTGAGCCTTTATTACTAACTGCTTATGTGTAATGTGATTATAGGAGTTGAGTACTGTATTGACTTTCATGATGGATGGACATTTTCTTTCTTCAACTGTTTACAAACTAAAATCAGATTGAGTTATTAATGGGTAGCGTTGGATATGTCTGCTTGCATCTATAAGGTTACAAACTATCATACTTGCACAGCCAGATATTTTAAGAGGAGCCAACATAAAGTTTCATGACCATTTGAGATAGATTGTCACCATTCATCATATGCAGACAGTTCTATATGTCTTTTGTCCAGAATGATCATGTAAGTAAAAACTTCTGGCTCACAATGAATGTGGGAAATCCTGATTCATTAATTTAGTATCTTATACTTAATCCTTGATCATAAAACTTACATTTGACTGGTTAGACTCATGTTAAAAGAAATATCTATGATGTTATTTGAACAACAAAATAAAACAAACTATAACATAATTTTTGAAACATGGGAAGATAATATCTGACAGTAGAATGAAAATTAAGCGCGAGAAGTATTGAAGAGGCAGACTGTTCAAGAGCAGAATGAGCATTTGAGAAGATCATAGGAAGAATAAGGCAAGAATAAAGTAATGTGGAATTAATTGTAGGTTACTTTATTCCATATGTCTGAAAAACCTGAATTGGCTTCATTTCTGCATATTCAATGGTTCCATTTAGAAGTTTATGTATGTGTATTAGAGACATCATAGTTCTGCTTTAAGTAGAGAAAATAGTAGTATTCTAAATATCAGTTTGCTGTAATTTTTGACAAATTGTGGCTATTGTCTAGTGAGCAATGTCTTGTGATTACCTCTCTCTTAAGAGGCTGGACTATGACTGACTGACATAGAAACTACTATTCTACAGATAAATATGTAATTATTATTTGGAATTGTTTAGAAGACCCAGATGAAAGAGATGGGAAGTGAAGAATGGCAACATACTTTAGAATGCCATTAATTTACAGTAATTGGCATATCCAGTGCAATCACAGAATTTTATGAAACAGTCAATAAGGAGCAAATCACACTTATTTGCAGTCACAAGGCTTAGTTAGACTGCCTCTCTTGTTGCGGCAGCTGTGTTTCATTTCCTCTACACAGGGAGCGGAAAATGGTTTCCTGGGATAGGGAAAGGGCCAGAACATGTCAAAAGTCACTTTTTCACATAGACTTATATGAGGTGCGTCAGAAGTATTCAAAACACTATCTATAAGACTTCTTTTTGTTGCTTTATATTTTCTTGCTTTTATTTGGAGAAGGCATTAACTAATTTAATGTAATGGGATAAATGAAATATTAGAAGGCTGAGGAAGATTACTAGGTCACAGTCAGCTTGTTTTTTCTGTTTTTTGACAATAGACTGTTCTTACAAATGATATTGTGGGAACAAACCTAACTCTAATCTGAAGTGGGGTGTAAAGGAGGAAGGGAGACTCTTCTTCCTTTTCTAAATATACTGTGATAAAATGGAAGTGGAAAACATAACATTTGTTTCAATGACTTTGCATAGGTAATTGCTTAGTTATATATTTCCTTATCTTTGTAGAACCCATCTTAGGTGTAATTGTTGATTCAACTTCTGTTTAGAAGACCTTCCTGTATTTTACTCTCTGATCATAATGAAAGGGGATTTATAAGCTCTTTTTAATTACAAAATAAATCTAAGGTAGCAATAGAGACTAATAGTTCAGTACTCTGAGTTGATAAATAGCTATTTACAATCTTTATATCAACTATTTTCTATTGCAGCCTAGAGTTTTATGAGCAGAGCTGTGCACATGATAACATCTCTAACGTGGTTTATTTAAATCAAGACACAATGATAAAAACACACCCCAATGCTGAATTAGTCAATTTGTTGTAACTGAACAGTACATCACTATTAAGGTTCATAATGGGGTTTGTGAACTCAGTAGCTTCTCATCTAAATGAGATTTTATGGGATTTATATGTCTTTAATGCTAACTGTTCAAGATTTGTAGATGTTAAAATCAAATTTAAGTACCAAGCTCAAATGTATTCAGATGTTACAGTGTTGTTATTGGCTTTTTGCAAATGTCATCAAAATAGATGAGCACAGTAATAAATACCTCATGTTTCATAATATGCAAATAGTTAGCAAGCATAGATTTTTCAACTTTTCCCTTTTTTCAAATGGTAGATGGATTAATAACTGAGGTTATAATGAATACACAAATAAAATAATGTACAGTGATTCATGAAACAAGGTGGGAATAAATACTAACACTAAATAGGGAAAGAATGTACTCTGTCATCTCATCCAAAATACTCTGTACGTGAAGTAGTTAATTACAGTACTAAATACTGCTCAATTAAAGTATATCTGATTAAATTAGCATGTAATGGTATCCGAGCAGTTTAAGAATATCCACCAAAGTACCTGTTTCTGGTGAGTGGAGTGCAACCCTTCATTCTGTGCTACCCACCTTGTGCCAAAACACTGAAGCACTCGGTGCAATGGGCAAACCAGGCCTCTGAGTGGCCCCTTGGCTTAGCTCTGGATAAGAACTGTACAACACAGCTCAAAAAGAAGGATGCTGCTGTGAAAGGGGCTTAGAGGAGCTTGAGGGCTTTGTTATGGTTATGGTCGTCGTGATTTGTTCTTTGAATCATAAAGAGAATGATTTGTATTATTTTGATTGTAAGATTACAGTAAGTGAAATGTTTGCAACTTTCACCTGAGTATCACTACAGAAGGCATCAGAAGTTGAGAGCATGAGACACGCCATGTGATGTTGGCTTCTGGCCCCCAAATAGCCAGTCTGCTCTGAATCGATTAGCTCGTGAATGGCTGTGCTTGCTGCGGGACCAGAATCATAACACAGGAATGAAAAATTGACATGTTCTCATTTTTTTTAAAAATATAACTTAAAATGAAATGCATTGAATGAAACATTCGTTAGTATATATCAATGGTGAGCCATGCTGCTGCATAATGAGGCTTAAATACCATATAAGAAAGTGCTAAGCCTGTACAGTGAGTATTCTTGAAGGAAATTTCCCCCAAATCAGTCCAGTAAATCAGCTTTTATGTATGACTTGAATACAGTCTGATCAAGCCACAGAATAGTTTTCTTGTTGGAAATAAACTTCTGGCTTGTGATGAGGTTAAACATTGAAAACCTTCAATCAGTATTGGCTAGCTGTAGCAGAAATGTGCACTAGAGCCACTCACTGTTATGGGTCATAGCCTTTCCTCTCCTTAATACTATTAAAATGATAACTTGAGGGTGTTTTCAGTTAATGAGGTAATTACACTATCCTGGATTTGACCTTGGAGTTTATTACTCATTTAAGAAGAAATGAGAAGCTGAGATATGTCTTTGTTGCTGGACACATCTTGAAAATTTTGTATATAAGAGCCAATCAAAGCAAAAAGATTATGGTGGTGAATTGGAGTATATAAATTTGCATATTAATAGTGTTGCTGAGAAAAACCTGCACAGTGATCATGCAAATCTTTTAACTCTTGGCGATAATGGCTGTCTGTCAACGGCATTGCAGGGATCCACATGCTGCGTGTTCACTGAGAAGTACTGATATAACATATTTGCAAATAACAGAAACAATTCATAATACAAGGAAAAACATAAGTAAGAAAACTTTCCTGTGTAACTAAATTCTCATTTCCTGAATAGGTACTGCTATATAATTGGAATCCCTCTCCCTTTTTCATCACAGCAAGTTTAAATAAACACATTGAAAAAGCCTCAGCATTGCTTATGAAATGAAAAGTTCTCCATTCATTCTCTTTTACTGAAAAAAAAAAAACCCAACAAAAAAAAAAGCTCTGAATACAAGGTCAAACTTACTTTGCTGCTGTAAAATTGGAGATTTAAAAATTATAATTAAAATAATGTCCCAATAATAGATAAAAATCATTAACTATAAGGACATGGGCGCACAATTTCCTCTTAGATGGTATATATAGGAAGAGTTGCCATGGCTATCTGGTTTGCTTTTTTTCCGTGGAGAATACAGAAGTTTGTATTTTCTGGAACTCCGGGGAAAATAAGGACCAGTTGGAGCTAGCAGGCAAATTTGTCTTTGGGAAAAGAAAAAATAATCACACCCTTTTTATCACTTCTATTTGTTCTGTGATGTAAAAGATTCTCATATATTTTTCTGTAAATTTACAGAAAATATTATTATTGTGCTATAAGCACTTGTCTGCTTAATTTAATAAATACATTGGTTTGCAGTACTCTTCAGTAGTGTTTTCCTGTAATTAATACCATCATGGGTTTTTCTGTTTGCTTGCTTAATTTAACTACTAAACAACAGTATTATAATCTGGTTAAATATGTCATCATGGAGATTGTGAATTAAGAAATTTAGAAATTGGGGTCTTTTATAAAACACATTTAGTTTTTGGACTGTAGTTCTGTTGTAAGCATGTATGTCCTTTCCTTTGCAGGAGATTGTATTGGCAGGTTTGTAGAGAGGAAAAGAAGTATTTATGTAGTCTAGCACATTTGTTAGCACAACTTGCCCTGTTGTTAATTCAAGCTATTGTAAACCTCTTGCCCTAGGCCTCCTGGCAGAATATTTCTTTCTTAAAATTATCTACTTCTTCCATAGTCTGTGACACATGTTGTCCACTAATTGTTCTCCTCTTCATAGCAAGCTTCAGTTTGCATTTAGTCTCCCTGAAGACATTGAATATGTTAATTTAACAGGCTTCCTGCCACTCCAACATTTTTTCCTGTTCTACACCCTGCTAAGGTGGGGGGGATGTGCCAAAGGGAGAGGCTGTGGTGGAGAGAGCCCCCCAAACAGAACAGAAGAGGGAGCAGGGGCCAAAAGTATTGTGGGGGACATTGTTGTTATTTTATATAGGCAGGTTTGTGGCATTCTTCCCTGCCAGTGGTGTCTGACCTTTTCATATTCAGGAATGATCTTCCCATTTGAAAAAGTTGCAGGTCAAGATCAATATGAGTGTCAGATTATCCGCCCTTTTTTTTTGCTTTTTTTTTTTTTTTTCCTCTTAGTTGTCACATTTAAGTGTCCCAGTCTCAGAGCTCTTGTTCTGGCAGAATCGGTTTTCTCTGTGTTCCAGTGCTTCTCTAAGCACTGTTGACAGATGAGATTTTGTCTGTTCTCAAATTGCATTATAGAGAAACTTAGGTTCTGCATAAATGACAAAGAGATCCTTTGTTCTGGTCTGATGAGGACAGTAGATGGACCTCTGGAAAGCAGAAGGAAATGCTGCTATATTTTTTTCATGTGATGTACGTACATCGTGCTGCGTTGTTTTCCACGTGGTGTTTGGCTGGCAATTGCTTTGTTTGAGGCTCCTTAAACCTGTATTTCCTTATCTCTTTCCCTCTTTCTTCCATATTGAAGGAGATATCGTGACAGTCCATCTCTTTACATGACAGCTCCAGCTTTCATCTCATTTAACCAGTGCCAATGAACTCTAATTCATTAGAAGGGAAAAACAAGCTAAAAGTTTGCGAAATGAAAATTCATTCCTCTAGCTTTATAACTTGGAACTTTTAAGATGCTTTAAAAAAAGAAAATTTTGCACAGTCATCTTGAGGGATATACTCTTTTATTATACTGGACTGTGAAAAAAAAAATTAGAAGTCCAGTTCTGCATAAGGGTCTATTTATATAAAGTTGATAGTAACTGTATATAGTTATCAGAAAATCTAATTCACTTAATAAATATGTTTTCTTTTTCTGTAAGCATTCTAAGCGCCAAAATTGAGCTTCGTTGTAGAGAAGTTACAATATGAAATTTAAATTGGAGTAAATAAGTTTCATATGTTAATGCATGCAAGAATATACATTTTTCACTCCTTGGAAAATATTTGCTTACCCCTGTAGAAAACATTTCCAAAAATTAACAACAATAATTCAAATTTGGTTTGAGCTTACATTTAAGAGAGTTTATAGGAAATAGAATGATTAAGTTTAGCAGAACAGATGGATGTTACATAGTTCAAACTTGAGAATCAACTCTCCAAGAAAATGATCGACTACACGTTAACAGTTACTTTTGGTAATGGCTTGTAGTAAATGAACATGTTGGTTTATAATTGCAGGTTTTAGGCAAGTAACTTATTGGAATGCCTGCATCAATTTTGTTTGGTTTTAATATTATCCAATAACTTTAATAGGACTTGTGCACGAACTCTGAATATTTTATTAATTATGATCCCACTCACCAGTCACCCTTTGTTTTCTTGTCAATATTACTGACCACATTTCTAGTTATTTCCAGTAAATCTTTATATAAATAATGCAAACCAGGACAAGATGTTCCTGGGTCACAGCTGTGCCTATTTTAATCTATATTTAGATCTAGCTTCTAAATTGTTCTACTAATCTTGAGTCAATACCTGAGCACAAATAAAGTTACGATGACCATGTAACCTAGTGACGTTGTTAAGCACAGGAGTTCCATTATTTGTGTAAAGCAGTGAACAGCAAAAAGAAAATCCAGTTGAAAACAGTTGTATGCTCTATTATTCTAGCCTCTGCCTTTCATGAAGAAGATACAGAGAGTATTTAGTCATTCTTGTGGGATTTTAGTCATCCCTAATTCAGTTAAACCATTTTGACAGAAACATAATTAAGCTTCAGTGAGTTAAGTACTGTTTTTTCCAGCACACTGAAAAAAGTTATTTAATATTATGATTATCTTCAGCAATTTGACAGCAAATAAATATTTCAGATATTCAAATATAATTATATATATTCTTGAGACTAGAAAAAGATTTCACAATGACACGACTTCTGATTTTGATATGTAAAAATTGTTCCAAATGAGTGTACAGATGGAAATAAAAAGTCAGAGAAATAAATTTCCTACTCCTGTACTTTGACTGAAGTAGGTTTCTGGGCTTGTGATTGAAGAATTGATTTCATTTGTCATGCCTTATAGCTTTTACTTGAGCGTATTTTTTCCCTGTAATCTGTAGTCTTTGGGAACCGTGAATAGTCTTTGGGAACAATGAATGATAGAATTTCCTAAGAATATGGACAGAGAAATAAATGTTTTCTAACATTTTGTCACTTCTTCTCGGCACTGGCGAGGCTGCACCTCAAATACTGTGTCCAGTTTTGGCCCCCTCACTGAAGGAGGGACATTGAGGTGCTGGAATGTGTCCAAAGAGGAGCAATGATGCTGGTGGGGGGTCTAGAGCATTTAGACTTATAAGCAGCTGCTAAGAAAAATGGGATTGTTTAGTCTGGAGGCAAAGAGGCTTGGGGAGACCTTATCACTCTCTACAGCTACCTGAAAGTATGTTGTAGCGAGGTGGGAGTCAGTCTCTTCTCCCAAGTAACAAGTGATAAGACAAGAGGAAACAGCCTCAAGTTGCGCCAGGGGAGGTTTAGGATGGACATTAGGAAAAATTTCTTCACCAAAAGGGTTGTCAAACACTGGAGCAGGCTGCCCAGGGAAGTGGTTGATTCAACATCCCTGGAGGTACTTAAAAGACATGTAAATATGGGGCTTAGGGACATAGTTTCATGGTGTACTTGGGCAGTGCTAGGTTAGTGGTTGGACTTGATGATCTTAAACGTCTTTTCCAACCTGAACAATTCTGCGGCTCTATGAATCTGTGATTCTATAACATTGGTAACTATGCTTCACAGAAACCCAACCCTTTAAGTATGCCATTGTAATATTTGCATTGAGTAGCTGTATTTGGAACTATACTCAAAGATAATATGCAAGTCTGCCTAGTGGCAAAACAAGATTTCTTGAATATTTTAACAAATTTGGTGGAATCAGTAGGCCCATAAGATCAAATTTAGTAATATTGACCTCTCACTGAGTAAGTCCTCAGTTCAAAAGATTCAGACTCTCAGATGTCATATATTGCTTGCCTACCTGTTATATGAAAATAATATCAAGATGTACTTTTGAATGTTTTTAAAGGTTTCTTTTTTATTTAAAAATCAGGTTTTATTATTATAAGAAAAATTATCCAAGCATCTGAAATGTGCAACATTTCTTAAAATTTTAATTTTACTTTATTTTTTACATCCTTTCTGTTGAGCCATACAGCATTTTGGGAATCATTTAGGCAGTTTTAAATTTGGGCATAAATGTATCCTTATGGTTCAAAATTACTTTAAAAAGGCTACTACTGTTGTCATTATTATTAAATTACAACCTTTCTTTTAAGAAAACCCAAGTTTAAAAACATGGAAAGGACATATCTAAGAGGAAATATCTGCTTCTGGTATTGACTCTTATTTGCAAGCTGGCAGTTGGGAAATCGGTATAGTACATGTTTTTGTTAACTATTCCATGCATGACAAATGTAGGTAGTGATAAATGTTTTTGGAAGCATTAATAATGAATGGAAAGGTAAGCACATAAAGAAGAAAGGCAGAAGAGCAGCATTAATTGTCCTGACGCATTTCTTAGCCAAAGAATGTTTACATGGAAGGTGTCGTGGCAATTCTCACTCTAGGTGCTAGTTATGTTAGGACACTGGCCAGGATTAGGCTATTGAGTTATCGGTAACATCTCCAGTAACTTGGAAGATAAAGAAACAGTGGAAGTAGCAAAAGGGCTGCAATATTTTTATTTCACTGTATTCTCATCTGTGTTATGTTGTAATCCCTTATTGAAATTCCCTTTTTTTAAGGAGCAAAAGTGTTATGATAAGGAGAATATTACATTCTCTCATTACTTTCTCCATCTAAGCCTAATTTTCAGTGTTCTGATTTTAGTCCATCAGCTTCTAGCACACTCTTTATCTGGTCTAAGACAGGTACAGTCAAGTTGTTGTTTGTTTTGGTTTCTTTTTTCCTGTTGTTCTAGTCTTTTAACTTTTGCGGGCTTTAATAAAGAATTTTATTTAACCAGAGTATTACTGCCCAAGGCAATGTAAATAATAGCTTGTACGCAAAATGTTTACTGCCGTTGTATTGGTAGCTGCTGAGAACATGACTTTTCCTTTTCAATACTGCTGATGTTATTTCTCAGGGCATTTCTGTTCTTTAACTGCTCAGTAGGGCAAAAGTGCACTCTTCATCATGATAAAGAGGTGTTATCTTTTAGTATTCCTGGCCATATCTGTAATACAATAAAATCAAATAAAGAGCCAGCAGACAATTGAAGAATCTGTTGTCCTCTAATGATTGGCATCTTGACTTATAGACTGTCATTTTGGAATGACAAATTTTTCATTTACCAGCATGCAATTCCACTGAACCAAGTCCTCAAGTCTATCAAATGTACTTTTGATACAGGGCTAGTTTCAAAAGCGAACAAATTATGGTTTTTTAACATATTTGTTATCCACTCAGATTTTTCTTTATGTTTTGTAAAACTCCTACATAAGATGGGACTTCATATGTCTCTGTGCTTCAGCAATATGCTTGTTAAGGGCTCTTTTTAAGTGAGCAGTAAGGATTGAGATCTTGAAAAAGAGAACTAATCTAAAGAACAGAAAATCAAAGTAAAATATTTTTAGAAGCTTTTAGACCTTTTTTATTTAATTTTAGAATATTTTCTCTTTATTCTTTATATGCTGTTTCTGGAAGTTTTATACCTGCTACCAGCCATTCTCCCACTTCCTGAAACTCCACACAATCCAAGTAATTGTAAGCTAAAAGGATGCAAATATTTTCATGGCTAAGAAGAAGAGGGAAAAGACCGTGTCAGATAGATTTTTCCAGTTACTTGTTTGTTTGGCATTTTAAAAATATATGCATTTTTATCAGTCTTTACCAATAATTCCTAACAGGTATGTACCTGAACTGAGTCTATCCATTCCACTCATCTCTAATTGGCAATTGTAAGAAGATAAACGCTTCTGAAATAGTCATGGAATTTTAATTTATTTATCCCCACCAAAATATATAGGCTATATTATTTGTTAGATGTAGGTTTCCAAATAAATCATTTACTGAAAAAGAACAGATTAGAAACAATTGAAATTTTATTTATAGATGTTCCATGTATTTTATCATCTGCTCCTGTATTTCAGGTGAGCTAACTTTTTAAACTGCTGTAATGTTTTTATTGACTAAATTATAGAATTATATACCCCAGCTATCAAATGGTTCTTTTTATCCTGGCTACTACATTGTTTCAAATATTTACTCTTTTGTGAGCACTGCAGAGAATGCAGTGCTGATAATTGCTATGCTTTGAGCAGGATGCTCTGTTTTTAGATAAAGCATCCAGTTTCCCACATTGAGTAGGTATTACTGGAAAAAAATCAGGTCAGCTGTGTAAGCATATAAATATAAATCCAGACACACATATTATTAGATAATTATTTGGAAAATGTTGTTTCTCCCAATGAATAATTCCATTAGCAGCCTAAAAATTTTTTGGAGGAAGTATCAAAATGTGGGTAGAACGTGTAAGAGTGTGGAATAGAAAATGACCAGAGATACACTATTAAAATGACTTTTACTTGCAGAGGGGAAATTAACCATTTCCCTTCCATTGACCTAGGAGGGAACCACAGCAATTTTTTTTAGACAACAGTTAAATAAAAGGAGAAGATCCATAATACAACTTCTGACTCAAAGGTTTTACAGTAAAATCATAAAGAAACTGAACAGCCAGGCAGAAAAGGTACATATATAGTGAAATTAGACATAGGTACTAATGGACTAAAATTATCCA
>VXAK01016674.1:8313-26929 GCA_013399435.1 Arenaria interpres
CCAGTAAGATCTGCTACAAGTGAAATCACAGCTGGTAGTTTTATCACTGTTTTCCAGCTGGCATTTACTAAGAAAGGCAACACAGCTGAGCCAAACAGGTAAGAATGGAAAAGTTAATCTCCTATAATAAACACATCTTCTAAAAGCAAACACACATACACTATGTCTGAGCCATGCAGATCGATGAAGTACAACATCTTCTCCAGAAATGAAGCATTGTACTTACACATTAACCTGCTTCATTGCTATGGTGTCATTAAGTATTGTATCTCTCTGTTTAGAAAAGCCACCCACATGCCAGCCCCACTGATGTCTTCTAAGTACAGAGCGACAGCCCATTTTGTTGAGCAGTTTAAATGTTTCTGCTTTATGTGCCGTATATGGTTTGCAAGAGTGAAATATTGATATTGGACCAATAGGAAAAAGTCTCAATAAATTCAGCTGGCCCTCCAGAGCACTGTTTTGCAACTATGTGAGCTAGATCTTTAAAATAATTAAGAATTGTTTTTGAGGGCAGACATACAAGAGTACCAATATTCCAAAAATCAGAAGTGGATGAGAAGAAAGTAGAGACACCTACCTTGACTTCATTTCTTCATGATTGTTCACATGTCATCTGCTGTTCCAATACTGACTTTTCAACATAAAGTACACTACTCCCTCACTCACACTTGCACAGGATCTATGTTTTACACTTGCTGCAACAACTCCTTCTGGCAGTTCTTGTTGAACTATGTATTTGACAACATCTAATAGCTTTCCTTGGTTCTCTGCACTTTTAATTCTGACTGTGACACCACTTTCCAATCCAAAGTCCATCTACTGAAGCTAGCATGTAATAGCAGAATACATACAATTTCATATCTTTAGTATAATTCATCCCAAATCCATAGAGCAAGGCAAAGGGAAGGCAGGTGAGCAATTCTTAAAGACAACAAAAGAAATACAGACCTTAAAAAAGATTCTCTTAAAACCTATCCAGTGACTTCAAATTTTTGGTGCCTGTTATTTGATACACTTAAAAACACTCAAAGACGTTACTGAAGCCCAGGAGAAGAAAACAAGCATTCTGAAAATCCAGACTGCTAGTGCATGGAGAGGTATCAAGACAGGCTGAAATCTGCCAAAATAGAAGCTTTCTTTAAAACAAGAAAAATCTCCCTGTGAAGGAGTCATTCAAAGACAAATAGCAAGGTGAGAGCATTACCCAGGCACACACACCAGATGCCCTATGCGCTTCATTATGTACAGGACTGAAGGCCCAGAACCAATTAAGTAATTTACCCAGCATTGGAAAATAAAAACCGAAAATTTTTGTAATGCAATTTTTCATTATCTATTTTAGAGATGCATTTCTGCTAGTTATATTGGCAACATATCAGTTTCTCTCGTAAAGAAAAGGAGGAAGGAAACATAGTTCAGGTGGGTCTGCATACAGCAACTATTTACAGCCTGCAAATAGAGTGTTCTTCCATGAGAACAATTTTCCAGTTAGCCCTCGAATACTGCATTCCTCCTACTGTTCATTATCTTTCTACAAGGAGTTATAGATCTTTGGACTCCAGATTTCTGCAAAATAGATTTGTGTGCCTCTCTAGCCTCTCTCTAACCTTCATTTTTCAACCGAGGGGAAAAAAATGACTACTGCTTGCAAGTAGTTTAACACTTCGTTTTATCTTGCACATCTGAAACCGATCACACTTTTGTTTCAGAGGCATAAACACATTTGTGCTGATGCTCCTCTGGTTAGACAAGGCTGCACCTGGAATACGCTTGATGACCTCCTGTGCTTCGAATACTGCTGTATTCATTACAGAAGAATCAAAAAGGTCAGTATTAAATGATAATATACATATGTGCACACCCACATGCATGACCTACACAAAGTATGAGGTATAATTTTAATAATAAAGTATGTAATAAATTCAGTATATATGTGGAATTATGAAGATACTTAGCATGAAATTAAACTTATTGGGGCTGAAAGAAGGGTTTATGGCTACTGGAATTTTCTTTTGATGTTATTTATAAGTCGATAAATTTAACACTTCCTTTTATCTGATTATTCCAAAAGAGACAGAAAGCTGTAGTAAGCCATACAGTAAATCAAACAGGCCTCCTCATATGAGTTATTATTTTATATATGACCCATGGAGACTTTCACATTTACTGTTTGTGGGTCTTGCATCTTTTCATCCTTTTTCGCTTTCTGAAGTTGATCTCTTTCCAAAAAAGTTTGCACATTAAAAATCATTGCAGATGTCAAGTTAAAAAAAAAAAAACAGCAGTAAAAAAAAAAGACGTTTGCCCGTATCATTCAAAATCATACCCTATAAGAAGGTTTTATTCTGTCAAGTCTGTCCAAAACAGACTCTGAAGAAAACAGCACTAAATAATTCCTTAATGCTCAGCACTTACTCTGTTGTGAATGAACAATCATTATATCTATTCTGCTCATAGTTGCAGCAATTGTCCATATTAGGATACTCTAATGAAGCCTGTCATTAGCATGCTAAGCCACTTCAGTAGCTTAGCACTTCTTTTTGTTTTCATTTGGTTATTTGGCATGTAATTTGCATTTCTGTAAACCTCCAAGAGCTAAGCCTGCTGGGCTAGCAAGTCTCTGCTCTGCTCCGAGGGCAAACTCTGGGGTGTTACTGCAGCTCACGCTGTCACCTTTTAAATTAGATACTCCAAACATTGAAGGTATTCACATTTATGAGAAGTGGTACAACCAAAAAAGTTTATATTTGAATTTTGGTAGTTAAGAATACAGCTTGTCAAGACAAGTTTCTCTGGGGGAATTAAGTGCTCTCTAACCATAGCCCTTCATTCTGTATTCCTACAGAACGGTCGCCTTTCTCTTGATTCACCCCAAATTAACCTCACAGGAGTAATTTTATATATGCAACCATTCCAATGGTGACAGACTAGTGCTATAGAGGGGAAAAAAAGACAAAGCCTCTTATTTTACATTAGTTAAAATATTCTAAAGGTTACTAAAAAGTGTTTGCTTTTGGGGTAACAAAAGCATGGCTTGTCATGATTTTTGTTTTACATTGGGATTTCTGCATATGTGCAACCTTCCACCACACACACGCTTTTCCCCTGGTCCTCAGCATGCAGTAGTACAGTTCTTCACAAATTAACACGATGAACATGACCTTTCTTTTCAGACCAAATGCCAATATTCAGATCACTTCTGGAACTCACTTAAAGGAGTTGTACCTACATCTTATAGACTGCATGGGACCAAATTTGTCCTCTCCTAGATAAACACAGCATTGTGTTCCAGCTTTAGCTTTATTTTATGCCTAGTCCCACACCTCAGTACCTCTCTCTCCAGTAAGATAAAAAAGGCCAAACTATTTATTTTAAAAAGTACTTTCGTGATTCTGTGGTCTTCTGTAGGAAGACTTAGATCTTTTTGCCATTTTGAAGTAGAAAACTGCCCTTTAAATAGAATAAGACAACCAATCAGTTCAGAACAGATCTAAAAAAGACAATGTTTAATGCATGGCTTACTGCAGAATACTACCTAACCTCTTACCTCCCCAGCTGATATCATCTATTCAGCATGGCTATAGAAGGAGAGAAAATTTTAAAGAACATCAAGACCAGACAATGACACTGATATTTTGAGATGTAACCACTTTTCTTCTGAAACCATTTGAATGACAGCTTTAAGTTCATGTGGATTTACATAATTACAAATGCATTTAAGATTTAGTCCTGTTAATCTAAGTAGAAAGAACGTCCAAACATATCCTATGAACTACCAGCTGGGCTTGTTTAACTTGTGTTTTATTAAAAGACGCTGAATACACTGAAATGACACTTGAAGGACACTGCGCTCTTGATTCTGGATTTAAAAATCCAACAAGAGCAAGCTAAGAATATGTTAAAGCAAACATGTTTATGAACTAGCTAGAAATACAAGCTAAAGATGGGCCTATGAGACAGCATATGAAATCCTGCATATGTTGACTAGTTGAGGATTCGCATAGATGATGGATAGAAGATGGCATACACAGAAATTAAAGCAACTTTGATTTGAAACAGATGTCTGGAAAGTGTCTCCCTACCCCTTTACTTTAAAATAATGTATCATGAGAACAACTAGCACACCATTCAGGTAAAAGCAACTGGGCTGTTCAAAACAAACAGTAACAAGAGATCAAATAGAGTATGAGAAGTTAATGGGTTTTAGTAGAAGATATCTCTGCTCTCTGCTTTGTGACCAGTGGCACATATATATGAACAAAGATCACACCTATATAGATGCATATACACACAGAATCCTTTTGTGTTATTCTGAAAGCTGTTCAAAAAACCACAAAAGGAATAGCACCATTGAAAGTACCAAAAGTCTAGTGTATCATAAATAAAATACAACTTCAAAACCATAATCTTCATCTCTTTCCCTACATTCTAAAATTGATTTAAAAATTTTTGTGTTATTTGGAACCATATTTTCTCAGTGCTAGCACAAATGACCAGGACAGAGTCAGAAAATGCTCAGTCGTGAAATGCAAATCAGCCCTTGGCCAAAATATTTTAGTTTTCATAGATCCTGTAAAAGTAATTAAGACATCTTACACTCAAATGGTTTACACACCACATCCCTGAAAACCTAATTTATCAAAATTGCTTTTTGCTCCTCTGCTGGAAAGGTACTATATTGAAAAGCTAAAGGACACGTATGTGTCTGTATGCACAAAAATAAATCATATCCACAAAATTCTTGCACAGTACACATGGAAAACTGCAGAACTATGTAACAACATTAATTTTATTATGCACCTTTGACCAGCATTTTGTTTGCCCACTAATTCGGCTATTGGGATTACTTGTAACTTTCCAGCTCCTGAAGTAACGCTGAACTGCAGCCATTTGGTTCTTACATCAGATTCCAAAATGATTCTTCAGTCTCCCCTCACTTTTGGAGTTTCCATTAGGATAGCACCTGTCTATGATCCAGAGAGGAAAAGTTGTCTTAGCCAGCATTTATTTCTTGTCAAGATTGTTAAGTTTTATGGTTCATTATTTGTATGACTGTCTTTCTACAATCCAGATAAGTGTCTCATTCTGTTGCACACTACATCAGTATCTTTTTTAAAAGTTTATGAAGCAGAAGTAATTACAGGTGAAGGAAAAGTTCTGGAGGTATTGCAGGGAGGGCAGCCACCTCCAGCCACCTGTCCATATCTACATTAACTACATGAGCCTCGTGTTTTGCTGTGAATTGGATGCTCAGAGGAAGCTATCAGAAGGCTGCCTCTGAGGAGGGACTTGCGGACACTGCGATACCATCCGCACCATTCTGTACTGCAGCATGAGTCGATTCAAATAGAGACCATTTTCCCAAAACCACAACTGAACAGGAGAAGTGGTTTTGTTTTTCTGGAGTAGCTGGGAGAGGAATAACCTAGTTCAACTACCTTCAACAAACTCTGTAAGTACTCATTACCAGATATATAAATGACAACATGAGCAGTGAAGAGCCTCAGTCTCTCGATGGTCCATAAGATGCTTCTGGGCTGCTCAAGGTCAAAAGAGTCACAGGCACCAGACCCAGGTGGTTTTTCATTCTATCTTGCTAATTTAGGTACAAATCACAGTATTATCATTGTTATGAGAAAAAAGCAGGTTCACACTGTGTAACTTGAAGGAAATAACTATACTTCATGCACAGGAAAACTTCCATACTTTTAAAACTTCCTGTGAACTCCAGTCCTTATCTTAAGTTAATTTAAAAACCCAACCGTAGTACAGGGAGGTCTGAATGTTCCTAAATGACAGCCTTTCAATTACCAGAATATATTTATTAATGGTCACAACAACAAGAGCATGCAACACAGTCCAAACACTGTTTTCTGTATTTTAAACTAACTTTTCAGTAAATTTCAGTTCAGGACACTTAAAAACCTGAAGAGTATCCTCTCAATTGCAAGTAACCGCCATGCCAAAATTTTAAGCAAAATCTTTTTAAGCCCATAGAACAAAGGCCAGGAAGCTAAAAAAAAAAAAAAAAACCACTAATAATCTACTTTAGGATCTGAATAAAGACCAGAAGGACAGCTGAATTGCTACTTGGCCACAATTTTTTGACAAAAAATTACTAACGAATTAAAAAAAACCACAAAACAGTCACATAGAAAAGCAACCAGAAGCCCAAAATTGCATGACTTTATCCTTCCCAAAAAACCTTCTGGAACCCAAGGAACATTCAAGTCCAAATCTGTACTAAAATTTCAGAGTGCAGCTTGATTCTAATTTATATATATCACATTTATAGCACCCAAATTTTTTGGCAAAAACGCAGGCAACTACAGAAGCAACTTAACCAACTAAATTAAGTAGGAGCACGGTTACATTGAAATAAAGTAAGGGCAAGAAAAGGACAGGAAAAGTTGACAATTAAAGTAGTGTAAGGGAAGTTTCCTGTTCCGGAAAATATAGACAACACATGCTCACAGCTCTTTTGAACTTTAAACCACTATTTAAAAGGAAATGCTGAATTACAAGTGTATTAAGTGTCTGAGTCTCCAATTTCACAAGGAACCATTCTGTAAGAAAAATCAAGATATGAATCAAAGTAGCTGAGAAGTTTTTCAGGAAGAACTACAGAGTGAAATGTAACTGCGCAATGTTGTAATTTATTGAATTTATACATTAAAAACCTGTTTGTTCTAACTGGAAATTGATTTGTACTAGAGCTGTCATACATGCCAAAATGCAATATACTTTTACAATAGGCATAAAATGGGGGTTACCAGTGAATACAACAGCCAAAAATAACCCAACATCTAGCTTTCTAATTCCATGTTTAGCTTACAAGGCTGCTTTGGAAAAACCAAGGTTTTGCTCACAAATTAACTACATTTTATCTAGAAATAATTACCTGCAACCATACAATGCAAATTATCCAGAGTCACTGCTAGCAGTGGAACAAGAAATGCATTTTGAGATAGCACAAAGCATTGCAGGTGTTCTATTGACTTATCTCTGAACTGGCAGAAGCAGACATTTTGACTATTCCAATATCTAATGCTGCCAAAAGAACAGATCACAGCTTACTGTAAGACTGGCCCAAAAATCCAAAAAGCACTGTGTACATGAAGACTTCATCTCCTCACCCTCCCTTGAGGCAAATCACTGTTGCAGGGAAGAAAGAGAGGAGAGAAAGAAAAAAGCAAAGAGATAGAGGCATCATGGGGTTGTTATCCTCCTATTTAGGTAGTCAGAGGCTTGGATGGATCCTTAATTTCAGCCACCCTCAAACACAATCAACATATGCCACTACATATTAAACCGTAGAAGCTTATAACTCAGCATGAGGGACAGAACTTGAGGTATTTTTGTGACATCTGAAATTGTAGTCTCCCTCCTGGGGAGCTTGGGGACAATTCAAACTACTCTTGGCAAGGCTGCAAACTGGTGATTAACTCTACAATGGAGCTGAATTAATGGATAAACCCTTCTAACAAGTTCCCTGCAACTTGCAGCGTTTCAGTCAAACTTATGGTCACTACAGCTGGCTAGAGATTTCAGTTCGCATTTAAATAGGTTTTACTGTTCAAATGAAGCAGAAGTCTAAGCAATTATACCACAGTGCTCTGGAGCAGAGCCAACGTGAACCAGAAGGTTGCACTGCAAGACAGCCCCATTATGGTGTGACATTAGCCAAGGCACCATCTGCCTCTCCAAGTACAACTGAAGGCTCTCGAAGCGCCAAAGGTTTCTCACACTTGTTTACCCGACAACCATCAGATGGAACTACAAAACAAGGAGTAAGCAGATACTAGAGCTATGCAGGCACACGGTTTAACCTCTTGGCAGAGACCTTCAAAAGTAGCAGGAACAGATGAAATACCAGTGCAAGCTCCGAACCAGAACTTTATCATCATTCAGTTGTTAGAGGCAGCAGAAAACCTGAACACAAAGACCGTTTGCTCTATTTCTGTAACAGAGACATAAACAAAATGTCAAACAATAAGAGAGGAAACTGGATATTTGTGGCTCGGCTGCCAGAACAAAGCATGAAAGCTTAACTTTCAGCTCCATCTCCCCAGAGGAAGTTCCCTGAAGGATAAAAGAACGGCTTCACAAAGTGAGATGCTGAACCCAGCAGCCCCACTTTGTCACTCTCATCCTTGCAGCTCACAGAAAAGCAGGGACTTCCGCGCCAGCCCTTGGCACGGTGACCGGGAACCCAGCGCAAAAGGAGTCGGGCAGGCTGAGGACAAAAGTGGGAGCCTTTCAAGGCAGCAGCCAGCTCCGCAGAAACAAAGCAGCTGGCAGGAGACAGTGACATGGAAGAAGCCTGTATCTGTCTGCTGAGCCGAATGGCAACAGCCTCATCATAAACTGCAAAAGATAAGCAGAGGGATAGTGGTACACAAAGGCGAAGAAAACACTCCTATTACTGCTTTCAACAGCCCTATTAATTCTCAGAAGTGTTCCCGACAAGACGTCTATTCAATTTTCACTCCATGTGTTCCATCTAATGGGAGCCGTATTATGTTTCACACTGAGGGTAATTACCTCTTGAAAATTGTGTACAAGGGGAGTAAAGGCTTTAATTTTCTGCAGGTGTCTTGGACGCATTCCTTACAAATGCTTTGACCTAAAATGAGGTGCGCATTCCTGTTTTACAGGGCAGTTCTCAAATTAGGATGGTTTATATTTGCAGGCCAAGCTGAAGACATTTATCCCATCCATTAAATGGAGACGCATACAATACATTCTACTGTCACCACAACATAAACAATAACTGGACCGGTGAAACTGAATTAATACCAAACACCTATTGCTAGTTACCAGAATGCTGTAAATATTAATGGCTCTGAATTTGACAGCACGAGAACAGGAGGCTGCTTCCTCATCCCTTCACATGAGGCATACTCGCAAAATTTCCTGAAAAAGTTTCAGCTCACCATGAATTATTGAAGAGTTTAAAAGAACCAAGTATGCTGTGTTCTCGCACATTTGTCATTTTACTAATTACAGATTGAAAAGCCCATTTGAATGAAAAGTATACATTTATTATGCTTCATTGAAAGACAGCAATGTTTGTATGCGTGCAGATAAACCAGCCTGAAGCTACACTATTTCAAACATAGACAGCATCCAGAACATTGATCGGATTGGCATCAACTTAGCCAGCAGAAAACACTACGAACTTCACCAACTCCTTAACATACTAAGTTTCTCATGAATCAGAACAGCAAAACCTTAATGTCCTTCTTGATTTTTTAATAATAATAAAGTCAATTCTAAAAATTATACATCAAAATAGTGTTCATCTTATGAAAATACTTTTTCCCAGTTGCATGCATTGCTATTTTACAGTCCTATTTTCAGACCATAAATTGCAAATTAGAATTAATAAGTTTCAGTAAAACATCTAGCTGAGTTTTACCTGACAAAAGAGTACAAAAGGATTTCCCATGTACTTTTTATGATATCCAATTTGTTTAACCTTATTATTTTTAGAAACAAGAGCTGCTGCTAAGCTATTAAGCAAACTAGTTGATATATTCTTAGATCTTGAAGGATGTAATTCCAAGAACAAAAAGAAAAACCCAAATGAAAGCATAGTCTGGAAGCACAAAACATGCTCTCTACCACCATTGCTCTTTCTAAATACAAAATGAACAAAGCCCGGTCCCTACTATGCTGAGCTGTATTTTTCAAAAGTAGCAACTCACTGCTTTTGCCACGATTGCCTGGAAGTCACAGTTTACCTATAGCCTTTCTTCAGGTATCTCTAGAAAAACAGAGCAGACAGAATACTTGGGGAGCATCATGACTTGTGTATGAATTCCCTCAGTTGGCAGGACAAACGCTAATGAGGAAAAAAGAAAGAAAACTTCGGCACAATTACCTAGAAAATGGGAGTTATTTCATGGACATGTTTGATCCTATTAATTCAGCGCTATGCATAGTGATTTGCCCCTTGAATGTAAATGCTATGGATTGCATCATCTCAATGTCATGCAGACACTGCTGTATCATATAACAGGTCCAGATAAAAGAAAAAAACCGTAAAACATGAAGACACTCATAAAGGCTTCAGGGACGTGAAATTTCTCTCAGTAACACATAGTTCCTAATAGAATATTTATATTCTTTATGGATAATACTGAAGTCCAGGAAAGACACTGTAAACCCATAGGTTCAGACTTAGCACCTCACATCCTCAGAAAAAAACAGTTTCCTTCTAAATTAACCATACATGCTGCCACTCAGGTTGCCAGGATCCAAGCTATAGATGGCAGAGAATTGTAAAGGATTATCCAATGAAGGAAGTAAGACCAGAGCTACAGCTAGTGAAAGAGAGATGTTCAATGCAGTAAACCAAATTTCAAGAATATGCGTATTTCCTCATTATACAAAGAATGAACAAACTTTTCTAGTCTTTCCACACACATATTCTACCAACAGAGAGGTGGTAGATGCTCCATCCTTGGAAACATTCATGGCCAGGTCAGTAAGGGCTCTGAGCAACCCAATCTAGTTGAAGATATCCCTTTTCATTGCCATGGGGGTTGGACTAGATGGCCTTTACAGGTCCATTCCAACCCAAACCATTCTATGATTTATAAGCAGCCTGTTACTCAAGCCACTCCTCAAAAAGGCTTCTGATGCAGACCACCACTGCTCTTCCACAAGCAAGCCGATCATCTTTCCAGCAATCTCACTATGCTGAAACCAAATTTCAGTTTCTTCTGTTGGAATTATTCTACTTATTATAACACCAATGACGTATTCTTAAGAAAAAAGATTGGAACTGGGCCCTCCATACACTAAAAATCCATGCCCAGAATGTGGCAGCGGTGGGAGGGATCTCATCTGTTTTCCTCCATATGCAACTCTTCCTTTGATTGAAACATTTCCAATTGGAGTATACTTTGACTCAAACACATTTGAAAAGCTTCGGCTTTGACAATCCTTCATGTTCTGACCAAGAAAAGAAACACCCTATGTTTATTGCTCCCTGCACCTTTCTTAAGTAATGGATTACTTTGCTGAAAAATGTAACATGAGGAGCATCTCCTTCACCAAGTCACGGCTTTATTAAAGATTAGGAAAATATCCAGAAAGACTTGGAGCCATTCTGTTCACTCTCACTTCACAGGTGCATTTTCCAGGTTTGCCTGGATTTAGCCTATAATTTAACCAGAAATAAACCCCTCTAAATCATACTCGGGCACTTCTTTTTACTCTAAAATACTTCCCTCTAAAACTAGCTTTCCAACCTTAGTTACTCTAAACATTGGATTTGTATTTTCCTCACTCTCATACAAGTGATTGAAGTGATTTTGCTCAAGCCTTCCAGAAAAAAAAAGAAAAAAAGAAAAAAAACCCACACTATATTCGGCCACAATCCAAAACATAGCACAATTCATCTGCAAAGCTGAATGTTTCACAAGCCATCTGCAAATAGGGCTTTATTGGAGGAACCATTTTGTTACCTTAGCCATATAGCAAGAGCAACAGCCATAATATAACATTCAGAAGGAAGGATTACAGCTGTAAAAAATGTTCACAATGAAGTCATAAACTACACAACGTGCCCCTTTTGAATTTCTTTACAAATACAAAATTTTTTATTAAAGGTTAGCTAAGATTCACACATCTTTAGAGAAAATATGGGCCAGTTTATGGAACCAACATAAAACCCTGTGAAATGCTGCTTTTTCTTTTTTGCTTTCCCCACTGAACCTAAAACTCAAAATAAAAATCATGGGGTGCAGACCAATGTGGATTGAAAACAAAGTTGTTGCACGTGAAGCCTCAAGAACAAAACACGCCACGTTTTACGCAGCTCGTTAGGATGACATTATTAGAGCTGGGACTACTTAGGAAAACTCATCTAGAAGCCAAGAACGTTCTTCAACAGGGGATGGGAATATATGCTCCAGTTTGCCTGCAAGCCTAAAACAGGCTTAATTAAAAGTTTCAGAAATGTTAAATAATGTTAATTTGTTCCTCTGGCAAACTGCCTGCTACAGCTCTACAGACTCCATAAATGAGAGTCTGCAGCAGCATTACTGAAACCCCTTCCTGAGCTAGACAGACTATTCAAGGCTTCGGTGGTTGCGGACTTTTTTGGTGACTTTTGAAAAGCCTGTGAGGTAAAGTTGCAGACAGAGACAGTGCTATCTCAGGTTTGAAAGGAAGAAAGGCCCACGGACTCCTTCCTGACAGTGTTTCTGATACAAAACTTTGTCAAGAAACAAAGCATCCTGCCTCTTTACAGCAGTATCAAATCCAGATGGCGTTTATAGAAAGTACACAAAATCCTACATGATATGGATGTCTATTCAAGAATTATTTTCAGTTTAATATACACGACAGGATAAGAGGGCATACATGAATATTATAAGAAAAAATGTGATTTGAAGCAGATGTCAGGAAGCCCTGTTGCATGCAAAAAAAATCATGAATACTTGCAAAAGCCAAAGAAGCAGATTTCTGCAGGTACAAACACTGGACCCATTCACAAACAATTGAATCGCATATTGGGGTGGAGTATGGCCAAATAGTCAAGGACTAACTGACAAGTACTTTAACTATATTCGGTGCAGCAATACAGTGTATTTAAGGGTACGCTGCACTGGATTTCATACCTAGGACAAGGTATGGATAACAGCACTTTGAAATATTTCCTTTGGATAGGTTTCCAGTTCTAGGATCACAGTTGCAGTTTAAACTAGAGAGCACCCTAGACCACTTATTTACTACATTTGAGGTAGATGATCTTCTCCCTCTCTCTCTCTTCCAGTTTACCATCTTAATTATACACACACTCATAAGCTGCAAAAGTGCAGTGGAAAAAGCCCAAGCAGCCTAAAAGAACATCCTACAAGAGAAGAAAAGGGAGGGGAGGGATGTGGGGAGTTAAATTATTGCAAATTTAAAATCGCAAAACCCTGACCGTATAAAAAAGTCAAAAGCTTTCACACCTAAAGCCTCAGCCTTCTCCACAGAAAGAATGATTTATTATTTTTATTCTAGAGACAAATAGCTTTCACTTATATCAGATTTATTCTACTTCAGATCAAAGGGATAAGAATGGATTTTAAAAGTTTAAGAGAACTAATAAAGAACAGGGAATAGAGTGGATTCTTCTCAAATCTACACCCAGTAGACCAATACACATCAACAACATTAACAGTCACAGTTTGCAACTGTTAGAATTTTTGTTTTCCATACTCTGGCTCAGATGCTTTTTAAACCGTATTGTTAGCACACTCCCCTATACAGCAGAGTTTCTTAGTACTGGGCTTTTATGTTAAGCAGTTGTGTAGTGCCAGAGACTTGCCTTATGTTCCTACTTCTACAGAAGAACTAGGGGCCATATTCCTCATTTAATCGCCTCAGTAAGTTTTCTAGTGGGGACAAATGTGGCCCAGTCATCACTTCAAAGCAACGCTGCGAATGATTGAACTCAGTGGCAACATTTTTTTAAAGAATTACCGTACGTAATGTTAGCTTCAAAGTTTCTGGGAAAGTTTCTTTTTGCACACAAAGCACAAAATTAACAAGGAATTCTCAAGTTCTCTGTAAAAATTAATCTTTCATATGTTTATAATTGAAAGAATTTCCAACAATTAAACTGTAACTGGAAGTCATCCAAAGTAACTTACTTCTCATCTTTTTTTCCTGAATAATCTGCCATTCACACCAGAAATAATTTTCTGAGTTTTTGGGATTTCAGAGACTTTAAGATTCTGAGATTATGAGTAATAAATTACCATTTTAGAGTCTGAAAATATTAGCAATTCAATACTTAAACTCTCTTGCAATTAGCACAGCAGATCACTGACACATAACCAGGTTCACCTGCAGCAGTTCATTTATAGTTTGAAGGGAAACCTGAATGAAATCATAATTCACTAAATGTTACTTGTTCACTCCTGAAAAGGGAAAACAATAGGCATATCACAGAAGCAGGCAGGCAGCCAGAAATGCCTTTTAAGAAGAAAGTCATAATAATCTTGATAACACATTAAATTTCTCTGTGAAACAGAAGTTCTCAAACTACTGATTAGCAAAGAAAGGTTTGGCTTTTGCTAGACTCAGATGTCTGCATTTAACATGCCCAAGTATCTTTCGAATTAAGATGGAAAATGCCACAGCATTTTATCTTCCAATAATTCACTTGTACTTTGACTGAGGCACTCTCTCCTTTCAGATCTGTCCCATTCTATTCCAGTTGTCCTAAGGAAGCACAGAATGATTAATGTTTGGGAAGACGAAACCATCCTGCAATCATACAGGTCTAAGTTCTTCACACTTCCTCGGACAGTGATTTCTATAAGAATTGCATCTGAAGTAAGAACATAAGGCAAGTCTCTGGCACTACACAACTGCTTAACATAAAAGCCCAGTATACTACCTACATGTAGTCCACACTACGGCAATGTATTTCACATCATAACACTGAACCATGGCTGTAAACAGCCAAAAGCAAAGGAACACAAACAGCAGAAACGTTTTCATGAGAACGGTGTCAGGCACAGCGCCATATATCATGCTTGGCACATGGGAAAGGAAAGCCACTACCATCATGGTGGATCTTCTTTTCCAAATTCTAGTAAACGTGACTGACCTGTAAACACTTGTCCATACCCTTACAAGCAAATATTTGTGTCAGGCCACTGGAATACTTTGACCAGTAAAACCCAAAGGAGGTAGTCACCACTACTTGCAAAAAAAGTGCACTGCATTTATTTATTTGGTGCTTTTAAACGATTTGTGCTAGATATTTAAATTATTATGGACAACTACTCGCATGGAGCAACTTCTGCACAGGAAACAATTCAGCTCAGGCTCTTCTATCTGAAAAACACACAGCCTTGGGCTGAACTGAGTAGAGGACAATAAAAGACAGAAGTGGCATGGAACTGGTAAACAATAATTCATTGTGCACTGTCTCTTCTGATGCAAGAACTGGGAAGAACAACAAAAGAAATCAGATTCAAAATGAGCAAAAAGGTTTTTTTGGGGGTTGGGGTTTTTGTTTGGTTTTTCTGGGGGGTTTTAGTTTGGTTCTGGTTTTGTTGATTCAAGACATATTAGACTCCCTTGCATTTCTTGCTAAAGGGTGTTAAAAATTTACAGGGACTCAAAGAAAGCCCATATACGCTAATGGATTACATCTGTATTTTAGGTTATTAAATGCACCAACACTGAAACTGGCAAAGGAATATATCCCTGTCCCAAAATAATAGCCAGACCCTGGAAGAGTATTAGGGAACCACCACACGTGTTTACACTGCTCTTCTTTCAGCTTCTGCTTACAGCCAGCATTAGAGATAGATAGACTTTCAGTCTGATCCAGTGTGGCCCATAGCTTTTTAAAAATCTTACTCAAATTAATATTAAAATAGAAAATAAATTCCAAGATAGTACTGATCATTACTATACCGTTTCCCAAAACATGCAAGCTTTCTGGCTTTAAACTTATCAGGTAAGTAACACTATGAGAGGTCTGTTTTTAAATGTTAATTTTGGTACCATCCATACTGTATCAAGTATAAATTGTTCAAATTCTCTTGGTACTATTTCTCTTCTGGATCAGCCAGAAAAAAAAAGTTACTTACTAGAGAAAATGAAATTCTCTTATTTCCTGCTGTTAACAATGTAATAATACCCAGTGTCTCCAGACCCAGAACAAATTCAAGAAGGTTTATGATCTTGAACAGTTGCCAGTGTTGCTTGCAGAAGGGTATGATGTAGCAGGTAAAATACACAAAGTACCAGGAATTTCATATTCAAATATATTCCATAGACTGTGTCAAACAATCCACTACATACTGTATGGTTGACTTAATTTCTCAAGAAGTGAATGCTTATCATGTTTTGAAAGTAATCAATTTTAATAGAAAAGCAAAACAAGAGGAAATGGAGAACAATAAATTAAATATGTCATAGAGACTTTCAGGCCCAACATCTTAGAAAATTTATCTTAAATTCTTACATATTCAGTACTTCAGAGTCTCTGGAGCTACCACAGGAAGGGGTCCCAATCAGATATCACAGAGCATCCACCACTGCACAATACCAGGACAACCAGGGCAGTGATGAAAAGAGGTGGGGAACTTAATAACTGACATAATTACCAACATTATAAATGCAGAATTCCATTCAGGCAACAAAGTTAGTATTTTGTATTGCTATTACTTCTTTCTTCATGGTTTCTGTCACAACCCTATGTGTCAGTCCAATAGGCAGGATCTCTGGGCTTGCTGCAGAAGTGTAAGCAGGTGGGTGAAGCTCATCACTCCCACCAGCTAGCTAGCTCCAGCAAGAGAGGAGCTGCTCACTGTGCCACCACCCCAGTTTAAGCATTTCTGAGCCTCTAGCCTTGTAGGTCAGTGATTACAGCTGCTTCCCAGGGCAGGGTCCTGTGCTCCAACAGTCTGGAGGGGAACATCTTTTACAGTGCACCACAACTTCCATTCAGATTTCTTGTCCATGCTTATTTCTCTCTGATACTGGGGTGGTGGTGCATCAGCAAGAAGGGACCTGCCAAACAAACCTAAGTAGATCTACAGAATTGAAAACCACTTCCAGATTCTCTAATGTAGATGTAGCCTCTGACTATGTGGCTGTAGAAAGGCGGGGAACATCTGTTTCCTTGGCTTTTCTCCCCCCAGCTTCATCAAAAACAACAGAACTTCTTAACAGCACTTAAGCTCAATGAAACCCCTTCTTTAGGGATCAAAAAGAATTTCTTCCACTGGGAGAGTTTCAAAAAAAAAAAAAGATTTTAAAATCAACTAAAAAAACCTCATAAACTTCACAGATGTAGGAACTTAAGTTCTCACTAGTTTTTAAGAATTATTAATTTCACTCATGTACGTTTATCTATTCTAATTATTAATTTTTTTATTCTAACTTCAGCCAGAATCCATTATGATTTAAAAAAAAAAAAACCACAACAAAAAAAACAAAAAAAACCCCACAAATGAACAAAAAAAAAAACCTACACCACCAAACCATAAAAATCTTCACTCAGAAGTAAAGGAGATACAAGATTTCCCCTGAGGACTTTGAGTCTACAGAGGGAATGACAGTTAAGGGTTTGGAAATCTTGAGTTCCACTCTTTCCTAATCTTTATCACAGGAATGGGGAAGGACTCCTAAAGACTGAGCTTGCTGATTTTAATAAAACTCTCCAAATTATGAGTTCTGGTTCTGAAGACCCAGCATACAATATTTTTTTAAGAATGCACATGAATCTATAGGACTTATAAAGCAAGCATTTGGTTTATTATCTGCTTCCCTAATGAACAGCAACATAAACATGTATCGAGTTCAGCAAGTACCTTTGAGATGGTAAAAATCCAACTTCAGAGAACACTGTCTATAAAAAACTCTGATTTCTCTTCTAGTTAGCCTTTTTATATTATTAAGCACTGGAATCTAGAAGTCACATTTTTAATCAACCATTCACAAATATTTTGCCCAAGTAGCCTACCACTACTGTAATATAACTTAGTTCACTATTCAATCATGTGATCTTCTGGTTTACAGCTAATATCAGATTTTGTTTCAAGCAACTACATATAGAGTTGAAACAGAAATACCATTACCTGAGATTTCCTCATTGTTACTCTGTTTTTCCACTACCTGTACTTTCCACTGTGTCTGCAGTTTGAAGCATAACTTAAGTATTACTTTGGTCAAGCAACAAAATTAGGTTTTGTGCTATTTTAGGCCATAATCTTTATGTTCCGGCTTTTGCTCAGGTTACAAGCTACATCCTGTGGGTAAGGTAAAGGCAGCCTATCCTGAGTTAAAAGTTACACAGTAAGAATCCTGTAACGCCACGTTGGACCTACCGGAAATATGCCTGGTATATTAACCTAGTAAAACTCTGCTTAGAACCATCTTTTTGTCTGTCTTCAATTACCTGCATGTCTAGATCAGTGCTTTCTTGTCAACAACCCACTGTTTTATTTCCCACTCTGTAATACCATGTGGTTTTACTTTTACCCTGTATTTGTCTACATGTACCTTTTTTTAACCTTTTCTATACATATCTCTGCCTCTCCCTTACACTCCACCTTCAGAAGCAAAACCATTTCTCAACAATACTGTGGTACCATTGCATGAAGGGTTAGACTGCAGTGTGATGACATAAATGGGAGTTTTATGCATGCCAGAGTTTTCCCATATAAAAATGTAAACAAAATAAATACAAAAGTGCATTTTGTAGGAAAACAAGGAAACTCAGCCAAGATTTGAAGACAGTATCTAGACTACATTCAAGTAAGGGACTAGGCTGAGTTACTGTAGTACATAGGATCACTGAACAAAGTAAAACAGAGAATATTAACAGCTTCAACCAGAGCTATGTGTCACTTCCAGCTTATGAACTTCTGATCTACACAAATAGGATGAAGAACATCCCTACAGATAGATAAAGTAACCTGGATGTACTCTGAGATTTCATGATCAAAAAGAAATTGTTTCTCTTTGCTTCATGAAAAAGCAAAGAAATATAGCACTTGGCACCATGTGGAAGCCACCCTGTTTTTTCAAAATAAAATAAAATAAAATAAAATAAATAAAATAAAATAAAATAAAATAAAAT
>VXAK01016674.1:33719-77783 GCA_013399435.1 Arenaria interpres
AGCCATGGGCAGCCGGTTTCTCCAGGAGGACACTGTGGAAGACTGTATCAAAGGCCTTGCTAAAGTCTAGGTAAACAACATCCACAGCCTTTCCTTCATCCACCAAACGGGTCACTTTGTCATAGAAGGAGATCAGGTTTGTTAAGCAGGACCTGCCCCTCGTGAACCCGTGCTGGCTGGGCCTGATCGCATGGGTGTCCTTCATGTGCTGCATAATAATACCCGGCCTTCAGATATTTATAAGCGTGGATAAGATCCACTCTCAGTCTTCTCCAGGCTGAACAGATGCAGGTCTTTCAGGCTTTCCTCATAAGAGAGGTGCTCCACTCCTTTGATTATCTTTGTAACCAACCCAGCCTTGAACATCTCCAGGCAGGAGAAGTTCTAATGCCATGTCTTAAAAAAAGAACCAAACCAAAGCTCTTCTCTTAAGAAAAGGCCTTTCTGCCAAACTTGGATGTCCGTTCCCAAAGTTCAAATGTTCAAATGAATGATTTTAAAATCCCATGTAAATCAACACTGTACCTAGAGATTTTTCCTAAGAAGTTCAAGATTTGAAAAAGCATTGGAAGTCTGCATGACAAAGATAAAAAAAATAATTAAGAAACGTGCTTAACACTAATTTTCCTCCTCCTTCGTACTCACCATCCATTTTCTTTAGAAAAAAGACTACACAGTGAATCAAAAGAAACCTCACAGGTCACAGGCTGTCTTCTCTGAGTGCAAGAGGAGTAAGAGGAATACTCCCTCCCACAGAACAGAGACCAGGGCACTCTGGCTCCAGCACACCTCTGTCTCACTTGGGCTAACGCATAATGCTGTTGGGTCTGCTGAATTTCCTCCCATTCCCAAGCCAAAGACACAAGCATTAAACTCTTAATTTCATTCCAGAGGTAAAAGAATTACATTAACACACATTTTGCATTTTCTTACCATGCCCAAGAACAAAAATAACCAAAACAACCCACTTCTCAAAATGGTAGCAAGAGAGCGAGAACGAGCTGTGTTGAGGGCTAGAGGGGACTGGGGGCTCTCCCTGCTCCCCACTTTCAGTCCCCTGCCACAGGAGGGCCCATCCTGGCTGCTCACCAGCCCCAGCCCCAGGCCCCACTTTCTGGTCACAGCTCCTTTTATCACAAGGGAGTTCTGCAAACACTGGGCTGTGGCTCTGACTGTGGTTTGAGGCTTCCCAGCTGCTCATCACAAAGGGCATAGCCAGGGCACTTATAATGGCAGAGATGCAATTTAGAGTGCTCTCAATCTGCCAGACGTCAAGTTCCTAGTGACCGGCGAGGGTGAGCACCCTGTCACTTATTTTAAGAGTCTGCCGTTCCATTTAAGCCATTGCTGACAAAACTAAAGGGACAGCTCAATCAAAAAATAAGCTTTTGCAGAAGAGTGTTAACCGATGTTGATTAAATCTTGTTTTCAGTGGATGGTTCATCCTGAAGAAATCTGGTCAGAATACATGACAAGTTTAAAAACAAAATAAACAAACAAACAGAAAAAAAAAATTTCTGGCTTTGCACTGGGGAGGGACTCTTTATCAGGGAGGGGAGCAATGGAATGAGGGGGAACAGTTTTAAAATGAAAGAGGGAAGATTTAGATTAGACATTAGGAAGAAATTCTTTATTATGAGCGTGGTGAGACACTGGAACAGGTTGCCCAGAGAGGCTGTGGATGTTCAAGACCAGGCTGGACAGGGCTTTGAGCAGCCCGGTCTAGTGAGAGGTGTCCCAGCCCATGGCAGGGGGTGCGAACTCAGTCATCTTTAAGGTCCCTTCCAACCCAAACCATTCTACGATTGTCCACACGGACCACACTGAATTGCACACCTGAAATAATCAGGGATGAGACCTCACATTTGAGACATTGGCTGCTAACACAGGATATTACAGCAGGTGCTTGTAATTCGGTACCAGAGTACAAGGCAAAGAGAAAAAATCCAAAAAGGCTCATTAGTGTAAACAGCAAATACTTGTTATATGGGCACTACTGCAAAGGCTTGACAAAGAGTATGTTTAAGGGCTCCTGAATGAGAGCAGCAAGCCAGGAAGGGTGTAGAAGTCTCTGAAAAACCATGTGGCAGTGGGCTCCAAGCAGTTGCAGGCTGGAAACAAGATTCAAGGCATGTTGATGAACTGCAAACAAATCTGGGCTCCCTTTGAGCATCAGGAAGAACCGGGGAAGTGGTGTTCAGAGGAGTTATTTTCTTGTAATAAATAAATGGCTGGGCTGAAAGCTCCTTTGGAGACTGGTGCTTGAGAACTGTGGGCTGTCAGCCTGCCCAGGGTGAAGCAAACAACAGCCAGCAGGCACCAATCAAACTAAAATGGATTAAAACAGACATTCCCTTTGCAGATTTTTTTATTTCCCTGCCACCCCACCCCCCTTCAACCTAAACAGAACCTGAACAGTGGAAGTTTTACTGAAATCAATTAAAACTCAACTGGAATTTAGTCACAGCTAGATTTGAAACAGAAGCCCTACCTTGACTATAGATTGTCTCTCTCAGGAGTAGATCAAGCAGAACAACTGCTCACACCTTCACACTGGTTTCGAGTATGAATCCTGTATGTTCCCGCAATATAATCATGACCAAAGCTTAACCATTACAGCAATTGAAACAACAGTATTTCAGAAAAAAAGGCAGACACTCATTTTAAAAGATGCTTTGTTTTCCAGGGCTAAAAAAAAAAAAAAAACGGAGAAAATATTTGACTAGGTACAGCAAGGTAAATTATAACTATCACAAAGGTAGTCATAACTGTCAAAGGCTTTAGTGTAGTCCACACAGAGTCTCACGCCTGACTGCCAGATGTATGGCAGCAAGAAAGTGGAAGAGATCATAAAAATATTTCTACCACAACTTCAAAAACCAAAGCACGAAAAGCTATTTTCCTTCTAAGAAATTAGGAGGAAAAATGCAAGCTGACTGATGCAGAAGCAAGAAGACATAACACAGTATTATCATTACTCATTTTTATAGCTCATCCGGTTGTGGCAGCAAATTAATATTGTTTTCCAGGAGTAATTCACAGCTATAATATCACTTGCGAGGGGAAAAGCTTTGTATATTCCTATAATATACTAGCTACTACTTCAGCTGAGAACACAAAGATCTGGTTGAAATTAGCATATTTTTCTTTGTGGCCACAGAGGCCTCTAAACACAGAAATATTTGAATATTTCCAAACTCTGTTGCCAAGTGTTGAAAAGTCTGTTTGATTGGTCTCAAAACAACAATGAACTACATTAGCAGTCTTTGGAATGTGAAATATGTATTAGAATCAAGTGTTTTGACATTTGATAATTTTTTAGCTGATGTTAAAAATTAAGAGACAAGACTATCTACAGAAACAACAAAGCGCACTACAGAGATGTTATCACTTGATACTGAAGAGCATTTAACAAATTGTTTCAGCCCTTATTTCTTATCTGCCAAAACGCTTTCCAAATCACAGGATATTTCATGGTGTCACCTTTAAGTGCACAGCATCATTATCTTTATACATTGATTGGCGTGACTTTAAATTGCACTTCAACTATTAAAAGTTACTCCAACAGATTAGGGAAGGGCTGAAAAGTATAAACTTTAAAAAAAGAAATGTTTAAAATTGGTATACTGGAGAGGAACTGAGTGTTCCTTGTATTCCTTTCACAGCGTGTAAAGAAGTTTTTTTAGATAGTCCTAAACATTTTTGTCCTGTTTCTGATAAAAGGCCTTCACTGAAGAGGAACTCACCAAAACGAATCAAACAAACTGATACCATATATAACTTATATATACAGTATGACAAAACAGAAAATGGGCCATTTGCTTTCAGTGTAGATCCTGTAGGTCCTTTCAGTTTAGTCCTGAAGAATCTGAAGAATTTTTTTTTTACCCAAACTACACCTTAACCTGACTGCCTGATTCTCTCTTGTCCCCCATACATCTTGAGTTTTTTAGGAAAGCAACTATTATTTAAGGACTAATATATTTGTCAAAAGCCTGCAGAATAGATGTTTCCATGAGAAGTTTTTGTTTGTCTTTATAAGGAAAGTTTCACCAGCATTGGCTCTCCCAAGAGATAACTTACGAATTTTGAACTAGAAAATACTTAACAGTTCTCTCTTCCAATACTAATTCTCTCATTTTTCCTCTTTTTTTTTTTCTATATTTCTCTGAAGTGCAGTTGTGGAAATATTCCTTCTGCAAACATATTCTGGATGGATTATAGAGCCTGAAAAGTGTCTGGCAGAGTTTCAAATTACAAATTCACGTTTGGGTGTGTAAAATAACACACTGAAAATGTTACAAATGATTAATGAGTTTTAACTCAGATTAAATTGAGGTTGATAATATTTTCATTTCATATTCTAAGGAAGTTAAAGTGTACAGTTACAAGAAAAGTACACTATACTGTATAAAGTTTCATTAATGCAGATCTTAAAATAAAAAACTGCTACTAAATTTTTCTAGTGCTTATCTTTACATTTATCCAAAAGAGATGATCAGGAGTTTGGAAGAGAGACGTGGACAACAGCCTTAATGTTCACATATGCAGTCTTCAACAAGATGATATGGTAAAAGTGACAGCTGCAGAATAGAGTGTGAACTAAAAGTAACACAATAAAATGCAATGATAGCAACGTGACACTGCGTACAACATACAATACGTGCATTGGTGCTCGAGAGGTTAGCATATAAACAGCTAACACAGTGCTATTGCCAAGTACTAGTTTCACAACTTATGTTGAGTTTGAGCTCAGAACTCCAAGGCAAGGGTAGAGACCTGACTAAACTGCCCAAAATCTCCATACACTGGTTTCTATGGAAAGGGATGGAGAAGTAAGAACAAAAAAGTAGAAAACAATGGAAAATGTAACCTTCCCTAGTGCCCCATGGAAGCTGAGGCATGACCAGCATAACTCCAGGTCCCACAGTGACTGCCATGCCACTAGATTCAGCCAGACACATACACCCAAGAGAAATAAAGTCATAAGGATTTTATTTTCAGTCTGATCTAATTCAGTATTCTTGTATGGCTTTTGTTTTGTATACTTGGTGTCTGAATCCTCCTGTTTATCCTTCCACACCGCAGCCTCCTTCTTAAGGCACTACAGGAAGCAATGCTTACCAGCATCATCTACTCTCTCTTTCTGTCAATACTGTCACAGCAAGGACTGAAACTAGTGCCAGAAGTCCCTCTTCATAATAATAAAACACACGGAAACTAATTTAGTTTATAGGATGCAGGTCACTGCACAGCAGACAGACTTTATGAAGTTGTATCTGAGCAAATGATCTACAGATGAATAGAATCATCCTGCTACCAATTCATGTGTGAAATATTTTTAAGTACAATTAAGTGATTTGATGTTCTATATTTCTTTGATCATCATCTTGTAATGATTAATTTTTAGTACTGTTTCAAAGACTAAATTATTCTTGGGCCCCAGCACTTAAGTGAAGTTCAAGATCATTAACTGTTGTGACAAAATGGCCATAAGGTTTATGCTTCCAGTCAAGGGATCTGTATCACGACTTGCTAACATACTGATGGTAAATCCAATGAAATGTAATTGTTCTTCTCTGCTAATCATATTTCTTAATCCTCATTCGTTCCTTGGCACTTTCAGGGTGGGGCGGATGTGTGTGGAAATAGAATTCAAGACATAAGAAAGGAGCCTACTGAAGTTAACCTACAGAGTACAACATTGTTATGCTTTCTATAGTCAAAGAAAGTTCTGTTTCTATGCTTTCATAGTTTCACTTCAAATATTACCTGAAATGAAAGCCTGGAAATAAGCAGGAGGAGTTACAGCTACTACATGTACACTTCACTTACTATGACCTTATACCAGCCATACAGTCACACAGTTTTAACATCACCTACTTGCATCTGCATTAATCTCAACAGAAAAAAAACTGCACAGGGAAAGCCTTAGAAAAGCAAATATTCAAAATACTGGTTGAAGAGAATCTCAAGAGATCCAGGTTGGGACATCTTTGAGGTTGTCCTTCTTTCCTTCTCCATACAACATGCTCACTTTTCTTCCACCTTATTTCTCATAAGGATCCCTTGGTTTCTCCTATATTGAACTGATGTTTTGGGGCAAAGGAGTGCCGCTCTTGTACCTCTTTGTAACCTCAGAGGCTTTGCCAGCTGGTCTTACACTTTCATCATTTAGCATTTTCAATTGTAAAAGTTACTCCTAGAACGCAAGATGTTACCAAGAGAAAGGAATGAAAGGGTTGGATGTTTGCAATACTCATTGAAATAAGGGTGAAAGCAGACGTCTCCTTGCAGAGGTGCAAAATTACACAGATGTACCCCACAGAGCCCAGAAAGCACCAGCAAACTACAAACTGTGAGAACCTCTTGGACAGGGAAAATGAAGATAGGCAGGAGAAAAGAAATAACTTCCAAAAGGATAGGAGATAAACTGGCCTAATGCCTTATGTTCTTAACTCCTAGGAAGAGCAGCTGCAGGTAGAGAGTCAGATAATAAGTTCAGACACATCAGCATCCCAAACAGGTAACATTCAATATTCATCCAGAAGCTTGTTCTACTGCAGATGTCTATTACATTTACTATGAGAATCTCCTACTAAAACTGGAACGCACAGACTCGTTCATTCCAAAATATTATGCAAACAATACAAAAAAACCTAACAAAAAAAACCCCAAACCCCATAGTTAATCTACACTTGGGAATAAACCTGCCTTAAAGGCAGATTGATCCAATGACTTAAATAATTGCCTCTTGTGATTTTTATGACTCTGATGTCCAAAATGCCTGGCTTATGTTCAAAGGGGTGGAGTAGAAGACAAGCCTGTGGTGTATTGCATCATGTACATATGAGGGTAAACACTATCTGAAGTGGATGAACTGAATTTGTAAGACCTAAATCATAGTCAGTTTAGGAAGTCTGTTTCTTTCTCCTAAGCAGTCTGTTTATTTAGAATATTTTTTCATCCAAAGACATGACATGGTTTCTAAGGAAGTTTACAACTTAAGGCAACTGAAAAAACACAATAAATCTGTTTGCTATTTGTCTGTGTTTCTGGACAGCCAGAGGAGGCCGTTATGTTGTCATGGGAAACACACACAAGTGCACAGAATGGGAACTGTCACATTGCTCAAAATCCCTATCAGCCCGGTCTTCTCTAGTCTGCCTACACGGCTGCTAAGTAAATCAAAGTTACAGAAATTATGAGACACACCCCAAAGCTACAGAATCTAAGAAGAGGCGCTCCCTATCTACACCTTTTGCTCTTTACAGAAAAGTCACTATTAGATAATTAGCCACGTTAGATACATAAGTATATGGAATTCAAAAGGGGCAGGACTAACCTTACCGTAACATCTTCCATTGCTGAAGACTATCTGCTCAGATTTCCTCTGCGCATTCCAAAATCCTAACATTTTAGACTCCTCACTGTCAGTAAATATCAGAGGTGTCCCTTCTCATCATCAACTGTCAAAAAGCTATTTGGCCTGTCTTAAGAGAGATCACTTTTCCTTGTATTGGCTCGATGTTCTACCCAGAATACACTCTGAAATACAACTTCAACCAGCTGAACAAGCTTCATGCCTACAGGATCCAGAACTTTCCACAGCTGTTTTGGAGAAGTGAGTCCTACAGAGATGCATACACACCCAGCTCAATGAATGACTGCCTTGAAGATTGGACAAATTCTTTGTTCATCCAATACCACCCTGCCCATTCCCATCCTCACCTCCATGAGTTCTTAGCCTGCAGTGAGTATATCTGCATGCTAGAGGGATACAAATAACATTCAGTAAAGGTAACAGTAATAATTATTTTTAGGTGGTTGAGTCTGCTCAAATAACATTCTAGCAATTCATCTCGTGGATTTTTAGTCTTCCCCTGCATCCACATTCCTAACCTCTCTTTATATCCCACTAGATATGTAGTAATAGTTAGGTAGTTAAGCATGCCATTGGTGTGACAGTACTTATGCAGTAAGTTATCCAGTCAGCTCTTCCAGGGCAGACACCATGTTTGTGGGCATTGTACGTTGCTGAGCTGCTTGTCTCGACTTCACAGAGCACAACAATATTGATGATATGGGAGACATACCCACAGACAGTGACTCTGAATCCTTTCTTTCTTGCATCTTCTATTTCTAGATCTTCCATCTGCTGTGCAGAGACCTTTAACAGTGAGCGGAAGTTTATTAAAGTGCTCGTGGCTAGCAACACAAACAAATTGAGATATTCAGACTCTGATGCCTTTAAATGTTTTCATGAGGTCCAGACCAGAATCAAACCCTGAAATTACATTTCACGTGAGAACTTGAAGTACTGTGCTTTCAACTCATAGAAAGGCAGAAAAAGTATTGTGGAAGTACTTATTTACAGAGTAGTCACAGCAAGAACACACTCCAGTGTACAATTACTGATAATGAAAGTCCTTGATTACACCAGAGAATATACTGCTACTGCACCTTACTCAACCCAAGACTTCTTCCTCATCATCTCTCTCAAACAGGAATGATTTAGATTCAAATGCAGATTAAGATTGGATTAAACTAAATTAAGAGATCTAATAAAAGGTAAGCATGTTATAATAGGATCGTGCATTAATTCTACAACTGGTTTGCTTGTGGCTGAGCCCTCTGATCATTTTTTTTTTTTTTTTAATAAAAGCAAATGGATTGAGCAGAACCTTCTGATGAGGGACACAGCAGCATCAGCTCTCTCCCAAGCCAGCACAGCGCAGCAGCTAAAGCTGCTCAGGCTGACGATCCAGATCCTCCAAGGCCATCTTTATTATATCTGCCAGGTCAATAATTAAATGTCTGAGGGTTAGGCTTTGGAGTTTTTTTGAGACGGTATTTTGTTGTGTTTTTTTTTTTTCATAAATCCTCAAAAATCTTTAAATAGGTTTAAGTGGGAAATCAAGCAGTTACTAAAGATAAATCTTATCTTACTTGTATAATCCTGGTTTAGGTTAGAAAAAAAAAAACCTGTCGGAAAATTTCTTTTCCCTGAGCATCTGTCACAACAGACTTACAGGCTCTTATGCCTTGCTAACCAAACTAATTGCAGGAAAAGTTATATTTATGAGATTTTTGCCTTGCTTCTTTCTTTTTTTTTAGTTAGCTCTAGAGCTAACTGATTTTTAAAAAAAAAACAAAAACTATATATTTGCATAACAAGTAGCGGATGGAGGAGTATTCATTTGAATTAGGTCATGCAGTCTGAGCAATAGCAGCCAGCCAAAAAAATGATTTCCCACATGGAGCCCCACACACAGCAATGCAAACACTCCACATGTACCTTTTGGGCTACATTTCGTGACATTCTGGGTAAATACTGTAACATCTTATAAACAAACACTCAATCAGAAATGCGAGTTTACTAAAATTCCTTTATCCCCAGCATATGACTACATACTTGAGTCACGTGTTGACCAATACCTTCAGATAGTTCTGTTTCGTGCTATTTTAAGGCCTGATCTTTTATGCAAACTGCTGATAATTATATGGTAGCCCAATGCTATTAGAGCAGTTTAACTGGAATTTCACAAAAGAGAATCAGGCTGTTTACTGGTAATGAGGTACTATATACAGAAATAAAGAAACCTGAGAGATAAGCCCCCGTATTTTTAAAATGCTTTTCCGAAGCATAATTTCGGTTTATTACTATAGTTATTTTTTCCCTACTTACCAGATAATATGTGCCTGAACTTAATGAATACAGACTTGAATAAATTAGTTCAAGTACTATGGGCTTCTTTTTTCTACTCATTTCCTTAAGCAATCTGTGGGTCTCAAAAGTTATTGTGAACCAAGCCAAGAATAAAAAAAAAAACAACAAACAAAAACACCACCCAAAACAAACCACTGCACACCACCAAGAAAACCCCAAAACTAAGAATAAAAAAAAGGCTCTGTAGTGAACTTCAAGGTATAACCTCTGCACCATCTAGTGCTAGCTGCAACAAGCAGTATTAATATTAAAACAAGAATTACCCCCAACCAGGTTAATTCTATTTAATATATAACATGCGGACAGCCACCATAGCATTCCAAAACATCTCTTTGAGCACAGAAAATTAAAACTTACTGTTTTCTAAAGGTGATAGTGAATAAAGTTTTCCCCTACTTAAAAAAAAAAATTTAAAAAGAAAGGTTATCTTCGATAGAAATAAAACCATTAGTTAAGTAACTGAATGAAACTAACGAGGTAGTGTTTGTGTAAACTAATTAACTAATTTCCTTAGATCTTCTGATGGAAAGCAAGAAAAATTTTGGAAAGCGACTGAAACAGGAGATGTTACATCTGACAGGTTTGTGCTGCATATCAAATTGCAAAAGGAACTCACAGAATGAATTTTCTAATTTAATGAAACATTCGATATTTTGGTGAATTGTCAATTTCCTCAAAAACAAATGAATGTGCAGCCTCCCTCCAGAAGAAGCAGCATAGACAATGTGACCCCTGAACTTGATTCCAGTATGAAGATAATGTTTCTACATTTCCATCTCAGGAGAGATTCTCATATGCGGAATCTTGAGATCTGGGGTTTTTTTTCCTGAAGGCAATACATTGAAAATCTAGAAAATATTAAAATCTGTAAACTTTAACAATAACAGTAACCTATAGTCTTCAGAACTGATTCTCCTCTTTCTTTTTCCAGGAAAATCTTATTAAAAAATACAAGATTCTTCCAGCTTTGAGTCACTGTACATCACGAGGCATACATGAGACACAGTACATGCCTCTATGGCATTTATATTAGCTTAGAATTTCTAATTATCTATTTTTCAGATTTTTACTCATTAAGAATATGAAAGCAAAAGCAGTAAATCCAGTCTCTCTGTTTCCCGAACAACACACCCAGGATGATGAACAGAAATGCTCTATTTGGATATGCTGTGCCTAGATTTGGAAGGGTCCCTTTTCTTTTCATGGGAAAATTCAGTCCTTTTCTCCATGTGAAGCCACAAAAACCAATTGGAAAGATTTACAAAAATAAAAGGAAGACAATAAGTATTTATGAATTAATGGAACAATCAAGGCAAGCGATGCAGGCCTCCCTGGGTAGGCTTCGCATTAAGACTGAATTCCATTTAACCAGACAGAAGTCCTTAGATACAAAATACAAATACCGACTGAAAGTCAATTGCCTATGAAGAACGGGACTCCCAAAACATTGACCTTTGCCTTGAACTTTATTCATTTGATTTCATATAGCACAGTATCCAGTCTTCAGGTGAAAATAACACTCTGCTACTATTCATCTCATCTGGGTGGTTTTCAAAGTTATCATACAAAAGGCTCATACATGAAGGTATGTCAATATCTCAATTTGTTTCAGTCATTAAAGTGAGATGAGCCACAGTAACAGAGTTAACCTGTAAACCAGAACACAAGGCAAAAGGATTATGGATGCAGTGTTTAACTGTAACTAGAAAAACTGACCTCAGCTGTAAAAGTTTTGCCCTGAATAAGAATCTAAAGAGCTGGATTCAGAGCTCCTGTTGCATTTCCTGAACTTGAGCCAAGTCACCTCTCAGTTTCTCATGCTTTGTTTCATTTTCTCAGAACAAAAAAAGCAAGAAAATTTTGAGGGTTTTTTTCAGCTTTTAAGTCTGAGTTCTGCAAAACATACCCAAAAGTGTTAACACATATCAAACTGCAGGTGTCAATAAAAATGGAGAGGACAACAGTTAGATCTCTAATTAATACAGTATTGACTACATTCTTTCAAACTGTTAGAGATTACAATTTGCAATGCCGAGTAAATACACGGTTTGCTTTCTTTGTAATCCAGTCTCCTGTCTTCTGAAATGGTTGCCTAATAAAAAAAATTTAAAAGAAAAAGGTGTGTTCCCTTGGACTCTGAGAAGACAGCAATGAAATATCAGGCTTAAGAGACAATAAAGGAACACAGCCTAGTCCATAAAAATCTAGTGAAAATCTTTAATTGATTTATAATTATTACTTTCAAAAAACTCTGAATTTAATTTGCAGCTCAAAACAGAAGCATTTCTGTAGCACAAGAGGAAAAAGCAACAGCAACAGGACTTGATGCAACAAGAGGACAAGTGGCCTTTGCTTATTTTATGCAGTTAAATATCTTCAGTCACAATGTGGGGCAAAAAAACAAGATTTTTTTTTTTTCTAAATTAGTCAGTCAGTCTTTAAGAATAAAGAAAACTTTTAATATGCCTTCCTTTTAACTAAGATTTACCTAAATAACTTGTTAAAACATAATCTCATGATGCCAGTAAGTTCTTCACAGCACTTTCATTCTCGTTCATTCTTTTGTAGGTAATTATAATAACAACAAACAAAATGACCTAGTAACATTTCCAGCTGAAAGTCTGGAAAGAAGGAGGAATCTTCTCAAATTGCTTTAGAGAAGGGTCATAGTGAAAACAAACACATGATCCTCATAAAAGCATGCCATGTATTTTTCCACTGTACTTAAGGAAAGCACCAACCAGCACAGACCCACATAAAACAGTTTAATTTGAGACAAGCTCAGACAAGTTTTGCACATCTACAGTGTCAGGAAAAGATCTCTCTGGTCTTAGATTATAGAACTGATACATCAGAGTAAACCTAGCCACGTTTATTTGATGTCAGACCTTGCTAATTAGGATCATATTAGGCCACCAGTTGGCCAACACGTCAGCTACAACTCTCATGTTGGTTTATTAACACCACATTTTAATACTAAATCAAGTGAACTTTCAGTGAGAGCCAAAACATCTGTGTGTACACATTCCTTCTGAGGAGCACTCTCTCTCCGTGCTGGCAGCAATTCTTCTCTCTAACCTTTTAGGCAGATACTTCTCAGAGCATTTTTGAGGGCTGCTGGCCTCATCAGCATCAGTTCAAACCCAGCAAAGCACCTAAATTAATGAGTGGTATCAATAACCTTCTCCGATAGGGTTGCATACATCCACCTTCACATTTTAAAGGGGGCCTGAAAAGGAGGGACTACTGTCCAGGTGGCTGCAAACCTTATGTCAAGGTCTGGGTCTCAGACTGTAGCAAGTCCCAGGCAATTTTTCAAAGTTTTTCATTTCTTAATACTCTATAGACAGGAAATAATCTGGGCCTTTCTAAATGCAAACTCCCTGCTTGATCTCTATACAAGTGTTTCTTAAATTAAAAGCCTGGAAAACATTTCATAATGGAACAGGCAAAAACAAAACTGTGCATGAAACTGGAGTATCCTATTCCATTGTCCCACCAACTAAATATTCCCCTGATATTATTTACATAGATTAGACGAGTATGGTATGTGAAACACGCAAAAATACAAAGACTTTAATCATAATGACAGGCCTGCAAAAGAGCAGGGAAAAGAGAAAAAGAGAGCTTAACAGTGCTAACCCCGGAACAGTCCACCTGAGACACGCACATTGGGCAAAGAAACTTCTTGAAGATTCTTTATTGAGCTCAAGAAGTAGAGCAATTATCTCTTGAGATATCCCACTAAAATTACAAACTGTGGAGTAGCATCATCAAAACTTCTGTAAAATTCAAAAGGGAAATTCAATCTCTACTAAAGTATTTAAACACATTATTCCTATTGAGTTAGGAGTCAAAGGAGGAGTCACATGTACCTGGTACCACTGAGAACCTGAATCACTGCTAATACCCAAGCTTGTAAAACGTATATCCAACACATACACCGGAAGGGAGTATTGTCAGTGTTTGGGTATGTTTCATCATCCACTTGATGGAAGACAGCATTCAAAGTCGGTTTTTTTCATGGAGGAACGCAAGAAATACATGCTTCTGATTCATTGTGGCCCAACACCCTTCACTAAACTGCTTCTTTGTTTTTATAATTGGATAATCTTTACTCCATATTGCGATAGCAGGGTTTTAATGAAAATATTTTCATTGCATGTCAGGTCAGCGACTGGACTGATCTATAGTATTGCCATAGCCTCACAAAACAGGGCAAATGGAAACAGAACTTATCATGGGATCCAAAAATGCAAAATCTATGCAAGTGAATCTCAATTTATTGGATTCAGTCCAGAAATCCTCAGGCAGGCTAACTCCACATTGATTTTGGTCATGAAGAACTACAGCTTTACACAGGACTGCTCTTCCTGATTAGTCAGACAGATTTAAAAGAGTTTAATTACCTTAGATTAATCAAACACTGGAGTCTGGCTGAAGGCTAATAAATCCTAATTAACAAAGATTATCTCCAAATATCTATTAAAGACTAATCTAAGTTATCTTTTGGCCACAGAAGCTAATTTGTCAGTAAAAGCAGTTTTAAATAATGAGATCAGAAGGGATTTGTAGACAACATATTTTTGGGGAAAATCTACTTTAAAAAGTTAACTCTTTCACCTTCAATGTCAAGCAGACTAAGGATAAAATACCATTCACCAGGCATAGAGTCTAACAATCTAAACAACACTTGAAGATTCCAAACAAATTACTCAATTCAGAAATGTTTCCAAACTCTCAAGCCTGCCACCAGCTTCACTGAGACTAGATTAACCAACATTTGGGTATCTTTTTTAAAACCTAGTCAAAATATTTAAGAACTCAGAGTAGTCAAAAACCCTCAAGGTATATCTGTTTTTAATATACTTCTTTATATATAAAAATATACATCTATGACTGGAATATGCATTTTACATATATGCATTTAGATATATATATTCCAGTCATAATATTAGACAGTGTTAGATTTTTAGCTTAGCACAAAAGAGCAATGTTCTTGTTCCCTTACGTTTCCAGTGCTATCAATTGAACTGCGTTCAGTGGAAGATGGAAGAGCTTCCTTCCGTCTAGAAAAGGATAAGCCTTCTCTCTTGAAAACTGAAACATCTGTGTTGTCAAGACATCTGCTAAAGAAGCGAGGAGGGCAGGATGTAAACTGCTTAGTCAAATAGTTTAAAGATAATGAAGAAATAATTAATTACAAGAAAAAAAAAAACTACAAGATTAAGATCTGCATGTAATCAGCTGTACTTAAAATGCCAAAACACTATGCTCAGAAAAATAGAATTAATGAGTTCTTGAGAGCTCCTGATGATTCTCACTAACACAGTGATAAAGGGTGCTGCAATCTGTTCTGAATGTTTACTGGGTGGGACCTGTGGAACTGGGCTCCCTGCTTACAGCCAGGCATATGCTGGAACAGTATGTTTTCATGCTGTGCCCAAGTCCCATTAGACTTGGCAGAGCCATAACCTATGGATTAGGAGGCTTGCGCTCAGCCAAAGACAGCTTTACCAGCACAGCTTGACTTGGTCCAAGTGCAACAGCATGAAAATATATTATGTTTTGGGGCACTTGTGGAGATTTCATTGATGAAGAATACATTGGATCCGATCCTTCACAAGCTAGTAATTTATTATAGGCCTATGGAAGTCAAAGAAACATGCAGTTTACATTTATTTAACAAGCAAGCGGAAAGGATTAAGTCCAGTTACAGTTCGTCTAGTGCTGGGTGTTTGTAAACACACATGGACCAAAACTGAAAAATAAAAAGATGAACTAAAAATACAAACATGTTTTTAACAGATTTAACGGTAACAGAACTATTTCTATTAGTTCGCTTTGTACTGCTAACCATGATGGATCCAAAAGTCTCTTTTAACCAACTGGTTTTAAAAATTATCACTACTTCCCACCTAGAATATCTTTTAACATTACAAATAAAAGCTCCTTGCTGTCTCACTAACTTTTATATTCCAGCAGAAGGTAAAAGCGACCCACCACCCTCCTAGTAGGACTGGGAAACTACAGGATGGCTTAGTCTTTTGGTGGTGGAGCCAAATGCTGGTGGAGCCAAGACTGGACTGCCAACTTCCACCATTTTTAAACCACCATTTTAAACTGGACACTCAAGAACACACCTCTACCCTGAGGCCAGATACCACCTCTTAATGGCAGATCTATTCCCTCCCCAGCAGCACTGACTTTTTGTGTACATACCACAGGATGTCAGGGAAATAAAATGACAGCAGGGACTACTGTTTCCCCACTTCACATGAGAAACCTTGCCAAGACCAATGCTATATGCAGCAGCTGGTGATCTGGGTGAGCAAAAGGGAACTCAGTCACCTCTTCCCACTCCTCCTCTAATTTTTATTTTTTTTTTTCTTCCTACTGGAACATATTCTGCTACCCTTAAGCAAGGCTGGGAAGGCACTTTCTCTAGTCATCTACTTTGGCAGGTCAAAAGAAATCAGCTTGCAGGCAGTGCTAAGGCTTACAGCCTGCCAGTTGGACCATTCAGATACAGGTTATTCTCCTACTGTACATTTAGAGGACGTTGCCAGATGAGGTCATAACATTCCTCAGTTTCCCTTCTATTTTGTTTTTTATTAAAGATAGTCAGAAATTTTAGAAAGAAACTTTTTTTTTTTGCCAATGGAAAAATGCTGATTTGTAAAAACAAATTTCTACAGGAACTGACACTGTCAAAAAATGTTTCAATGAAAACCAGATACAGAAGACTAGCCAGCCCACCCACAGGCAAGCTCCCGAGGGGGCAGTCCTTTTGGCAGACAACCTCAGATCAGATTTGCAAAGAAAAGTTAGTTGGAAACATGAAAATTTCCACAGTATGGATGTTCCAGTTCCCACACAGCTTCCATGTTAATTGGCTGGTTTTAAAAAAACCAAGTACCTAAGACGTAGGCTCACCCTCTCAGGAAATGAATCAAAACCAACAGTCAATAGCAGTCTTCGCCACTTATCAGGACATATTCTGCCATTAGCTAAATTAAACGCAGGAGGAAAGACTCTACTGTCACAATCAAAAAGAATGGAGTAGTAGAGAAGCACTGATTCTTCAAGAGAAGGGAGGAAAAAAAGCTTGCATCTACTCTTAACAATGAGTGGAGAAGCTGCACATGGTTTACATGGTTCTCCTTGCCTTAAGCTCAAGCCTGAAGGAAAAAAAGACTCAACAATGCAAGATTTAAAGCTTACGCAACCAGCTTACCTACCTTAACACACAAAATGAAAATAGATGGAATTGTCAATTAGCATTGGTATAAACCCTCTTGGCATGAATTATTTTTCCTGCAATATTTATACAGCCACTTTGAATTGTTAAAACAGTCTCCCTTCAACTAGGTTAAAGATTATTACTATCTACAAACAAACAACAGTAGGCCATAACCCTCCCTTCTTCTTAAGTTAAAAGCTGAAATTTTAATATAGTCAGAACTTCATGACAGAATTCAGAATTTTTTTCTATGCTCCAAAACACAGGACAGGGATAATTCCAGACTGACAATAACTAAGCAAAGTCCACTGCTGCTAACTCAAACTAGTTTTTGAAAAATTGAGTTATTTTACACATTTTCCAAGCTCAAAATCTGTTCCATGAAAAATTAAACTGAGAACACTACTCACTACGTTTCACTTTTTACACTGGCAGTTAACATACATATCACATCCATATGTACATACACACGTTCTGACGTACATATGTGCTTATCTTTCCAGTCAGCTGCAAAAGTGTTCATCTTGGCTGGGCAAGCCCCCTCCAGAGATCTGAGCAGTGCTCTCTCGCCTAAACAGATGAGATCCAAAACTAAGGCCATGCTGGTTTCAGGCAGAAAATCATTAGGTACAATGACTAGCCATGTTGAGTATATTAATTTCAAGCACTCCAGGATTCCAGCTGAAAGCCTTCAGCAGGGATCCAGCCAAGAGGAAGGAGAGAGGGTTGTTCCTCCATAGGAAGCTGGCGAGACTAACAAGGGAAGCAGGGCAAGATGCCTCAGGAAGGGAATTCCTTGAGGAGTACACAAGAACGGGACCTACTCTTTTTTGATTCAAAGTTCAGTGATGGTTTTTGTTCTAATTGGACTGTTTTGTTTTCTTTCCATTTATTCAAGCTGTTCCCCTAGCCATGATGACAAATCTTTATTTGCCTAATCTGGAAAGTCAAGATCTGTCTGCAAACGGATTTTAGAATTTCTGTCCCTCCCACAGTATTTACAGACATTGCAAAGTGAGCCCTCTGAAAAATATCACTACCTTCAAGACTCAGGTGGAACCACAGACTTACTTAGACCTACATGGGATAGAAAATCAATAGTTTTCTTAAATAGCAACAACGGCAGACAAATGAGTACAATTCTTTCATTTCTGCACAATTTCATGTGAACAGAACAAAATAGTCTCAGAAAATATTTTTCTCAGAACAAAATACTACAGATGTCACAGTACTCTGTATCTGATGTAACTTGAAAATTAGTTTGGACTTGACAAGTTCTAAGCATACATAGCTATTTAGGAGAAGTCACCAAATTAAGACACTCCAACATTGAGGAAAACAAGAAACCAAGGTTCATAAATTTTCTTCTGAGATATTTAGTTATAACAACAGTTTGATTTTTCTGTAATAATCTGGTTGTCCAAAAAAGATCCATTCCCAATACGTTAGCTCATTCATGACTGTCTTGCTTATCTCCAATGTCCCTACATTTTCAGGTAGAAACCAAGAGTGGAACACGAAGTGAATATCAGTGTTTTGCACTACGTATTGAGCAAAGGCCAAAAGGGCTTTTGTCATCATAGTAACAGTGATTTTTGGGGTTAGTTGATTAGATGCTTTTTTAAATAAATAAATAGTTCTTTCTTCTTTCTTAGTCAACTCTTGCAAGTCAAGTCTGGTATGCTTAGATCCTTCTAGACTTCCACACCTATTAGTAAATATTTTTAGTTGTGCAACTTCTGTTATGTGCTGACAGGGGTAAGGATCCAGAACAGGAACTTAATGAACTCATTACGAAGCTGGAATAAAACTTTCTGATTATATGTGAATACAAGGACAAAGAGAAAGAGCAAGGATGGCCAAGAAAAAGGGTTGACTAGCATCTGGTTAAAGCAAGTGTCTTGGCTATAGCCAGAGTAATAAACAGCCGTACTCCAAGTTGTACATTACAGAACTTCTCGTTCCCCATGCCTGCGCTCACCCTTGCCAGAATCATTTTACTCCTCTAGCCTCCAAAATCACTCCAAACCAATGTATTCTGCATATTCATAGCACCTCTGGATAATACCCCTAAAATTGCTGCCTCTTAATTTGTCTATATATACACAAAACCAGAACTATTTGTTTCAAATGCTGCTACATGCTAGAGAAATTAAGTTACACAAAGAAAAAACCCATTATGTCAGCACTGTCACTTTCTGAAGCCATATGACAGTATGCTGCCGTCGTCTTCAAAGTAGGGAAATATTTTTTTCCGCCTTCAAGTAAGTGTTATTTGATGAAAGAAAAGCTTTACTAGCTAACAGATAATGAAGCGTTTTTAGCAATGCCTCTCATCTACAGCCAAATGGAGGACAAGCAAAAGCAAATTGCTTCTCCAGTTAAAAAAAAAAAATAATTATTTTGTGTTCCACTTCTATTATTATCCCTGGTATTTTTCATTCTCATGATTATGTGAGCAGATATAATACTGTAACTTTCTAGTTTACCTGCCTTTATTCAAAAATCATTCCAGCAAAAAAAGTATTACTTTCATTTAAAACTATTCCAAGAGCCACCATCATTTTCGGGCTGTCTGATAAAAAAAACTTCAGTTCTTCTGTATCACAACATTTTTCACGTACTAACATCAATGGCTTTGGTGAAATAGCTTGACAGTTCTAATACTGCTGCTTTTTATGGAAGTTAACATGAAGTTTGGTACTAAATGCAAGACAGGAAGATCGAGAATACAAGATGGACCTTTGACACAATACCCACTTTTCCACCACTTCAAAGCAGAAGCATATTGACCAGGTGGAGTGGGAGAGTTTACTTTTTCAAGGCCTGTGCCGTACAACTTCAGTCAAGAAGTAAAGGACATTGACCTTCAGTAACAGGTCATCAACTGAGTATCAGAGAAATTATGACTTACAAGCTAGTAAGTCTGACTCCTATATTATATTTATGGGAAGTGTAATAGAGAATAAAAAATATAAAAATATCTATGTGATATACTGTGGAATATAAGAAAGAATAGGCATAAGTGATCAGATTTCATAACAAGTAGCGGAATTCCTTATGATAGCAATTGGGGCTTTCACTGCTGAATATGGTACCAGTGAGAGGGGAAACAATGAGGTTTGCACATTTTAGATAAGCATATTAATAAAATGAACCAAATAAATATTTTCCAGAACTAAAGCTAACTGACAATAGTAGCAGGAAAAAGATCAAAATCCTGAGTTTCTTGGTAGAGAAGTACACTAGCATGAAATGTATGTCCATAATAATGGGCTCTAAGTTTGCCATTCCTAATCAATTAATCACTTTGGTTGCTTAATCTAGCAAAAGCATAGAAAACCATGGCCTTGTGAATCAGAGGTAGGAAATGGCTTCCCCATCAGAGGAGAAGCTATAAAAAGATGAGGGTTCATCAATACGGAACTCAGACAGGTCTTGCCGGATCATGGCATGGGTCTGTAAAAATGGTATAAAGTCATATGGTGCAATTATCCACTCTCTACTCATAAAACGAGAGCTGGGGGCACTTCATGCCATTATCACGGACCCGGTTAAAAACAAACAAAATAAAAGACTTTTCAGACAACACAAACTGCAGAACTCACTGCCCCAGGATAGTGGAAAAGCCAAATACATAAATGGATTCAAAAGAGAAGAGAAATGCACAGCAAATTAACCTGTTGGTAATTATGAAATATTAAGAACGGGATAGGATCTTTAACTCAGTAAATCTTTAAACAGAAAATTGCTGTAAGCTGGGTGGGTGGGGCCAAAATTTATTTTTCCTTTCCTTAAGTGCACAGAAATGATAGTCAGGACCTAGACAGTAGATGAGTGAACTCTTAGTCTGACCCAGCATCTCCAGGCCCATGCTAAGAACCACCACCATCAAACTAGACAGTCAAGCCAAGAGAACTGTGCTGTTTCCACCACTGTCATAGGTAACAGCCATCATCTTGGCCTTATTACTTTGTGTCACTACACACACATCAGCTGAAACTCTCGAGAAATTTGCAACTTGCTTTGAAGTTTGCTCATGAAAAGGGCCTTAGGGACAAAATAGAACAGGGTAGAAACACAGCCTTCATTTGCACACTATTTCCCTCTATAGGTGATAGCTTAAGTCAATCTGAATTTTGCAATATCCAGATTTTAACCCTAGGCTATTAATAGTTACATGGGGGCTTTACAGTAAATGGGAATAGATGTAACATGCAGGGAAGCAGAGGAACAATTGCAGGACTGGCTGTTAGGACTCTCTCTTACTAGATTCAGTTCAGGACAATGCTACTAGCTCAACATTAAAGCTACTAGATACAAGAGAAAAATCAATTTATAATAGACCATAGACACCCAAGAGGAGGCTACAGTCACTGCAATTTGACTAGAAATGTTTAAAACATGCTGTGTCTTTAACTCTGCTACACTTCTATGGGACTGTTTTGAACTTGGCCAACTATCTCCCCTTAGTCTCAGTGAAATAACATAAGGGGAAAACCAAAAAATATATATCAGTCAACCTCTTTCAGGAATTTGATCCCCTGTATTTTTCCTAATACTTAAACAAGACTAAAATAAAAGTCTGAAAGTTGTTCTCACGCAGTTTCTTTTTTTGTTTTTCATCTGCTGTTAAAAAAAAGAAATCAGAAAAAGGCACAGGAAAAAAAAATGTTAGTCAATTGTACAAAGTTCATTCAGAAAGGCTTTTTATCATAATATGCTTGATCACTTGATGCTACAAATGCGATTGTCTAGGAACCAGTGTCACAGGATATCAATGATTATTACTGTTTTGACATAATCAAAACATCTACCATGTTTGATCTCAACCGGTTTTCAGTCAAATACGGCAATGTGTCTAAGGCTCACAGTTCAGAAGCACAAGCCACAGAGGAGCAAGACAACATGTGCAGAAGCCGGGAAACCAGCCCTGTCTCAGCAAACACGGGGTAGGTGACTGCTTCTGCTGGGAGACAGACAGGCTCTCAGACAGGACAGCTCTTTCCGTCTGCCACCAAGAGGCGTTTCACCCTAATTTCACCAATATTGCCATTTAAAATGGCATTCTGAAAACCATCTACAATATTGGAATCACTATATAGCCTTTAATTAGTTTCTGCTGCTACAAGTTATTTACTCTTATACAGCAATACAGGACATTCCTTTCCATTACTGTTTACATTATTTTTTTTTAAATACTGGTGCCCTACCCCGTTGCTAATTGTTTACTTTCCCCCTCCTCCCCCATGGAATTTTGTTTGGCCAAGAGCATCTTATTTTTCATGGAAGTCCTAGTGGGAGGTAGGAATTGCAGAGCCACAGCAATTAATGATAAACAGACGCTATTTACAGATTAGTCTGAGTGTCCCACTGACAGAAGAAAGAAGAGCCCATTTTAAACCTTTGTAAAATCTCGAAATATCTTGCCATCTCCTCCATGTTGCCTCTGCCAGACTTTGGGGAGAGGGGATGTGTTGGTTGGTCTGGGTGGGATTTTTTAAGTTTCTTTCAGTACACAAGATATTTGAAATGCCCCACCATATTTCTGTATTCCCTTGCACTCACAAAACACTTTTTGCTGTAAACATCTAAGGAATTTAAGTTAAGGCTCTTTGTTCCCCTTATGGCATAAAAGAACTGATGCTTGTTTAAAAGCACAGTGGATATGAGAAAACCTCCTGCATTCTCAGTTTTTGTGAATTAATTTGTGCTTTGGGAGAATCTTTACCATACTGACTACGTTAGATAAAACAAACTTTCAAAAATTCCAGCATTAAACTTCAGAGGTAATATTTAAAAAAAATAATTCTATTTAGTCAAATAATTAAGCTCCAATCTTTAATTAAGAAAAATGATACTGCAGGATGACGTATACGTTCAGGATTTTGGTACTAGTGTGAACAGAGTCTAATGAAGTCAAGAAAAAAATCTAGGCAAGTGAACTGCGCCTCAGTAAAGGCAAAACATAAAAGGCAGAGAAAAGTGTAAATGTCGTCAAATCATGAAATGTGCAGATCAGGTAAGAAAGAGCTGATGGTAGAGGATTTTCGTGAGATGCACAACTGAAACAAAGCAGATACAACAAACCGCCTACTGACTTTTTACCTAGTCCCTAAATGAGAGAGATTCTGCCGGAACTCAGAGATTCTCACAGACTACAGTGAAATCCAGACCAATTTAAAAAAAAAAAAAAAAAAAAAAAAACAACACATTAAAAAACCCCCACATTTCAGAAATGTAAAATAACATATTATTACTGTCTTAGATCACTCGGTCACCTCCTCAGAAGGTTAGAGTAGCCAACAACCACACCACTGTGGCTGCTTGTTTGCAGGGATGCAAAGGTTTCCATTCAATACCCTCTCCCACTCTACATCACAGAGCTACAACACATGTTGTTTTGCAAAGCACTAAACTGCAACGTAGTGGGAGTAGCTTTGAGCATCTGTTTTGGCAGTAGTGGGCAAAGGACGTGATCTATAGGTATTGTCACAGAGTATACGCCAGTGACTTCTCTGGGCTTAGGAGAGGCTCACTGTCACCCAGCCACCTGTGTTAAAATAAGTAATCTCCCCAATAAGCAGTGGCAGTATCATTTATACAAGGTAATTTAATGCAAAGTTTCATTTTGAAACTAAGTTTTCCTTCAATATAACTCATACCATACTGTCAAACTCCCTGGTTAATTCAGTGTCTGGTACAATTTCCATTGCAGAATCAAGGTGAACATGTGTTTTTGTGCCGTGGGCTGAAAAATTCCCTCCTTTTCATTCTAGTAAGCATGTGTTGCTTTTTGTAGTTACATTGGCCAAAGAAATACACTGATACAAAGGTGTGTATCGTGCCTGTGGAAACCGGTAACAATGCAAGTCTAATCTGTTTCTCATTTATCATGGGATAGTTTACTTGAAGAAAGTGTAAACAGGAAAGTGACACAGAAAAGCAACATTATTTTTTTTAATCTTCTGGACTTGTACCAACAGTAACAAGAAATCATCCCACAAGATATAAATGAAAGAAAGCAAATTGGATCTGACTCTTCTTTACACCTGTGCAACACTGAATGAATAGAAAAGGTCAATAAATCAGAACAGCAGCATTTTACACTATTTTGAATGACACACAGTGAAAGGCAAGGAGGAGCGAGGCCCTTGGAGGAAACGTGGTTTGCCCAAGGTCACACATCAAGTCAATAGCAGAAGTGAGATGAGTTCCCTGCTCCTGACCCTTCACAAACTGACAGACCGTGCTCCCTCTCTTCCAGGACCTTCCATCTGAAGCTTTTCCCGTGCACAAATGAAAAGGCAAAAAATAAAGAAGTTGGCTGTAAGAAACAGACGGCAGTATTTTTGTGATCATTAGCCCAGTACCTGGAGCTCTGTTTACACTGTAACATTTCCCTCTTCAATAAAAGGAAATAAAAACAGTATTTTTGTCTTTAGCAAATACCTAATAACTTCCTGGGACATACATTAGACAGCACATGAACTGAGAAAAGCTTTTGATCATTATCTTGGGAGCTACAAAGCACAAAGTAGTGTAAAGTTTATGCTCATGAGATTTGTTTCCTGACACAACAGCTACAAGAATTCAGCATCTATTCACTGGGAAAAATCATGAAAGGTGGAACATACATAAGCATATGATTCCTATAACTTTTATTACATGCATATACAGTGTTTATTTTTCATTTACCAGACGGTACAACGTAAAGAGAAAACTCATTTTCTAAGTGTCCCACCATGAAAAGGTATTATACTTACAATTCAAAGACTTCAGTTAATCTAGGATAAAAGATCAAGTTAACAAGCATAATAACTACTCTACAGGCTAGATACAAACCTTCCTAATTTGGTTATTTGTATTCTTAAACTGCTTAAAGATACAGGCAGAATCTTGCATGAAGTGGCCGTTCTCAGTTCATTCTTACCTCTGCTGTGCCATCTACTGCTTACAAGTTGTTACTGACACTGTAATGCTTCGAGATTCTGCTGACCATTGCTTCCCTGCTTATTTTAAGCTGGACAAAAGAAGATAAGCTTTCCAAATTCGAACAAGTTAAGGACTAAAACCGAAGAAATAAATATAGCTTTTTAAAAAATAAAAATCTTTAAGCCCCAGTGTGGACACGTAGCACATGCTTGTAGAATCACTGCTTTAAAAAAAACCAACACTGTCTCCTAGTAGTCATGCACAATTGTAATGCAAGTAGCACATAAATTCCTGTCAAACCATCTGGGTAGATAGAGACAAAAGGGGAGCCAAAGAGAATAATCTTCTCATACATAGGTTTTCATCTCTGCCCACTTTGTGGTTTGGCCCCTATATAGTTTCTTGTCAGAAGAGCAACTAACAGTAAAGGTTGCAACAGCTACTACATTACTTTTCCCCCCCCAACCTTTATCCTGCTGTGGACTCTACTTCTTATTTTTTGAACTGAAAGTATGCCCCACCTCTACACTATATAGCTAGATAACACTCCCGTCAAGTTAAAAGTTGCTTAAGTCTTCAAACTGCAGAAACCGACCACTGATTTTGTGGTTGAAAGTGCTGACCCTGAAAAATGGACCTACAGCTGTGTCCTACATGCTAGACTTCCTGGCAAACATAGCTACTCTTTCTGGAAGGTCCGGTATTGTTCAAGTATGCCACAAAACCATTTGTCTTCGCAGCGATGACAGAGGAGGAGAAGGTCTTTCAAAACCTATAAACGTGTAGAGGAAATACTTGGTAATTTAACTGCCTCTTGACTGCAGCTCAGCAACCTTTCAATGTTCACAAGCTATCAGTGAATTCTGGGAGAGAAAAGGAAGAATTCACCAGTTAGGAACAGAAACACAGATAACATGCTTCTCACCGTGTCCCAGTGAAGAGAGCACAGCAACAACTTGAATTCTCACCTCTGGGGAACAGTTTTGCCCTGACTGGGCAAACTGCAACTGAAGGCCCCCATGCCTATATTCTTCTCTGCAGTCGCTAAACTCTGAGGATAAAAATGGTGGGGGCAAGATCCAAACTACAGTTCCTCGAAGCACTGAATTTATATCAAATAAACCAATAAAATTGTGTTGGTTTGGCTTGAAACTAAACATTTCATTGTGATTCAAGTCTTAGTTTAAGACAAAATATTTATTTCCCAAATAAAAGGTCATGGGGAAAAAAAACCACCTAACTTTTTAATGGAAAATATTTAGCTTTCAGGAACTAAGAAACAAAGTAATCCCCATCATTTGATATACGCACAAAAGAATGTACAATTTGAAAAGTTTTAAGGACACTTATGAAAGATAAATCAGGAAAATAAGATGGCATACAGGATCAGAGAAAAAAAAACAGTGTAAACAGCAACACATGTGAAGAACAGAGTATTTGTAAGAGATGTAACAAAGGAAGCATGAAATGTCAAGATTACCTACGTTTGAAGGTGAGCGTGCCAATGACTAGCAATCATTACTGCTTCAAATTGTCCAACTGTGTCAGACTGGGCTCAGAAACACATGGAACACTGAGACACTCAAGGGCTACCGCTGACATTACAGTGGGAAGTAACAGCAGAACTGCTATTAAAAAACCCTGCAGATGATTCATTTTAGCCCGTGTGTGAAAGCAGGTGGTAATACAGCAGCACAGAGGTGGTACAAGACTGGAACAAAGACATTATAGTAGACATTAATGTTACATGACTACATGTCTTCTTGCCAGGGGAAATGGGTTTGATTTGGGGAGAGAGAAGGTATTTCTTACAAGGTACAGTCCTACTGTATCTATTATAAGTGACTTCACACCATCACCTTTCGTTATTATATAGTCAGCCCAACTTTACTATTCTTGGTTGTAAAGGCTGCCCAGCCCTAAGTGCAACAACATCTCAATAATATAAGAAGTTATATAAACCCATCATGATATCAACAGCACATTTTCCAAATGCCTGTTGTCTCTGAGAGGAGTTCCTGCTGAGCTACAAGCAAATCATAAAATGAAAGGCAGTCCAAGAGTGGAACTGTGCCAAGCTAGCAAAGTTTCTGAAGTTCAATTTGAACTATCGTTGTTGTCATCTTCACTAGAGAAAGCATCTTTTCACAATGAAAATGTTAGGTTTCCAATGGCAGAAGTAAAATTTGTAACAAAATCTGATGTGACAGTATTCCTCCAGTCTCCCAAAATGTGGAGATTTTGGTGGTGTTTTGGTTTTCACCCAGTACTACTTCCCTCGCCAATGTGCAGGCCTGGATACCCACACCCAACTCGAGACCCTTTTCCTCTGCCAACATCATCCAGAAACATGACAATTTTCCCCAAGAGAAAACGAGCTGTCTCACTTGGGTCAATGTCCACTAGAAATCCCAGTGATGAAACTTGCAGACTACTCTGTTTTGAGAAGAGGGATCACATTCGCTATATACTTTCCCTTAGCATCTTCCAGTCTGTCAGAGATGTCTAAAAAATGTCGGTGGCCTCAGCCAAGCCAGAAGAAATACAACAGGATCTGTAATTGTACTGAATGTACGCAGACCTAAATAACATCTAAACTGTGGGGTCTTTTTCTATGCATTAGAAGGTGTGGAGATGTAGCATTGCAGACCTCTGCACAGGGGTCAAGGGCTCTGGCCAAGGAGCAGCCACAAGAACAAAGTCTGAAAGCTAGAGCTTTCCTGCTCTAGTGTGCCAGCAGTCACCCTGAGCAAGGCGGAACCCGCAAAACTGTTCTCAAGCCAAGATCCCTTAGGAATCTTCTCTCAACTGAACAATCCCTTTGCTACTCCCTTTCCTGCCCAAGGTAATTGGAGATGACAGAAGTGAGAACAGGTAAGGACAAGTTCCAGCAAGCATTACTTAGGTACAAGTGTCTTTAGTGCTCAGACACATTGACACCTGCAGCATGAATATGGATGCAGACAAGCTCCCAGAGGAGCAATGCGTAAGCCCTCCATGAAGTCTCCATCACAATACTGTTTGTCATGAAACATTGCTAACAAACTTCACAGCAGAAACAAGGAAACCGCAATTAAAAACTAACCAGCCTAGAATAACAGAAGAGTAAAAAAGAGACCAAAACACACATACATACAAAAACAAACTCTCCCTCAAAAAAAAAAAAAAAGGCAAGAGAACAGAGTTTAGTCAGGACAGAACAGAATGGGCTGACAAGGAATCAGCAAAGCCAATGTGCTCACCGCATTATTTTTCAAGTGAGGCCAGGCAAATCAAGAAAAGCTGAAGTTCAAATGTTTTTAACAGCTGTCTGAAAGTATACCAAAGGGATTAAAATGGGCATTCCAGTAAGCTAAAAAATGAACAAACAAAGAAAACAAATATGAAACCACAATTGTTTCTTGGTGTTATTCGGGAAGCTCGGCTTCATCACAAGCAGAACATTACCTGAGCACCTAAGTTGCATCTCACTGTAAATACCTTAAAGATTCAAGTAGCCCATCCAGCCTCAATGTATCTGTTTAGTCTGAATCCGTGGGATTTTTTACATTAAATTCAAAGGGGAATCCAGTGGTAAGGAGATCATCTCCAGGGAGATAAGGGCAAACCAAGAGTTTCTCAAATTATATGGATTCAATTAAAACAAAATGTCACTTGCTGAGATTTGTCAGTTATCTAGGCAAGCTCCAAGGCTGTCTCTCCTTCATTTTTCTTAAATTACAACTTTCAGGCCAAAAACAACTAGTAATGTGATCCTGGTTTAAGTTTACCTTGATCTGAAATCCTTTTTGTTTTCCCCCAAGTGAACAGCATTTCTCCTGTAACACAGCTAAAATATGATTGACCAAGTTATTTTGGAAAATGCTATGTAAGTTATTTACAATACAGCCTCTAAAAACAAAATTCCCACATGAGGAGTTTTCCTTGACGCAAATATTTCATGAATACAACCATTAACATGATTGCTATCCACAAAAGTATGTCATTAGTATTGCACTACTTAAATTACAATTAGGCCTTAAAATGAGGTTTGGCTATTCAGCTATAGACCACAAATCTTGGAATTTTTACTAAAAGCTAACTTTCATCTGAGATCATTAACTTAGATCTCTAGTGTTGGTGCTGGACAAAAGGCTGGATTATTTCTAAGCCATTACCATCTAGGCCATGACGGTCAGAAGTCTGAGCAGAAATAGGAAAAGGAGGAGTTGTCCTGCACTGTTTCCCAGTGGTGTGATGAAGACCTATTAAAAGAGTGCCTCAGGTTCTGTGCGAGAAGCTAAAATAGAAAAGACTAATCATTGCTCTGAGGATCTTACAGAAAAGATTTAAGACAATTGACAACACGCAGGAATACAAGAAAAATAAAGATCAGCATAGTCAAGTTACCTGACAAAAGTGAAACAGTACATAAAAGTATCCAGCACATATCAAAGTACTGTTCTGTGATAGCAAAGACCTGCCAAGGTTCCAGGTAGGGATTTGAGCTTCTTTCTTCCTTTACTAATCAATTTCTCATGTTCTCATTCTGCCTCCTCCTAAATTCCTCTTTCCTTTCTATCATTCTGTTAGGATCGGCTGCACAAAGGAACACCACCACAGTTTCCAATGACGTCAAGAGAACTATTACATCTAAATATTTTCATAGATCTAGCTCTTTAAATCAAAGCTGTCTTCTGTTTAGGCGATTCCATAGCAAAAATTCTCAGTACTAACTGTAATTAACTATTACCACCTTCCAAAAGTGTCATTGCAAATGAAGGTTTTCACCCAGATTGGCTAAATAAACGGCACTACTTTTCTGTGCAAGTACTCAATCCTCAAGAGAAGAAAAGTTAGGTGTGTAAGAGCAGCCCTCAGCACAATGGTTGTAGCAACAATGGTAAAAGACAGGGTTTAATCTCTTTGCAATAATTAATCATATAATAATTTTGTGTCCAAGAGTATTTAAGTTTATCCTAAATAGCAGCATTACAATATATACAGGTCTAAATGACATATGTCCTATTTATGGGATTATTGGTAATTTGCACCTGAAAGAAAGACTGATGCATTTCACATGCCCATTTCACAAACTTCCAAATTATTGGATTACATTTAGGTAAATTTGAAATTGCAGTGATGGCAGTTTTCTCTCACCATGAGAGTAAGGGAAAAGTATTTACATACCATATATTGGTAACCATGTGGATCCATGTGTGTATAGGTATGTACACACTCACAGAGTAGTAACTCTCAAATAGTCATGCTTATGTTCTTTTATTCCTCATAAAAAGGATTCCCTTTCTTGTTCTGATTTTCTGCTGCTCATTCAAACTGAGAGACATTGCAACCTGTGCTTCCTCAGCAAGTCCCTATTTTCACTTCCTTTTTAAAAGAATATTTTTTTGAAATAATGTTAATATTTAAGCAGACACACAGATATAAAAGAAGTTTGCTGAGGATATGAAGGTTGACATCTAGTTATTTGTACAACATCAGCGTAATACCACACATTAGTACTGTTGTTAAAAAACATTTCACTGACAGAAGTGTGTGACATATTATGACAACATCTGGCATTTTCCTAAAAATAATGGAGTTCATTTTCTTATCCCCTAAGCAGACTTGATGAAATGTAGCAGTTCCTGGAGTATCAGTAACACACACATTCAAAATCATAGCATCTCCAGTTTCTTCAGTGCTGAGTATTTTCAAACCTATTGCCAGATTGAAAGTAAATGGCCACACTCTGATGTGGCTTACACTGGAAGCATCCTAACAAAAACCAATGAGATTCTGCTGGGTGCAAGTCAAAGCAGAATTCAGCCCAAAGGTTCTGACAGGGAAAAATTATGTTAGGCTTCCAAGCCTCACAGAAGCTTATTTTTCATGGCTTGCTCCCCTGCCCTTGTGGATGTCTAACGTATTCTTTGGCTGAAAGAAATCTAAAAATCTCGGGTCCCTTTTTGTTCAACTGAAACCACACAAGTTTGGATAATCTCACATAAACAGACACATGAGAGCTTTCGGTAAAACTGCAGACAACAGTTCTAATTTTTTGTTACGTTGGAAAAATAAGCTTAGCTTGTTTTCCTAACTGTTCCCTCTTCTCTTACAAACTCTGCCACCCAAGGTCTTTACAAATAAAGGAGAGGTTAATAGTTTAAAGCATGGGGATATATTTTTCCCACAGGGATGCTGAAGTGGAGCACAGGCATTCACCTGATGATAGAATTTTTATCCCTGGGGCAAAATCTCTGTAGTCACTAATTCCCTGTGTATTCCCCAGGTTGCTTTTCCACAGCATTTCACGAAGAGAAGTTAACCTTGATGGTTGGTTAAATTAACTACAACTTGCCCTGATAACTTCAGAAAGTGCTCGCTGTATTGCAATTATAAAAGTCTGCATCTTTCTTCTATAGGGATGCTTGTTACCTAAATGAAGCAGAAGAAGAACTGTCATTTGAATAATTAATGTAACATGGTTAATGTGATGATGTATCCATGCAATGAGCACACAGAAAAACAAAACAAGGATTACTGAATTTATTAGGAAGGAGAACTGCATGTAATTTAGCATAATAAGGTTAAAGGATTTAGGGTCAAGACATTAAGCTCACTAAAGTGATAATCCATTTACTTTCACTCTGGTACATAGCAGCAGTCTCCGATCCTCAGATTGCAGTAAGTGATGAATGATGCTTTTGCAAACAGAGAGCTTCATCTTCACATGATACTCAGAAAAACCTCTTATTAACTCCAGTGGAAATATTATTTGGCTTAAGCGAAGCAGGATCAAGTCATTCATTTCATTTTAATGAACAGAAAACTCTGCAGACTCTAACTTCATCTGCTTGAAGGGAAAAAAAAAATATGCTTGAACAGAATAACTGCAACAGAAAGTCTGAAACTATTCCTCACTGTAACCTCAAACCTGGTTTGTGCTTCGTGATGTACAAAATCCAACTTGCAACAGCGTAACTACAAAGAGCTCACTCTAAGGAGGTGCAGGCTACACCTGGTAGGAGCTCTGCAGGCACTGCCTTGGGTGCAGAAACCAGCAGTTCACCATAACACAATCCAATCTGCAGACGCTGGAGGCAATGGGATTAGAACCCAGGAGATCAAACAATCAGTAATCTCAACCTCCCAAGAGGCAAAAAAGTCCAAAACTCTCCTGCTCTATCAGAATTCAATAACAATAACAGGAGTACCATGTGCAAGGCATGTAAAATTAGCCTTTTTGGCTCAGTTTCCCAGTGTTCTTACTTCATTTACCCCTCTGCACTTTATCTTTTAGCTTCATTCAGCAAGATCAAGAAACAAAACAAACTATGAGAAAACAGGCATCCCATACGCAATACAACCAGCCAGGTTATTTTATTTTCAGCTCCTGGCGTGCCTGTTTTACACTACGCACACTTCTGCTGTTCAAATCAAAGCATCAACAGAGCAGATCAGCCTTAGGATTTCACACTGCATTGAACAACAAAAGTACGGATGAAGGAGAGCTACAGTCACACCTTAAATCCTCTCCTCTCGCCCCACATTGCCAGTCATCATCCCACCTCAGCCAGCTCCGAGTTGAGAGTTCATCCAGGGTGAAGGACAACAACAAAGCCACCCAGTATAGAGTACATGCAATAATTTTCTGGACTCAAACCTTTGAAAGAAGATACCGTTTCCTGGTGCCTGACTAAGGACTACAGTCCCTTGGAAAGAGCTGCCCTTCTAACTTCCTACAGGAGGTTTGAGGAGTTGTCATTCTGAGTTCGTATGGCAGCCCCTACTAACTGCTGCCATAGCGTAAGCAATGCCTATCAAAGCATGAGGATGGGGACAGGCGTTTTAATATAGTCAGAGCTAGTCCCATCATGAACTCTACTTTCAGGTGCAAGACTTAAACCTACCCAGGCACCTACAGGAATGATGTTCTGCTGTGTGCTACTTCTCAGGGTCTACAAGCATGTGTCTCATAGAAATCCTCCTACACTTCAGAGACATTCAGTCTCCCACTGATCCTTTAGGCAATCATCAACTGATTGCCGAATCCATTACATCAGCTCCTGTGATATTTCTGTTATTTTCTGCTACTAGACCATATCAAGAGCTCATGTTGGACTTGTGGAATCTCTGAGCAGCCACTAAGCCATAAAGCATCTTCTTCCCACCCAACCACTGCCACTCTAGCACTATAAACTAATTTAGCCTAATACTCCTCATTCTACTCCAGAGATTGGGGCCCCAAGTAGTCACTTCAGTTTCTGACTGCCTGCCACTCCTACCCCACACAGACAAGTGCAATAAGGTCTTTCCTAGGACACAATGCAGTCCCACAGGCCAGGCACCACCAGAAGGAAAGAACGTGAGCTGTTCCCATCTCTGTCTCAGAAATCCAGGACAAGTTTCACCTTCATTCTCTGTTTCTCTCCCATCTGTCCTTTCAGGTGGAGAGCTCTGTGAACAGGGACCTTCTTAATAGCTGCTCACTGCAGAGTTCACAGCTCTAGCTGGGGCCATGCCCAAGCCTACCAACAGCAGCTGTATTTTCTATCTCAGAAAGGGCAGGGGAGAAGAAAGCATTTCCAGAATCATTAGTAGGGACTAGATCCATCTTTCAGTAGGATGCTCTTCTGGAAGGCACTTAAATGCCAAGTCCTTAGGCCAGGATACAGACCTCTCGGCTATTCTGTTGAGTAGGAGTCCTGGGCTAAGTGGTTAGCAGCTCCTTTCTCTTACCCCCACTTTTATATTCCTCAGAGACTGTGATCTTCAACTTCTCTCACTGTCTCCTAAGATTTCCAAGAATTGTCATAACTTTTTGATGTATGCCTGGTTCTAGCCCTATCTTAATACACCATTTTTTGGCTACATGAGCTTCTTCAGTATTCCCTGCTGATTTCCTTTTGAACTCAGTCAAAGGGCACCATGCAAAAGGGGAAGCATGTACCTGTGCAGCAGAGGGGAGATCTTGCTTGTAAGACCAGTGGGAGATTCCTGACCTGTGCTATCCAACTATGCTTTTGCCTTCAAACAAAGTTATTTGAGGTATAAATCTCATCAGATAAAGTGTGGTTCCTGGAATTTACACCGTAAAATTGAATAAACCAAAGGAAAAAGAGTGAGTGGTTCTGAGCCCTTGACTGTACTGCTCTATCAACATATAGCTCAGTTTTTCCATTTTTTCTGCCAACATGCTGACTACTCGCTTTTCTCCTCCATCCCACACAACTCCACTAAACTATTTCTTTATCAAGATTCTTATATTCAAGAAAATATTGTTCATAGACTTACTGCATGAAAAGTTACACACTGGCCCCAGTCACCTCATAACAGCCTTTAAATCACCTTGCTTTTCTTTATCTGGCATCCTTTCCTTCCATTACTGAAGTATCTGAGCATCTTCCAACAATTCTCTAAACAACATGGCAAGAACCTGCTGTGTCCAATCTCATCCCTTGTATCAAAACAATCCGTTTTGTTCCTAACACATTGTCTTGTTTTATTCCAAAAAAGTGGATCAGCTGGAGAACTTTACAGGTCTTGTCCCTGTCCCTGGGAAATGGACCTCCATTTCCTACGTTAAAAGCATTTGTCCTTGTACAGTACAGTTCCATTAAACTAGAGGAGTGGAAATGTGAAACAGTTGTCAGCACAATGGCTGTACAGACGTTGAAACTAAGGACATGATTGCCTCCTGTCTCACTCTCTTCCCAAGACCACCCCACCCAATGGTATGTGAAAAAAAATATTTTTGGTTGTGGTCATCATTAATTAATTCTGGACTAAATCACATAATACCTTTATTAGCATAACAATGCATCCTTCTACACAGCAAAAAGATTACAGAATACCGTGCTGCTGGCTATAGCCATTAATAACAAATTTCACTCTTATGCTAAGTAAACATGACCAATACATCGTGATAAAAACAAAATCACAAAGTTCGGATTTCATTTTCCAAGTGATAAGTGGAAGAGAAGGACATAAATCTGTAGCATTTGCCCCTGAAATTTCAAAGCAGATTTTCTAGGATATATGCGCCCTAGGTAAATGATAAAGATTAAATTATTTTGAGTTCTTTCAAAAGATCTGAAAGTTCAAGCCAAACCCAATTTTGCTCAACTTCTACAAATTTTCTTGTTAACGTAGGTTTCAGAGACCATACATCAGGAGGAGAAGAATTTACACAGACCAGATCTACCAAAGATGGAAGGACACAGCAGTGGAAGCAACATTCTGCTCCCTGGGAGGTACTGCTGGATCACTTGGAGTCCCCAAACTTGATACCAAACGGTTTTGGCTTCTCAAGCCCAAAGGCTCATGGGGCACAACAGCACTTTGGCTCCAAACAGTCTTCTACAGAAGAGTACTGTCACAGAGATCCTGGACCTCTTGAAGGACAGCTTGTTGAAGAGATAAAACATCTATCCCACATTTTATTTAATGAAAAAGATTTACCAAAATCTAGTCTGGCACCAGCTCACATCCCTCCTTGAAATATTAGCCTGAAATAACAGCAAAGCATCTTACCACATGCTTTCCTTTTAAGGTAAGGGCTGTTGAAGTATAGTCAGTCACTACACACAACAGGCTAACCAAACTAGTTTTTTTAGTTGTTTTTGTTTGTTTTTTTTTAACTGGAGCTTTGAGTGTAATAATTATTACATGATGCACTATGCATTGCCAATGTCAAGTTGGCTTCAGCATTTATCTTTCTTTTCCACAGAATGAAAGTGGGATCTCAGTTTACACAGTTCAATTTACCAGTCCTGTTAGCAGTATGTGTGTCTAATGGGGATTTTAACAATAAAACAGTCTCATTAATAGCTCATGATTTATTACATTATAACCACTTCCTTAAGTCTTTTTTTTTTTTATTTCAGAAAAAAAAAAATAGATACTTTAGAGTTAAGTTGTATTTTCCTAGGCTCTTCACCAGCACTACTAGACTATACTTAACCATCTTCAGAGACAACTGTAAATGATTAAGCAGAGGAAAAGTCTGATGAGGCAGCTATAAAGCAAAATAACTTTTGAGTGATGTAGGACAGACAAAGCTTAAATAATAGTAAGAATAGGATAGACAAGAAAATCTAAATTTCTCAGTGAGGATGAAACCATTTATACAGGATGCTTCTTAGTACAGCCAAACTCCAACTCTCTATCAAGGATTACGAACTAGCCCTGAAGGAGGGACTGCATCTAGAGACTGTAGATAAGCAACTCAAGATTTACAGACACGACAAGTAGTATTAAGGAGATGTCCAACAAGAACTGTGAAAATAAAAAGGGAGGATAAGATGTACATGGCGCTGATAAGAAAGAAAAACAGATCAACTATACATCTTTATCTGTATACTCCATTCAGCTGTGTCCATCCACATCAAACTGCCAGAGATTTAGGGAAGCACACAAAAAGCTGTAGTATCATATCCTGACCTCTACCCCCAAAACAGGGCCCTGAATAGGAAAGGAAACACCACAAAAATTCCCCTGCAAGATTTCTGAAGTGATTTACTTCAAATATCACTGTTCACGATTTCCCATGCATTCCTCTCCCCTTCAGCCAGTTCCACTTTCAGCGTCCCAGTTTGGTACCCTATGCCATATATTGTCACCACTCTTTCTATGCAGTTAGGATCTCAAATTTGCATTGAAGCTTGTTCCAGAGAAACCTATGAACCTTTTGGTGTGTTTCTTTTCTCTTATTTTTTCCCTTCTTCACAATCCCTTTTCCCTTTCCTTCTACCCTGTTCATCTCCAAAGTCTGCTTCTTCCATCTCTCCCAACAGATCTGCCAAATCTCACCTTTAATTTCCTTTCCTTTTCATAATTTCCTTCTTTATTCCTTTCTGGTTCTTTATTACTTATCCCTACTCACACATACCTGGGATCATCAATGAAAATCTTGTCACCTAAAGTTTTCTCATCTTCTTAAATTTAGAGCAAGGGGGTCATTGGATCATCTTTAAAGGCATATTTTTTTACTGTAGCCCAGTTTAAATTTTATTTACAAGGGTTTTTTGGTGCATAAAGAAAATATTTTGAGACAAAAAGAGAACTGTAGAAGCTCTGTAGCAAAAATACCACTTTTGGCCCAATCCTTCATGGCCTCAAGTGTGGGCAGACTGCCTGCCTGCAGAGAGCGCATTCCAGTTCCCTGCGACTGCTGGGAATTTATAATAGCAAAAGCAGGGCTGGTCTCATATATCACTGTATCACCCATCCACAAGATACAATGGAGCGCCGAGATTCTTCCTCCTCCTTTTTTTCTTTTCCAAAGGAAGTGACTGGTTTCTAGAAAACACTTTGGAGCTTTTAATTCCCTGGGACATCACATGAGTGAGGCACCCTGCCTGCTCAGCTACACATTACACAATTACAATCTATGACTTTATTACATATCAATTTTGAGCCTACCTTTCCCCATGTAATGCTTCTAACAGACCTACAATTAAAAGTGCAAAATCTCAAGTCCTCCTTTTACCCCCACACAGCAAACAGCTGTTTCAGCTCCCCACTAGTGCAACATATTTCAACCCACATTCTATCCGGGTAAAAAGAGTTTTAAGCATTTTTTTGCCTTCAAAAGGAACTGGGTGGGCCAGTACGACAGGAGTCGGTGTAACTTGACAACACTAGAAGTAATTTAACAAAAATTGAAATAAAGAGGAGAGTTAAGAACAGGATTTCAATTTCCTCTTTACCAGTCTTAATAGCAGAAAGACCTGTGATGACAGGTAACTAGTCATTTCAAAGGTAATTATGATGATGATACTGATGGATGTTCAGGTACGTGCTTCTTGCAAATTGGTGCCAGAGTATATAGCGAACTGGACAAGTGGATTAACAGCCTTCTTGTACACTGACTTTTATAACATCTGCATGGTCCTGAATGCAAGAAGCATTGTGATGGGTTGCAAAGACCAGGCACGTATTCTTGGCACCTCTGCCGCAAAATTTCTATTGGAAGACAAGGCAGCACCGGCTGAGTTTGAAGACATTCAATCACCAGCTTGTATCTCCTCTCTTTGAACTGGAGCCACTAGTAAAATCCTGCCTTTTTCTTTCCTCCAAAAGAATGCAAAATGGATGTGTTATATCACATTATGAGAGTTCCAAAAAGTCAAATGGTCTGTACATCCTTTCCCTTTTAATTTCATGTTTCATAAAATACTCTACATACAGCTTCACTGTCATTGCTCTGTTTAGTGTTATTTCACCTGCTCTGAAATGGTAGCTAGACGTCCCTGAAAAGAGACTAAGAAGTTGCTTAACTTCACTTAGGTATTTTTTTATTTTGTATTCTTAGTATTATTTTAAGTCCTCTCTTATAGCAGTCACAACTGTAACTGTAATCCATAGCGTGTCTCCACCACGTTAAAAATATTTATGTGCATTTGGTTAATTATCACTGCACTTGCTTTCTGCACATAATGTGCAAAATTCAGAAATTCTGAATGTGTGCTTCTGTACAGCTGCGATTGTCTATTACAGGCAGAAGACATCCAAGACAAAAGCTCTTCTGCATTGACTTCTGTTTTAACTTGCTATTTTTCAAGGTTATTCAGTGTATGACTGTCATTTTGGAGCAGGGAAAGAGAGGAAAAAATAAGAAAGCACACTATAATGAGACCTGCAGTGTTAGGGACAAGGGTTTGATTCTCTGATACCAGCAGCTTCTGGGGTGGATTATTGCACGTTTTCCCAAGTTTGACAAAATTATTACTAAAGATAACCCTTTAGAAATGATCAGAAGCTGGGAAAAAAATTGTTCTATATTCAGTTATATATTTAACTGGAAAAATATTCCTATATAAGCTTATCACATACTCCATGATTTCTGGTTTTAAAACACAGGAATTTAAAACTGTAGATCTTTCACTGTACTTTCTCAGTTGTCCTAATATTTTAAAACCAGGTGATTCAGACTCAAAGACAGATGCAAAAATCCCTCTTCCACAGATGTCAATAGAAGAGAATAAATATCACAATAATAACCTTCACGTGCAAGTATCAACCCAGAAAAGCAGGCTTTCTTTGGGTAAAAGTTTAATTCCCATACAGTAAAAAACCACCAAAGTAATTGATAATTTGAAGAAAAATGCTGCAAGCAAGAGAAGCAGGTAGTTTTTGCCAATCTTAAATAACCCATTTAAGAAACATTTAATAAGAAAGAAACACATTTTGAAGCCAGGATTAGATCAAGACCTCAGTAAGAAAGAAAATAACTCCCCTCTAGACTTGTTTTGAAATCTTTTCCCAGAGCTGAACTGGCAGTAGAAAAGTCAGCTGTATCATTTTCTACTGTGGGGAACTGTTCTGGATGACAGGCAGATGGGCTCATCTGGCCATTGCTGCTTGGTTGCAAAGCAAAGTATTTTGCAATATGAAGAACCACCCTTTGTAGTAAAGCTGCTCAGAATACAGTCAGCATTTCCCCTATCATAGCAGCAAAATCACACCTAGAAAAAATAAATTAAGTTAACTTTCACCCCTTGAATTTTAATCAATTTTACAAGGTCTGGATATAAATCAGAATCAACACTAACTTGTAACCAGAGAAACCTCATTGGGAGATGCAGTACTGATGAACAAGCTCTTGGAAGAAAAATATGCCACCATCACTTAAGGAACCAATTGCTAGACCTTTGCTCAGGAGGTTCTCATTGCTCACTAGAAACTTCACTACCTGCTACTCTGCATGGATGTGTCAGGCAGCCACAGATGGAGTTAGAGAAGTAAAACCCAAAACACAGAAGAGAAGCCACCTTAGCTAAGAGCCAATATCCTAGAAGGCAAAAGCTTACATCCCTACATTGTGTTCCGTTTATGTAGCAAAAGAAAATAAAATTATCTGGTCAGTATCCTTCAAACCTAAAAGCTAAGCAGCTTAGTATCATAAAAAGCTTGGGGAATGGATATGGGAGAGATAGACAGCTGTTTTTGTGAGGACAACCAACCCCAGAGTGCAGCAACCCTTCGGGCAAAATTCTCCCTCCTCTACAAAGCTCCATTCCCTTCTATTATCATCTGATTAGTAGTCCTGCCCCACCAGCATGGACTAGGTGGTGCCACCTGTCTTGTCAGCCCTTTATTCAGAAACCACCACTTCAGTTGAGTCCTCCCCCTCTTTTGATCATCCAACCCTTGCTCCTCAATACGGCCTGTTTGTTCTATGGGACAATCTCATCACTGAAGCTTAAAACCAAAATGACAAAGTTTGAGCACCCCAAACAATATCACATTTTACAGGCACTTCCCTAACATCCTTCCTCTCATTTTGGTATTTTGCCCAGCACAGGCACAGCAATAGCATGAGCACCTGGACAAACGGTGAAACAAATTCTTGATTTTAGATGCATCGTCTGGTTTTGAAATAGTTAAGGGTGAACTAGCCTTGACAAGCTTTAGAAGGTCTGATCCAAATTGCATTTTCCTGGATATAATTGCTTCTAAACAGAGGTAATATTAAACAACTGTTCTTCTGCTTGGCAAGCTCTCAGGACTCTTCCCAGGGCTGTAATACTATAATCTCCTCCTATTCATGTTGCACATGAAGCTATATGGGAACATGGTGAATGAGGCAGGCAAAGCTGCTATGCTAATGTGCAGACATTTAACTCCATGTTTGTATTCATATGTACATATACACACATATATATTTCATTAGCCTCAGAAAAAACACTTAAGAACTCTGGCCTCGTTTATATCCCGTGTAGGAGTATAGTAGACTATGGCATGATGTGCCCTCTAAGCTGCTCTTTATGCATTCACAGTGTCAAAAAAGGACACTGTTCTACTCGCCCTCTACAACTTCCTTGCATGTGACATCTCCAGATGTGAGGGCTGAGACAAACATGACCTATCACTGTCCCTGATCATACATATCATGTGGTGCTCTGCTAGGTCCACCCAAGGCATTCTTTTCCCTCATGCTTCAGAGCTTATCTAAAGCCCACATCTGAGGCAGGCTTAAATGCCAGCTGTTTGGATGCTAAACAAGCATGAGCCAGAGCACAAGCATGAAGCTATTTCTAGGTCAAAGCATAAACATAACAACTAGGTCTCTGTGGCAACTTGCCTCACCAGCTTTTTTTCAGTTGAAGGGCTGAATAAGAGGGGTAGGGGCTGAATTAGAGCAACCTTCCCCAATCAAAAATAAACTGCATATGCCATCACGAATTCTTGTAAATTGCATTTGTGCGTTTGAACAAAGTGGAACAGAGTGTAGGAAGTTCGGGGAAAATATTAAAACACTGGAAGTTATGACATGAAGCTTACTCTTTAAAGAGTAAACTACCCAAACAGCAAATATTTACATGGTGAGGCCAATGCTACCTCTTTTGAAGTCAGCCTCATTAAGTATATTAGGAAATTTTTCCACGTAAGGAAAAGCCACCATGAAGAGTCATTGGAGCCTTACCATCAATGAAGATAAGTACTTGTGAGTGATACTGGTGGTTTATCTCAATGCAAGTCATAACTCCTCTTCTGCATTTCCCCTCACTAGACATTTCCTGTCTGTCATAAACTTCATATGAATCATAAAATCCTGAGTTTAAATAACACTTTAAATATCTGAAAATCATGGATAGCCAGTAAGGTTTTTCCTCTAAATTTTCTGCAGTTGAGATTTATTTTACTACAAAGTTTTCCCAAACACTTTCTTCCCTAGTTTAACTTGCAAACATCATTCAGGCACTTCTTTATTGGGCTCCTATAGGTAGAGAAGCAGACATCATGCATTTACCAGCAACATTTTCTGTTCCTGGTACACATGCTTGGAAAATCATGTTAAAGCATTTGCTAAGTAGTCTTTTCTGGTAGGGGTCAAACCAAAAGATATAGAGCATGTCCTTGTTCTAAGGTTGGGGCAGAGAAATTATATGAAGAAGAATTTGAGTAAGAAAATTGAAGTTGGAGGTAACTTGTCCTTCAGGGTAACACAATTTGCTTCAAAGTTATACTGACTCAGCTCTTCTTCCATCAATTGAAAGAAGAGTGAACAAAGCAACAAGCTTTCCCTCCACTCCCTACAGACAGTCTCAGACACACAGGGCTTCCAAGAGTGAAGACAAATTTTCTTCTCTCTATTTCTTAATGCATTAAAAACACTCAAGACCCAGCAAGAGGCTTTGGAAACATGGATAACAAGCAAAATTCTTTGCTTTGGGAAACAGTTAATGATAAGCTTCATATTACACAAGCTCTTTAGAATTATTTACTCCCAAGATACAACTTGATGTTTAGTAGATCCTTTTAGTGAACTGCAAGAGCCCAAATTAACTGATGTTAATATAAATAAATTAGGGATAAATGATACATGAAAAAACTTAACTGCAGAACAGATACAGTTTAATACTTTGATGCTCCATTTAATGAGTAGGTTGACAACATCAAAATAAAGTGTTTCAAACTTGGCATGTGATTTCAAAAGAAAAAACCAAAAACAAAAGGAAAAACTTGAAAAACTCAGTGTCTAAAAGAGCTAAAAATGAAGATATGAACAATGTGATTGTAGACAACATTCAGTCTAAAAAGATAAATGAATATATATAAAAAAGAAAAAAACTAAATGAGGACTCAACATGACTGTATTAAAGGGGTTTAGGTATTACTGAATTCTTCACTGAAAACATCTGCTGAAAGCAAAGTAGCTGTCAGAGAAACTAAAATAGACAATTAATATATAAGCTAACATAAGGCCACGTATTGTTGCTTTTAGCTTTGATCTATTTAACACTCAAAAGCTGGGGTAGTGGACTGAGGGGAGTGCATGTAAATAAGCTTGGGAAGATGTAAAAACATTCTGGAGAAAGATTTTTAGAAAGAATACCATACAAACAGTACTTCCTAAGTGAATTAACTGAAGCAGTAGTTGATAGTAAAAATAATATGCTATCATATAGTTAAAAACTGTATCATAACACAGAAGAGGGATGGGTTTGCCATTTCGAGTTCTCAGTTAACTTCATTTCTCAATCAGACCTTAAAGTTGTTTCAGTGAGTTTTGGGGACTATTTTTTTATGATAAATAATAAGAATTCATCTGTATTGCCAGAAAGCCTACAAAATAAAAACTATAAAGAAAAATCTACAGCAAAGATTAAGTTTTTCCACAGTGTCCCCACAAACATTTCTGCTTCAAAAGCATTATTTGGCTCCCTGTCTCTTAACATCACTTGCACTGGAACTTCAGTTTTGTCTTATAAATTATTCTTCATCACTTCACTAAAACTCAGAGCTCCTAACTCTTCTACATTAGACATGAACTTCAAGAAGAGTTTGGCATGAAGGCTCCTATACATAATGGAGACTACAGTCCCCAAGATACACAAACATCATTTAGAAAATTTTGCTTCTGAGGAAATTACAAGATAGCTTACCATTTTTCACATTTTCAGTTGGTCTCCACCACCCATGCACTGACAATTTTGCTTTTCAAGTAGTCATTAATTTGCCTTAATAAAACCACTCTGCCATCTGAAAATTTATGTTTAGAATTATGTTTTAGTGTACAATAGTGTTTTTTCAGATATCAGGCATCAAAAGATTGTTCCTAGGCAGCATCTGTGTACCCAAAGTATCAGTGCAAAACTAACATATTGTTTGAAATCATACAAATAAGAGTCCTCATTAGTGGAGAAGATTAAAATTAAAGCTTTAGTTTAAATTTGTTACACTCCCTGGAGAAAGTAAGCCGATTTTCATTAACATAGAAGCTGCTTATATGTGTCTACTTCCCAAAATCAAGTACTTGAGATGGAGGGAAGGAAAANAGAGGGGGGAAAGAAAAAAAAAAAAAAAAAAAAAAAAGAAGAAAACAAAAGGACCTGCCCATCTTAGGTCACAATGATTAATGAAAGGGAAATGTTAGTGCAGCTCAGAAGTGGCCATATCACATGGAAGTTTTAGAAAATAAATATCAAGTTGTTTCCAAGAAATTGTACCCATTAATAATCTTAGTCCTCACTTGAAACACAAGAGGCATAAGGAAAGTATCCTGACACTGATGGTATTGATTAGACTGTGCCATTGAAAGTTTCACACACCAACCACCATCTATCTAGGAAAATCACTAAGAACTGAATTCCAGTAAGGATGAAATAATTTTTAAAAGGACATGCAATTTTTGCAAGGGTTCTTGCCAACACCAGTGTAGATCTCA
>VXAK01016674.1:77804-113573 GCA_013399435.1 Arenaria interpres
TCATGGGTTTCTGAGCCCCTCATGCCATATACAATTTCTTCAACATCTGTACAACCTTTTTTGTTTTACATTCTCTGTATCTCAAGACTCCTCAACATTCTTATTAGTACTAATTATTATTACTAGTAATAATTTGATTTCTTCTGTTCAGTCCAGTTCCCTTTATTATAGAATGGTGTATCAGAAGTAGATAAAAAAATATGATATTGATTAAATATTTAATTATCCAAATGAACCCAAGACTTTTTTTAGAGGATAGAAAGTAAATAAAGATTGCAACAGTGGTTCTTTCACTAAAATATATTGGAATATAATCTGCTTCTATTAAGAAAGGCAAAGTTGTCTCACAAACAGAACTAATTTGGAATATGATAAACAGAGCTCAATTCCTTGTTGACTTATATTGGAGGTAAAATACTATTCTCATTTAGTATGCCTTAGTGGAAACAAAGGCAAATGGCTATATGAAACTCAGAAGAAACATGAAATGGGGACCAAGAAAAAGAGCAAGCACAACTGTTGAATGTTAGAAGCATTAACATCGAGTCAGATTAGGAAATAAGAAGCAGCTTGTACTGCTGTAAGCCTCGCAGTGAAATACTTCCAAAGCAAATTCTATGATTCGGGGAAAAAGAGAAACCTGGGGGAGTGAGTCTTGAGGCTCAGCATTGGAACCTCTCCCCTCTCCACTGCCTGGAGGTCAGTCTCCTAACCTAGTAAAGCACCATGATTAAAAAGAGGAGCTATAAAAGCTATGACCCATCATCTTTTTTCCCCGATCCCTTTAGTCTCAGTTTCTTAGCTACAAGCATGAACAGACTAAAACACAGATTTGATTGATGACTTCAGCAGTCTTTCCCATGCAACCTTCTCATTACCTTGCCTTAAGCTTGTCAAGGGAAAGCCTAATACATTGCAACTGGCACATTCTTTGTTGTCAGTGAGGTAAAAGTTTAGCTACATGGGTCCTGCACTTTGTAATTGTGGTATTGTTGCTGCTAGACGCAGGTCCAAGGAACAGCAAAATACCCTGTCAGCAGAAAACTTGGCACTGCCATATTGATTTTTAGGCCTCATTGTTTAAGACATACAGTTCCAGGCTTTATCAAACAAAATGCTATACGGTTATTTGAATTGTTAGCATTTTTATTTTTCAAAGCTATTTCTAAACAGCCAGCTGCAAAGCACTTAGGGGCTCTTTGGGTATGTGTGTGAGGGCTGGAGGGAGGATAGGGGAGGAGGGCTAGGAACAAGACAGGCAAAGTTGGATCAAGTCAGGATGCTTAAGGGGGCTTCAATCTCCATATGTGTTTCACCGAGCATAATTGCTTTATTCTGGAGTAACTTTTGTAAATGAGTGTAAGATTGCCTGTGAGACAGTAGGTCAGAGAAAGCAATTTTACAGCTCTTGTTTTCATTGGCAATTGCAGAAGGTTAAAGCACTTCATGACTTCATTCTGAATTTGCTATCATAACAAGTTATTTTTGTATGGCTACCTTAGAAGCATACCTTAGAAGAAAGCATTTCCCTCACAGTTTAGAGATTTCATAGAACCACATAACTCGCTACTTACCTAAAGAAAGGCACAAGAATGTACATTAAAGCAGGCTTCATATGCTTGTTGGGAATGAGGTTCCAAGAGCTGTTGTAAACCTGATCATTACTCTTTTGGTTAATCAAACACTCTCCAGTAACCGCTCTACCTTCGTAGGAATATTATTATTTTTTTTGAGTAAGAACTTTAGGAACTACCAGCCATGCAGCTAATACTTTGCTCAATGGAAATAAAATCTTCTCCAAACAGACAGAAGCGATTCTCAAAATAATTAAGCTATGCCTATTTTGAGCAATCTCCTCTCCCCAATATATTTTACCAGAGTCAAAGAGTAGCTGCATATTTCCAGGTATAGGCATATAAATATTTCTCTCAGAAGCCATTCCTCCCTTTTCCTTACCTTTTCCAAGTCCCATCAGAAACCACACAAGTAAACAAGGGTTCAGACTAGATGACAAATTGTGCCTTATCGAGATATCCAGGTTAAAATAGAAAACATACTTGCACAGGTCTTTTGGCAGAAGCAATACTACATCATTTAATATGTAATTTTAATTTGGTGATAGATATTTGAAAGCAAAAACATACTTTTCTAAGCTTTTATGTCAGTGAAATAGGGAATAAAATATTCTGTTTCTTTGGAAATACATGTATGCAACACTCATCATAGAGTATCTATCTTCTTTTTATGCATCTGAATTTAGTGTCTATTTTCAGAGTTTGTGAAAATTTTCTGTCCATTGCACAAGAACTGCTCCTTTACAGAAGAAGATCATTCAGACCAGAAAGAGACTATCAGTGCTACAATTTGCACTTAGCAAGGAATACAAAGTCATCCCACAACTTGTCTATAATTCTGGACAAGAGAATATACAGGCATAGCTGTCTTAGGCTAACTTTTGCAAAGCAGAAAGACATGATGCTCTGTATTAATAGGATTATGTAAAATAAATATGCCAACAGTTGAAACAGTCTCGCCTATCAGCAAGATAATCACCTCGTATTATTTACCACTGTGGATTTTGTGTTTGTACTCTTCTACACAGGCAGATCCAGACAGGAAATTTCAATTTAACCTCTTCTGCAAGCTCCCAACAATTTGGTTAAGCTAAATAGTGGGCAAAGCTGTACCAATTCTGATGCAACTTTCACCATAAACAATTTCTCTGATCTGAAGTAAATCAGATCATAATCCTAAGGAGGCGGGGGGAGGGAAGTCTCATTCAAACACCCAACAGGAAGAACATTGTAAGAAAGAACGCAAGGGAAAAACTGGAACCCCCATTGACTTTTTTTCTGATTTTGAGAACCCAGACTAAGTTTTAGGGCATCTCTAACTATTCTGTACATGATTTAGATGAGATAGCAATAACAACAGTCTTCAAGCCTCATCTAAAAACTTTGCTCTCTGAAACAGGAACATGCAGCCTTTCTGGTTCATTACTTTTGTTGATGGTTTTGATGTTTTCTGATTAAACAAAAGCTTTATTGAACTTTTTCCTTTCCATTTTGCATTTACAAAACATCTCAGTATCCTTTTGTCCTAAGTTTTGCAGAGGTGAGTAGTACTTTTAACATTTTTTAAGATTTTTAGAGGATTTTGGGTATGCAGTGTTGAGAATTCCTGTAGTTCTACACTAACAACTACATCTTGTTCTCTCAACTGCTACATTGGGCAATATATCTTTTAGAATGGTATAGTAACTAATCACTTTCTTAGCACTAGTCTTTTCTCAGTGAAACTATCAACACCCAAACAAAAAAAAAAAAAAAATCTAACAGAACCTGTTAGGCAAGGGGTAACCACTTCAAATTTGTACATGAAAACCTGTTCATGATCCTTTCTTAATCAAAAGCACACAAGTTTTCTCTAGAACTACTCCACATATATATTCAGTAGTTTCACTTTATCACATTTCTTGTGGTGAGGGTCATCTCTGACCCCAACTAGATAACTCATGAAAATGGAACAGAGCAAGACGAAGGATGGAGAATGCAAGTTCTCAGGAAATTATGCTAATACCTTAAAGTAAGGCACAGATCTTCTTAAGATAACATTTATACAGCCCTACATGGGGAAGAAAAAAAAAAAGGTTCGATTATTAAATTCTGATGAGAATGCAGAGTCATTCCATTAAAAATTTATGAATTCAGTCTGTACAGAGAAGGCTATAAAATTATAAAGAGACCTCTTTCATTTGTTTCACTCCCTGCTTTTCTTCCTGCACAATCAATGTTCCAGGGATGTTGTAGGTTTTAAGTACCTCATACAGGTTACATGAAAATACTTGGGCTGCAAAAACAGCAGCTCTGTCAAATAGCTACAAGTTTGTACGTGAGAGGTACCTATATATAGGTACATTTTCTTCTAGTTACATAAGCATAATTTTGGTCACTAACCTATGTTATCACAGTAGAGGTACAAAACCCGGTCCGTGGTTTTTCAGGCAAAAGAAATAAGACCTAAACTAAGCCACAAGTACCATCATTGCACAGTAAAATCTCTCACCTGAAGCTTTGTGCAGAGTAAGGGTAGACTTGCACTGATGAGCCTATCACCCTAACAACTACAAGACCATAACATTCAACTCATAGTGGGAGGACCATGATCCTGAACAGCCAGCACATTCACCTAGTCTTAACCCTTTCAAGTCAGTTTTCTTAAATCATAGCAAAGAGCAAGAACATTTGTATAGAGCTCTGAAAAATATTCAGAATGTTCAAAACCAATTAAGCCAAAAGGAATGTTTTTAAGAGGAACAACTGTTTACTTGCTGACACTTTCAAAGTTTTGCTCGAAGTCACGAAAGGACAGGTAGACCTGGTTTGTGCTGAGCTTTTTAGTTTGGTTGCTTGCGTTTTGTTTTTATTTTAATGTATTCAAGTCAGCAATGTTAAAAAAAAGAAGCCAAATGTGATTTGAGCAGCCCATTAGTCTTTTCCTTGCACAAGACAAGTATATTAATATGCTTCATTCAGGTTCTGATCTCAGTTGAGTTCCCAATTAACTTGTTTTTACTATCAGATTTCAACACACACAGGGAATGCTTGGGGAAGAAATAAGAAATGCAGTGAGAAAATAGAACACTCGAAGTACCTTTGCAAGTAATGAATCAAACTAAGTTTATGCATTTGTCATGGCACTATGTGGCCACAGTGGTGGTGCAGCCACAAGAGTCTGAGGGAAACATGTAAAGCAAAATTTGTGTGAAGATGTTATCTCTGATCACACCAAATCATACTGTTGCAAAAGTAATAGGAAAAGCTGACAAGCTTTCTTTCTGGAATTAGATCAGCTGATTTCACATGAGATACTACTACCTTTCCCTTCACACCTTAACATACTGTCGTACTTCATACACTGTATTATTAGGTCCTCACTATCCCAATCAGAAACAGCTCACCTCCAGGAAGAGATACTATTACCACATCAGTCAAGGAAAGAAATAGTAGGAATACGTTAAGTTTTGTTGCCTCTGCTTCCGGATGGGCATGTTCATAATAACGTTTTTCTACATCTTGTAGCATGCCTTCAAGAAAGAGTCAAGTTGGAAAATCTGCTATCAGTAGGATGAATCACATTAAGTATAGCAGATGTTAAGTAAAGAAAACAAGTTACTGTTCTAGCTGTAAAATAGTCTGTAGCCTTACTAGCTTCAAGAACATTTTATGAACAAGTCAGGTCCCTTTGGAGTTGTTCCCCAGTCATGCAATACATCAAAAGACACAACATGAGCCTAATTATTCTAATAATTAAAATTCATGAAAAATAATGCCAATTACTGATTGCTTTGGGATGCAGCAGACTCCAGATGCACACAAAATTCTTCATTATTAGAGGCATATATTTATTCTCCAACAACCACAAAAGACATTTACGCACAGCATTATTAATGGGGTCCATTCAAAAAGCAAGCAGGTACCCGGAACACACACACAAAAACACAGCAGTGAAGCAATTTTCCCCCTGTACTCAGCACTGGTGAGGCCCCAACTCAAATACTGTGTTCCATTTTGTGCCCCTCACTGCAGGAAAGACATTGAGGCCTGGAGTGTGTCCAGAGAAGAGCAACAAATCTGGTGAGGGGTCTAGAGAACAAGTCTTATGAGGAGCAGCTGAGGGAACTGGGGATGTTTACCCTGGAGAAAAGGAGGCTGAGGGGAGACCTTACCACTGAAAGGAGCTGTAGAGAGGTGGAGATCAGTCTCTTCGCCCAAGTAACAAGCAGTAGGACAAGAGGAAATGGTCTCAAGTTGCACCAGGGGAGGTTTAGATTGGCTATCAGGAAAAGACTCTTCACTGAAAGGGTTGTCAAACATTGGAACAGGCTGCCCAGGGAAGCGGTTGAGTCATCATCCATGGAGGTATTTAAAAGACCTATGTATGTGGCACTTAAGGACCTTTGCAGTGAACTTGACAGTCAGAGGTTAATGGTTGGATTCAGTGATCTTAAAGGTCTTTTCCAACCTAAACAATTCTACTATTCTAGGAGTTCAGAGAGAAGGTACCAGACAGAGAGATCATTCCGAACTGCCTAGTGATAAGAACTCATACTTTCTTCCTCTCTACACGAAAAACAAAGTGAATCATAGAAAGGTTCGGGTTGGAAAGGACCTTAAAGATCATCGAGTTCCAACCCCTCTGCCATGGGCAGGGACATCTCTCATTAGACCAGGTTGCTCAAAGCCCCATCCAGTCTGGCCTTGAACACTTCCATAGATGAGGCATCCACAACTTCTGGGCAACCAGTGCCTCACCACCCTCACAGTAAAGAATTTCTTCCTAATATCTAATCTAAATCTCTCCTCTTCCAGTTTAAAACCGTTATCCCTTGTCCTATCACTCCACTCCCTAATAAAGAGTCCCTCCCCATCTGTCCTGTAGGCCCTCCTTAGGTATTGGAAGGGGCTATAAGGTCTCCCCAGAGCCTTCTCTTCTCCAGGCTGAACAACCCCAACTCTCTCAGCCTGTCCTCACAGGAGAGATGCTATGAGGTGAAGGAATAAGACCGAATTACCCTAAATTAACAAAGATCATTTTCTTAAGGCAATAGGCTTCTTTTAAGGCCTTGGCTTCAGGAACACTGAAGTTATAGTTCTACTTCAAACTAGTAAACGTAAGTCAGCACCAAGTAAAATCCCAATAAACAGTTCCATGTTTTCTCCTCTTAATCTGCTAATATGTTTTCTTTTCAATAGGATTTTACTCTATGGTAGTAAAACCACAAGTAATCTTGTGTCAACAACCACAAGTTAAGCATCACCCTTTCTGCTAGGTCTGGAGAATGAAGTAGGCAAATATATGTATTTATCACTGGAATTATTCTGCACAAGGTACTCAAACAAAAACTCAAGGGGGCTTTTTTTTGTGTATGGCACTATAATGTCCTTTGTAGGTAAATTTCTTTGACAGAAAATGCACTGAACTGATGTTAAGGAAACACTTAGTGCGAAGAGCATAAATTTAAGAGATATAATAATTTCAGAACACAAATGGATCATTTCTTGTTCTTTTAGAAGATTGACAAGGCAGCAAACAAGCTCCAAAGAAAGTCAGAAAAACTACTGAACCTTTTAAGCCTATGCATTATACAGTTCATGTTCACATACTGAAACTTTGTTACACATTATTGGGCTGCTCTCTTTTCATTTAGCAAATTATGATGTGTTTTCCTCTAACAAAATCTGACCTAGGTATATGACAGCACATTGCTCTAAGTTTCACAAAGATCTTGCAATTTATCCCGACCTGTTGCAATGAGCAATACATCAAATGACACATGACACTGTATAATACTGGTGCCATAGGACTCAGAAATTCTGCTATTTTGTCTCCTTCTACCCAAAAACTATGTCACCAAGAAAGGTAATGTTACCCAAAAATAAAAAGAAGTACACACTTCAGCTAGTCAGTAAAATAGGATATTCTAGGTTAGCATTAGAAGCTAAACACAACAACACTGTGTTCACATTACTCTACATTCTGTCTCTGAATATTAGAGTCACATCTGTCAGATTAAAAATGATCAGAGGTAACTCAAAAAAATCTCCAGCAACTCATCAGAACACAAGCAAGATCAGAACCCTCCAGCTCAGAAGATTCACATCTTCAGTAGTACTACACTGCCCTGAAAATCCAATAGAGAAAAAACCCTTAACAGTTCCCTCGAGCGCTGGGGCAAGGGGGAGAAATCATAAGGGTCTTCTGTGCAGTGGTTTCTCATTCTTCAGCTGACAGGTTTCATGGGAATGCTGATGTTCATTTGGGAAGAAAAAAAATATTTCCCTCAATGAAAGTATTAGGAGGCGGTGTTCTCATGTCACCCTGCATTGGTCAATCTTTCAGGGTAGCCAGTTTCCTGAAAAATCACCTCAGTACAAATTTTTTCTTACATCACATGGCTCTCAAATCACTAACAGATACCTAATTTGAGTCTCTCCTTTCTTTTTCTACTCTGCTTTTTAACCCTGTACACCCATGTGGTGGATTCACACTGTTTTCCAGCTAATGCAGACCCTTGTCAGTGACAGATCTCCAGGCACCCTGCAGCTTGTGTTAATGAGAAGCATGAGTTTCAAATCAAGACATCAAAAGAACAATTTTCTCAGAACATTATCCTGCAAGGGGTCTCTAAAGCAGTTTTCCCTCTGGGTTTCAATAACCTAAACTAAAGCAAAATTCCTACAGTTCAGCTTGTGATAGGAGAAACACCACTATTTTGGATAAGCCTTTTAGATAAAACATGCAAGTGAACCTCACATGACTCTAGACCAGGACTTCCCATTGACCAAGAGCTCTGTTCCATCACATCCAATTTTCATGATCCTACCTAGAAAGATTTAGAGGGCATCCGTGGCTTGACTGTGGCTTAACCTCAAGTCTGACTCAGAAGCCAAGAATTTCTCTTCTCTGTTTTCATTTCCTGCCTGATTTTGGCAGGCCAGCGTGGAGTCCCTATAGAACAAGGTCCACATATATCATGTGATTCTATCCTGACCACTTCAAATTTTGCTTTTCCTTCAGGGGTTCTCCTGCCTTCCCTTCAGAGCAAGTTCTGTTGAATAACTGTATAGTTCAGGTAGGGAGGGTTGACTGCTTTTTAAAAAATAGAAAGTAATTCTAGACCTCTCCAGTATACGGATAAGGAGAACAACCACCATCCTTCTATTCCCAGCTATGCCCAAAGAAGAGGTGTAAGAGCCTGGACTACTCCATTTTCTTCATCCCAGTTTTCTCTATAAACAGTTGGGCACATCCTCAGCTGATGAAAAATTGCAGGATCTCAGATGTCTGGGATTTTTTCATGTTAGCCAGTTCCTAGCCTTATGTATGGTTCACCAAGGCTCTCGGTGTAATGCCAAAAGCACAAATAGCTCTGTTCCTAATAAAAGGTATTTTGCTGAGAGTATTTTAATGCTGGGGACCTTAAGAATTCGAAGTGCTATAATAACTACTAAATATTTGGTATTTGCTAGGAGTATAGGGAGTTTCCTAAAATTTTTAATCCTGGTTCCTGCAGTAATTACTAAGACCCAAAATATAATATGGAGTATGAGGTATCTGGGAACCACAATACAAGCATCTTCCATTTCAATAAGTTACTGTGAAAAAGCAAAAAATACTTCTTTATAGTTTTATCACTAATTCTTTTGTCTTTTCCATTGTACTTACAGCAAAGCCTGCCGATGGACACCTACTTCAAGTAGCAATGAATGATGCCATAAGCATAATGAACATTTCATATCTGTGAAAATAGCATCAAGCTTCCTGTGTCCACTGAGCATGCCATCAGTGAAAAGAACATACCGAGACACATATAGATACTTAGAAACACTATTATAACATCATCAGCAACCCTTAATGAACTCGCTCATGTCAGGAGACAAAGCCTTGTTTCTGTGAGCTCACCTTTGACTCTGATCACACAGCAAGAAGTACTTGAATTCAGAGTCAACATGTGCAGGTCATTATCTTCCACTTGGAAAGACATCATAAGCACATTTATTATTCAAAGCCTGCCCCTTTGAAGCTTCCCACTTATAAAGTCAGGGATGCAGCAAGTGTTGTGTGGTTGACAGAAACATCACTTTGAGGTCTATACTTGAGACCTGCAGGAAGGAAAAATGTGGCAAAACCACAAAGTATTGCATGTTTTACTCCCCAGTTATATTCAGCAGGACACTCAAAATGGTTTTAATGGCTTTCAAAAGCACTTCGAACTGATGCCTGGGTTTATGGGTTACCTTTTAAGGATACGCTCCTGCTTTGAGTTAAAGTCATTTTTCCTTCCCCATTTTCAACACAGCATCAGTGAAAGACACAATGTATTCATCTAACTGTATAATATGTTATATATATGTATGTATATATGTATAACATCTAACATTTCTGCACAGAGTTGTGTAGAAAAGGCATCAACGTTCTCGCAGAAGACCTTGCTTTTGTCAAATGAAAAGATTCTAGACAGAGGACAGAAAATATTCAGTCAATATCACGTTGGAACAAGTTCAGAGAGGTTTTCAATCTCATTTCATAAATCATTGTAGACTAAATGGATGCACCATAGTTTATTGAATAACTGAAATTGTCCCTATGACTAGGTCATTACTCAAATTCCAGAAACTATATTAGATCACTATTAGTAATATTAACACATCTCCAAATTTCACTTAAGGGGCTAACAAAGGTCCTTAAAACATCTATGTCCATATTTTCCTTATTTATCTGCCGTTCCAATGATTAAATCTGCCTGGGCCACTGCATGACAGCCAAAAACTGGGCATTCCCATCCTATCCTGTAACGTTCCCAAACATCTGCATCTTCTGAAGGCTCTTTTTCTGAGTATGACGATTACAGCTTACTTTGAGATCTTGGCTCCTTGGTGTGCTTCTTAAAAGGACGTGATTTTCTCTGTTTTACAGACGGTAAAGAGGATCACAGAGAGAATTAAGTTGCTCAAGTTTTTTGCTGCAGATCCACAGCAATGTTTGGGAATATAACATCTGACCTGCCAATTTCCTACCCATTTAATAAGAAAAATAATCATGAATTAATAGCAAGCTGAAGGCTTAAGCATTATTTATTTCATCTACTGACTTCGGGCGTGATCCTTCTCCAACAGAAATTAATGGTAAACTCACAGTGAGTTCAGCAAGAGCAAGACTAAATCCCTGGTTTCTTTCCTCCCACCAGCTTCCCTAGAGAAGCCAACAAATCATGAAAATTTAATTACTATCTTTCACTTTAAAATAATGGAGGAAAAAATGTACTCAACAGTGTGTGTTTCTTTTCCCATTCCTGGTCCAAGCTTATGATTTTACTTGGAAAAATCAACAGGAAAAACACACACAAAAACCCCCAAGATATAATAGAAGTCTGACCAACACATAAAGCTTGTCTTGGACTTAATTTTACAAAGCAGACATTTGTGCATTTAGGATACTTTTTAAAATCACATTAACTGAACTGAGAACTGTTTTCCTCCCACATCGTCGCTCCCCTCCTACACTTTTTGCAACTAATCTACACTATATGAGGACTGCCAATATGAAACAACCTACTAACCTCGGCCATTGGCAGCTATGATCAATCACTTCATAAAATCCTATGTGTCAGCTAGAACCAATTGTGTTTCTTAAGCAAGTCAATCTGCTAAACAGTTTAAGCCATGAATCCATTCAAAACACTAGAAAAACAAACTCATTAGGATGAATTCTTACCGAATGCCCAATATCCTTTTTTTAATGGTTAATAACAGAGTAGAAATTCTTTGCTGTCATGATGCAAAGCTGCTTGCAGACTCTTCAGTGTATGTATACTGATTAATAGAGGCCAACTCTTCGCTTACTGGTGAAGTTTACCACAGGTACCCCCAGTCATTAAACCCCCATTAGTAACATGCATATAGTTCCCTACATTTTTCAGACAATTAATGTGAGCTAGATATGAAGCTAATGACTAGTGATGGGTGATACTCATTTACTTGTTGATATAATCAACAGAATTTTTCAAATCACTCTTGCAGTTGGTCCATACTCCACCATCTTTCAGAGATTATAAATTCAAGCACCATATAAATTGAGACACCAAGATGCCAGCTCTATTCCACATATCAGTTCTCTTGGCGCAGGTATAACGTATGCAGCATACATGGGATACCATAGCTATCAACAAAACAGAAGCAAACATCTCTCTCGAATCTGAGTGTCATACTGAACTCATATTACCAAACACACCACTAAACAAATGAGCCACTTTTTAACCCTAAACTGAACTTTGGCAGAATGAGATCAGCAGAGAAAGTAATTCTTTCCATAATTATTTCCTCTTTAAAAATAATGTGTCAATGGATTTCTTTGGCCAATTTGCTCATTATTGAGATTGTATATTCTCTGCCCCCAAGTAGTCCTACAAGCATAATTTAAAGTGATTTGTTAACCTTTTGCATACTTAATCTGTCCCATGAAACTAAGAGTTTTTCCACTCCACCCTTTGGATAAGTCAAAAGGGAAGAATCAAACATAAAAGCTAGTAGAAAAAATAAGGAGAAGGAAAAAGAAACATGACAACGGTACACTGAAGAGACAAAGAAAGAAACTGAAGAAAGAAAGAAGCCAATTGAGAACAAGTGAGGATAACAAAGACATGACTCACTAGAGTCATGAGTCTTGACTGAGTAGAGAGACCTGTGTAGGTAATCTACAATAAACTCTGATCACAAAAGGACTTTTACTACCTGGAATACATTGCAACAACTTTTACAAGTAGGATAATCAAGCAGAAGCTTGCCTCTTAAAACTTCATTTGACTCCTACAGCAATCCATGGGAATGAACTCATTCTCAGAGAACAAAACCCATTGCAAAGTAGAATAATAAAACACATTTCCATTCACAGATTGAGGGAAGAGGATATGCTATTTTGCACATTTTTACTATGAAACAAGAGCACTGTGAAAGGTACCTTCATAGGGAACAATCATACATTTCCATTCTCACTTAGATCAATAAAAGCATGTAATGCAGGCAACGTATCACACCTCACAGGTGTTTTTCCATGTGAAAGTTACTCTGAGACAGCACCAAAGACTGGGTTAATTTGTCTTAATAGATTGTACATTCTGTTAGACTTCTAAATTTGTGATCTGATTAGCGAGATGAGAGGGTTGGGGTTTTTTTGGTTTGGTTTTTTTTGGTTTTTTTTTTTTTGTTTGTTTTGTTTTGTTTTTGGTTTTTGGTTTTTTCCCCCCCTCACCCCCGATTTGACTTAGGCTGGGAAAGGATTAAATATCAGATTCATTTCCAAATTCTATGCCAGAGAAACTTTGAGTTCTCCTGGAATGACAGGAGGAAAAGGAATTGGCAATAGCTAACCACTAGCTTCAACAGCAAGGTTGGGCATGTACCTGTTTTCTCAGTGTGTTCCTGATAGGGAAGGCAATAGATTTGGAATTGTTATGGCTTGATGGTACTTCATCACTGTGATAGTCTTTGAGGAAAAGTTTCAGACAAGAACTTGCTAAATCAATCACCATAAAACACAACAGTTTATCTTTTCTCCCATCAAACTTTTTGTTGTCCTTTAAGTTAGCTGCTTATTGCTGATAAGTGAAAACTACCTCTGGAAGGTGAAAATAATAGCTTTTAAAAGCAACTAGAGCATAGATTTTTGTGATTATTCTCATGCCTTTGAGTTGGCATATGGCAGTTTATTTCTGGCTCAAATAAGAAAGCTGTGAGAAAACAAAACATCACTTGCTCAGAGCTTAAACTTTTTCACCTGTACAATAAAACTAACAGCCAATACAGCCTGTTAATAACTCTATGCTGGAACCAGTTTCAAACATCGCCGTTAAAAAGCTGGCAGGGGTGGGAAAGGGCAGGGGGGCGATGAGGGAACAACAACTGACTTGTAAAGAACCACAGCTATTGGCTATGAATGCTGTCATATCAAATCAGGGTCAAAGCTCAAAGTTGAGCTCAACTCCAGACACGAGTACGTGAACAATACACAGGTTCACAATCTGACTCTAGTCTCGTGTGCCTAAGACTCTAAAGTCTGTTTCACATTTCTGATTGGTATTTACCATTGATTGGTACACAATTTGTTCAGGGACTTGACTTGAGGAGGGGGAAACAAAACAAAAGCTCAGGCCTCACATTCAGCATCTTGACAGACACTGACTCACATTCTGGAAGATAACCGATGAGCCATCAGTTCTAACAAGAGAGTCCCTTGGTGCTTGGCTGATTTACTACAATGAAAAGTTAATTCCTACACAGGTAAAAACCCTGCCTTTAGGCACCTAGAATGAAGAGGCTTTGTATGGCAGAAATGCAAGACACACTTCCTGATGCAGGACCGAGACACTCTGCCACAGAGCACGTGGGCCTGTGAACTACAGTAAAGCATAACTCCAAGCATAACTACCAATTTCATTTCTACAGGAACCAAGGCAAAAGGAAAACTTCCTTGCTTTACCTTTTTCACAGAATAAGAGCTATGTATATTCTGAAATCAAAAGTACCTTTATCATATGTACATATTTATACAGTTCTGAATTTATGCTACAGCTTTTTGTTCATGAAGTATTACATGATTTCAAAAACCTATTACAAACTATTTTGACCATTTATATTTCAGCACAATCTTTATTCATCTCACTCCACTGCATTTATCTGTATTTCTAGCACCCTGTCAATAGCATGTATATTAGAAACATCCTAAAATTAGCAAATAGAAACCACAGACAATTCTCACACACAACATACCACTGCAGCTAGTCTCAGAGACCATGGAGACAGGATTTTGCAGGAATCGCTAGAAAAGACTAGCTAAATAGCTGAATTTGGTGCCTTGTGCGCACAACATATCTACTGACTTTTGCAAAAATCTGGGGAACCGTAAAGTCTAGCTCAACCTAAGTAATCGGATTTTCTGTGTATTAGTAACACCTGCACTATTTATGAAGTTGTATAACCTTTTTTCTGACTCTAAATCATATTTAATTTCTATTCTAATTAGAACTACAGGTTAGTATCTATCAGCTAGAATGCAAATAGATTAATAATCATAGTTTTACTAAACTGGAGCCTGATTATGTACTCTATTGCCCAGCAATCATCATAGAAGGTAAGTAAAAATGCTTCTTCCACACCCTCTTAAAAGTTGAAAAGTTACAGATAATCATTACCGTGCATGTGATGTCCCTCCCCTTAGTATCACTGATCTCTCACCATTATCTTACATGACAGACCACAGAGAACACATTTCTTCAGGCTGAAGCTAAAGGCCAGACAACATACCCTGTAAAAATGCCCCCTCCCATCACTCCACAAGCCTCAAAACAGTGTTGTCTACATCATAAAAAATATGTTTTCATTAAGCTCACGATGTCTAAATGATATTCAGCTAATTAATAGTCACACTAGAGCCATTGTAGTTGCAGTCTCTGGTTTATTACATACAAACACAAACTAATCATCATCCTAATATAAGCAGATCTCAAATATTGCACTAACATTTCCCTTCCCATGCTCTGATCACATGCTAGAACGCACACCTTCACCAGTATGTACATAAAGTTTAAGCATATGTTTATAATTAAGGTCTGAAAAATAAAAAGAGGATATGTGACCATACCCTGTGGGGCATAGAAATTACAGCAGCAGAGAAGCATGGCTCAGGTCTGAGACACCATAATGGTCTATGTAAGGAACAATACATTTTTCATTCCAAAGCATCCCTTCTATTTATTTCAATAGAGAAGAAAGGAAAAATGATATCAAGAAATCCAACATACCTGGCAACACTGTGTAACTGTTCATTTGAGAAATAACACAGGATTTTTCAAAACCATACCTCTAGGATGACTGGAAAGAGACAGAAGACATATGCTTGGAATTCCTTATCACAAAACCCATGCATTTCTGCAGAAGAAATAGAAGACCAACATGACAAGACTGTGACAAAGTCACGGAAAACTGACATTACCTGACTCTTGGCTTCAGAAAAGCTCCAAAGCAAAAAGAGATGTCCAGTGGAAAAGGAAAGTAAGCAAAAACAATGAAAATTTCTTATCTTTGGCAAAAGTTCTCTTTAACCAAGGGTATCAAGATAATTTTGAGAGAATAAGTGTAAACAGTATTTTGCAGGGTGGCACTGATGCTCTCTGCTTGTCTCAGATGTGTTGTCAGACTTCAGCAAGAGAGGCAACAGACAGTTTAGAGATTGCTCCAGTCTGTTAACTGCTCTGTGATTTTAGTGCTACAGCAACAGTTTGCCATCACTTAACAGCTGTATGGAACATTATTTTCTTTGTACACAATCTTTTTCAAGATTGACAGGTTTATCTGGGCTGAGAGACTATACAAAAAAAGATGCTTGTCCTCCCATGTAACAGCAACACACAATAGAGGGGGAAAAAAAATCCACCACATTTAAAGAGAGCAAGATCCTAATTAGAATTCATCCAATTCAGCAAATGTGACTGAAAAGACAGCCTGCAAAAGTCTGGCTACAACTATTTTCTCCCTTTTGTGTGCAGAACTGCTCTCAGGAGGTCAGCCTCTAAAAGTGAAATTCCGGCCTGAGGTCTAGCTAAGACTGCCTTCCAGTTGATATCTCCAGCATCACAGTCTTGCACCAGATTGCTCAGTACTTTAAACAGGCACAGGCAAGTCAGGGAAAAATATATAGAACATTAACAAGCTTTGGGCTACAAGGTCATGCACCATTTATAAAGTTATGAAAACTGTTGGCTGTTCCGTCTCTGCTGAGAAGCCTTACAGTAAGCAGGAGGAACACAAAGAGTCATTAGTAGTGATGACTAATTTGAATGAACTGGGTTTATGCTAAGGAAGTTGTCTGAAGCTTTGGTGAAAGAGTTTACCCTCAGACATTCACATTTTGGAAGTGAGAAATTCCCAAACACAAAGCAGAGAGTCCAAGGAGGAGCAGGGAACCTGTAAGTCAGGAAAGGCTCTCACAAAGCTTGATACAGGAGAGAAGTCAGATTTTTATGGATGTTAAAACAGTGTGCTGACCCAACCAAAGCCAATGAAGGCAACTTAAGCTGGGAAGTCTTCTTCACAGCATTCTGACCTTTCATTCCTGGTCCCTGCCAGACTTCAGTGAAAACATGTGCGGCACAAAAACCCACTGAAAGCTATACAACTATTCTGGAAATTCATCATCATCCAATACTATTTTATACTTAAAAGCTGTGCTGAAAATGGAGAAATGTTAACCATCAGTAGAACCAGCGCTGACCTCCTCTACCAAAACGTAACTACTATAGGCACCATTCAAATCTTTAGGACTATAATCAGCCTCCTGTTAAATCAAAGCAATTTCTTTAATGTAAAAAGGCTGTGCAATGACAATTAGAGTACAAACAATCAGAAACAGGATTTTCAGTTCAGTTTTACATGACAATAACACTGCTTGCATTCATAGTAGCTATGTTAGTTCTGTTTACTCAAGACGTTCAGAATTTCGGAGGTATTATTGAATACGTAATTTACTTTAGTTAGGCTTTTACTCCATCAGGCTTTGTATTTTCCATAAGTTAAAAGCACATTCACGTTTCCAATGGTACTTAAAGCCATTTGAACCTTATCACCCTTGGAAGTTCTATAATCTTATTAGATTTAAAATTAAAACAAAACCATACATTTGCATAATCCACAACTAATCACTCACATTTCTTATTGGTGACATCACTAAACACTGTAAATATACTACATGTAAGTACAGATACTAATATTGATTGCATGTGTCCTACTCACTAAAAGCAATTGCCTTGTCTATAAACTGTCTGGCAAATAGTTTACTCTCCCATAAAATTTATGGATTTAATTCTGAGACGTTTTACTGCCCTTTCCTTTTCTGCATCTAATCCCGACTCTAAAAACTGCTTCAAAAATTCCTGCAATTTTGTTCAACTGAAAGAGGGTTAGACTCACAGACTCAGCATACAGACACACACAAACTAAGATGAAAACTGCTCATCATCACTGAAAATTGATCACAGGCATGTTTTCACCCCATGGAAAATGCAGAGTCATTTCAAGGAGCAGACCTTGCACCTACACTCACAAGTAGCATTAAGATCACACACAAGGAAAATACATGCTTTGAAACATATTCTAAGATGTCCATCTATCTTTCTTTTTCCTGTACTGTAATTAACTGTTCACTGAAGTCTGCAGTCTACAGCCTGAGCCCTTTTTGGAAGTGAGGTTTTGAGACTGCACTAACAACGCACTAAGTTGCACAGCATCAACATCATGTTCTGTTAAATAAAGCTGAGAGAGTTGCTCTGGTGCAAGGCCAAGCATACTTAGTTACTGGTTACGTTCATTACATGGCAGGAAGAACCTCTTGCCACCAACAGGTCCTGTGGAGCTAGTTCCAGGAAAAATTCAAGGAAAATTTCACAGCACAGAACCTCAAAACGTTATTTTTGGAAGTATACATCACCAACATAGGTTAGGAAAAACTAGCCATTACTTCCTCGCAGCCCAGCAAACACAGGAAAGAAACAAGTCCAAATGCGTATGAAAGAGATAACTTAGAGAAATATATAGCAGATGTGCATTTTGTAGGAAAATCAGAAAAGCTCATGAAGCATGCTGTATGAAGGAGGACAGTAGTGATACCCTACAGCTCATTTGACTAAAGGAAATTTAAGTTGTCCCTGGTGAGTACACCAAGCATTTCATTTGGCAACCATTGCAGGATCCTCTCCTGCTCTCCTTGCAAATGGCAAAGTCTGGAATTCTACTGAACATTTCAATTTTTTCTAGTGACTTTTCACACTTCATATGACATTTCATAACTATCTTTGGGCATTCTTTCTATAATTCCAAGAAATAGGTCATAATATGCTCAGCTTAGACTTAGCTGCTTCACTTGGGTGATGTGTGCAGAGCCTGAAAACTGTAAAAGCAGAAAGGAAAATATCACGATGCCAAACACACTTTGTCCTTCTAATGCATTACCTTCTTGGTACGACATTTCTCTGCTTTCAGCATGAATGACTTAGTGATCCATGGTCTATTGCTAGCAGTTCTATGTTTCTAATAACCTACATAGTATATGAGTGTGCAATCCTATTTACATTAATCCATAAATCACTTCACATTATTCAGGTCAGTTTTTGTGCTGCCTCTGGGTAGCTGAAAGATACTTGATCCAGCAAAGGTTCTTTCATGATAAAAATTCGTCCATCAAAATTGTTGGGAAAGTTTGACTTTTACTGGACTAGTGCATTGTATCATGTGACTGTGGCTTTTAAAAACAACCAAACAAAAAAAACCAACCAAACAAGAAAATTTACACAAACATGGCTGCCCTAGAAACAAATTTACCATCCTGTGGAAGCTCAGCCTTCCAAATAGACGAATCCAGAATTTCCAACAAAACTTCACTGAATCCGCTAACAAATTCAAACAAGTCCGTTCTCAGAGAAATCAAAACCAGATAGATTTGACAGTCTCTGATCACAAGTACAGTTGTGAAGTTAAAATATAAAAAAAAAAAAGATCTATAAGCCCACACGAGTTTAGCATCTAAATTCAAGCTAAGCTCTACCGTGTAAATTGAATTAGAAATCCTAGGGAAAAAACACACCTCTATGCAGTAAAGCGAGATGTTTGCTTATCTTAACAAAACAGAGGTTATAAATACCATATAAAAACAAGTACGCTAGAGGTCAAGTCCAAGACATATTGACAATCTGAAAGAAAGAATCATTCATGTCATCTTGTGATGAGTGCATTATAAATGCCATGGACTGGCAGGAAGGATGACAAAACATGCACTCTTGGCTGTCTAGACGGAGTGTGAGACTAACCATTCCCATACACTGTAAGAATGAGATTTCCCAAGAGCATTGGAAAAACACAGTTAAATTAAGCTAACTGATAATAAAAACAAATAGGCTCATTCCAAATAGATGTCATCTCCAAATTTTGTACTACTAGCCCCTAGGAAAATAGAACAATACTCCAAATCCCCATTGCAGCTGGAGATAAGAAAATGGTGGGAGATGAGGCTCCTTTTCATTCCCTCCAATGTCTTCAAGGCTTCTAGATTAAGCCGCTATAGACCGAGTACCTCAGAATCACCCCGAACTTCCTGTCCAACTCACAATCACCCCGAACTTCCTGTCCAACTCACAATCTGATACTTTTCTAAAACTCTGGAAAATAAAGTGATCTAGTCATTACAGTTCAAGAGAGTTTGAAGCATGAGGATTTCATTTGCAAAAGATCAGAATATCTTCCACCTCAGAAGCCCTTTCATTATTAAATTAGAGTCCCAGCCTCTACCAGTTGTTTTTAGGATTAAAAAAGGAAAATTACCACCGTTTGTTTCGTTCTTTTTCACGGGCATCATCAACATAAAGATCTAAAGAACAAATGAAAGTACTGGAAACCATCTTTTTACTCTTTGTTTTCTGTAAACTAAGGAGTTCGCCATTGTAATTGCTCACTGTAAGCTGATAGCTAGAAAACACCCAACCCCATCTTTATTAAATTTAAAATCTGGCTAAGCCTACACTTCCTTCAAGCACTGCTGAGCGGTGGAACTAATGTCCTGCTGTACTACATGCAAGGAAGGAGAATGTCTGCCAGGCCCTTTGTAACACTCCTCTGCACCATCGCAGCAGCAGAAATGCATCACTGCACAGAAGGTAGAAGGATTTTCCTCTATTTCAGCAGCTGGCACCAGAGCTTGGGCCTAAACTTGCTGACTGCTCCACCGAGAAGCTCCAGTCAGAATTCTGAAGTCAGACGCTAGAGAGGGAGTGTAAGTCACGTAGAATGGTTTAGGCTGGAAGGCACCTTAAAGATCATCAAGTTCCAATGCCCTTGCCGTGGGCAGGAACACCTCCCACCAGACCAGGTTGCTCAAAGCCCCATCCAGCCTGGCCTTGAATACCTCCAGGGATGGGGCATCCTCAGCTTCTCTGGGCAACCTGTTCCAGTGTCTCACCGCCCTCACAGTAAAGAATTTCTTCCTGATATCTAATCTCAATCTCCCCTCTTGCAGTTTGAAGCCATTACCCCTCATTCTATCACTTGACTCCCTGATAGAATTCCTCCTCATGTCTCCTGTAGTCCCACTTCAGATTCTGGAAGGGGCTATAAGGTCTCCCTAGAACCTTCTCTTCTCCAGGCTGAACAACCCCAACTCTCTCACCCTGTCTTCATAGGAGAGGTGTTCCAAGATCTACAGGTTACATATTAGTACTACTACTCCTCACCCTGTGATAACAAGGGCATCACTGTTCAAAATTAAAAAAAAACAAACAAACAAACAAACAAAAAAATCACGGTTAGTCCAAGGCAAGATATCCAACTTTTCTTCACGATGATCTGGAATGCACAGCGGTGAACGGTGTCCTCAGAAACTGATTTCTAATTCAGCTGTTTGTAGCACCATAGAAAGCTTCCCCTTAAAGACACAGATGAGCAAGGGAAAAATGGCTGCCAGCCATCAGCACTTACAATTTCTATTGGAATCACAGAGAACACAGTTGCGTAGTCTTTGCGAGGATGAAAGAATGCCTTCATAAAATGAGCCCAGGAAATTAGTTCTAATGCTAAAATTGTTTATCAACTACGTATAATGAAGATCAGATCTGTTCAAAATAGGAGAAAAAAAAAAAACACCCAAGGCAACAGGCTTCAGATGGAGGTGTCTTTCAAGGAAAATCAAATCAGGTTTTTTGTTTTCTTTTAAATCAAATTTGAATCAAACACCACGCAGCTACATAATCATCCCTTCTTCATCAGATCACAGACTAGGTAGCTCCTTTCTTATGTGGCTCTCTGAAAATGCCCTCTACAGCTAAAGCTTTATTTTCTGTCATATAAAGCAGTTCACCGCACTGCCACCACAGTTAGCCTTCTGCCCTGATGCCACTGAGCACGTTGTAAAGTTTTACTCATAAAGCCAGAAGGGCTTTATCTAGAGTCATAGGTTTGAAATGTGTGTATACAAAATGGCAGTCACCCAGCTTATTTTGTTGTTGATTAATATGCTGATTAATATGCCTTACTCTATATAAAATAAATATTACACTCGATTGTCTTCTATTTCTTCTGTATATGCATGCACCTCAAATGACCATTTGTAGTTTTCTTGCTACATGCCTCCTTCCCTGCCATTCTCCCATTTATGAGTGAAATGGTCTTTATCTCCATTTTCCTTCTGAAGCAGCTCAGAAGGAACTCTCCCCCTTCTCTCCCAGCAATTACCAGTAAGAGATTTCTCCAGCGCTTACAGGTATTACCATCACTTGGACAGTGAATCATGACTAAATGTAAAATGCACATAGAATTAAAAGCCAAGAATGCTAATTATCTGTCCATCTATATTTGCCTGTAGAGCAAACACAGTAAGGAAAACAATAACAGTAGCAACTCTTAGTACAGGAAAGAAAATAAATGTTAAGTTACAAACCAAAAAGGTAGAACCTATATCCTATCAAAAAGGTAGGCCAAATGGTGTCAGGTACAAACTGTACAAACTTCTCTACTTCAGGGGAATTGCTCCAACACCCACGAGATCATAACTCGGCTCAAGCAGCATTTTAACCATCACAGAAACCATCATCCCTGTAAAAGAAGTCTAATGTAGATTTAGCCTGGTCGTTTTAAGGTTGAAATTGGTTCTCATTAGAAAGCTATGAATCGTGTGCTATAGAGAGAGATGTGCATTCTACAAGACCATTTGACAAACTCCGAGAGCCAGAAAAGTTTTCAGGCACAAATGAAAGACTCTGACCTCTCATTTACTTAAATCCATGTAGATTGAACAGACTTACTTCATATCTAGACCCACATAACGAAGGAGGATTGGGTCAAGCATGTAATTTAGCCACCAATTTCATCATTTCAAATGTTAGCCTTGATCTAAGGCTTAAGCATAAGAAGTAGCTAATAGTAATTGCTTAATAAATAACCAGGTTTGTATAAAATTTTTCATGTAGCAGTCTACATAGAGTCTACATAAAAGCATTAGAGCCACAAAAGCTTACATGCTAACAAGATTTTGTTCACAGCATTAGGCACTAACAACCTTAGAAGTAGCTGAAAACAGCAGAACCTGCAGTTTAGACTTATGTTTTTAATGTACACACCTTATGTTTTTGTTCCTTTATCAATCCCTTTAACAAGACTCGAACCATACTGTAAATACTGACACACATGTTGTACGTAACATATTTTTTAGGAGTCAGTATAATCACAGGCAAAAAGCTAAGTATGTTTCAGAATGAGGCCTAGAATAGTGAAGTAAATAAGCCTAAAACCAACAATGAGACACATCTTAAGACCAGAAAATGTGGATCCTATAACAATGTATAGTGAAAAAACACATCCCACATCACTAGCTCATATGAAGCCCAAATCACAAGGAAAACTGGGACAGTATTTATTATCATTTATTTTGTAGAACTGATTTACTGTATGTGCATTGTACAAACAACTTATTTTAGCTGTTATAACTTCGTTTTCATTTCAAGTTTCAGTTGTTGCAATTCAGATTCTTGTCCTTAATTCTTCTTTAAACCATCACATGTTCTTTATCACAGATAATTTGGTTAGTTAAGAAACAGAACTGTAATTTGAAAGCTTGATACCAAAAGCATCATTTACTGTAATCCAAGACATGACTTAACCATTAACACACAAGTTAAAATTACTAAATCATTTGCATGTTGTGTCATGAAAGGAATAGATTTGCTCTTCGCTCCTCAAATGTGTCCTAATAACTTTCTTGGCAAATAAGCAGCGATCAATTTGTCAAAATTAGTTGTTCCCCAAATGCAGTGACACTAAATATTTTATCTCACTGCCAGTGGGCATTGACATTTTGAATCTTAAATCAAATGCTATAGCAGACCTAAAAGGTATATCTTCCCTACAGAAGTACACTCCAAACACCTGCCACTACATTATATGCTGTTCACTATTAACAGCAAAGGCCTTCATCCAGACCCACCTCCCCTTATTTTCTCCTATACTGAGAATTTGTTTATAGTTCACGCTTCCCAGAAACAGATATTCAAGTAAACATACAAGTCCTGTTTCACAGGAGTACTACAATCCCTTGCCGGATTTGAATTATTCCTGTGCTTACTGGAGTCTGGTGCTCAGCAAACTGGGTATCTTCTTACTGACTCAGATGTTGAATAACTGCCAAGCAGCACGACTGGTGCCCTCCTCAGCTAGCCATGGGTGTCATTCCAAAGGGAATTTTAGGAACAGTTACAGGCAAACTTGGTAACCCATCATAAATATTACTGTATTATGAGCTAGCAGCCTATAAATCCCTTCCCAGTGGCATATCCCTATGGGAAAGGGCATGCAAGCTTCCATATGGTGGTGATATATCATGTGATTTTTTTTTTTTTTTTAAAAGGCATACTATAACTCCGACTTATTTACTGTTCTCTCTCTTTGTTTCTGTAAACAAAGAAAAGCTTAAAAGGTTACATTCCTTCCTACTCCTTGCTACATTATTTAAACCAAACCAAAAGTTTAGCTACATAAATGTCTGTCATCTGTACTTAATTCTTGGTACTTTCCCTTTCGTCGTCTTCTTCAGAAAATTAAATACCCAGATGTGCCTGACTAAATAAAAAGGCGGCTGAATCATCTCGTTCTTCTGCCAAAGTAGCAGAAATAAAGATAGCTGAGAGCAAGGGGAGAATCTTAAAGAAAAACCACGACTATGAAGTTAAACATGCTGAACGCTGACCATATCCTAAACAAGCTTCCTCTATCTGCCACCACATATTGCAAAGCATAAAAACTAAGATACCATTTACTTTTGGTTTAATTCATAAAAGCCTTATTTCATAAAAGAGTTCAAAAGACATCAGCCTATTTGTACAAATCATATCTAGGAAGAGACCCATATAAAAAGCCATTTGAATATGTGCTAAGGAACAAAATCCAATTAATTGAATTTTCTTCTTGCATTTTTCCCTAGCTCTCAAATACAATCAAAGACTCAAAAAAAAATTGCAGATTCCATTAATAAGCAAACCAAATAATGGGACATATTCAGGACATATTCAATCCTCCACATTTGCCGCTTCCTTTCTTCAAAGTAAACAACTTGTTCTTCAATTTATTATTCCCTTGTAATTCAATATGGTGAGGAAAAGGGAGCAGTCTACTAGAACAACAGGAGACACAAGAATCATAAGAAAATTCAGGTCGGAAAGTACTCAGCAGGGCTCTAATCCAACCTCCTGTTCAAAGCAGGGCCATCTCTGAGGTCAGACCAGGTTGATCCAGCCAAGTCCTGAAAACCCCCAAGGATGAAGACCGGACAGCCTGTTCCGTTGTTTGACTGTCCACAAGATGAAAAAGTTGTCCTTATAGCCAGTCTGAACCTCTTATTTCAATTTATGCTTGTTTATGCCAATGTACAATGTCTAGCTTCATCTCCTCAATAATCTCTTCGTACATATTAGAAGGCTGCCCCAAAGCTGTCTCTTTTCCATGCTGAAGAAGGTAGTTCCCTCAACCTCTCCTCACAAAGCAAGCGTTTTGTGATGGACCACTGCCTGGTCATCTCAGTGGGCCTCTGCTGGGCTCCCACTTATTAATGGCTTTCTCATACTGCTCAAAACCGGATACAGTATGGTAGATGTGATCTAACAAGTAGCTAACACTACTTCAGCCCTCCTTGCCTGCTGCCAGGGCGTTATAACCATTCTGCAGTTAAATCTGCAGGCAGAGAGGAGTGTGCCTTCTCTTGCCAGAAATCACAGGCTTCCAGGCTCTTTCATTTACCCCACATGAGACCTCAGTCTCCAGCTGCCCCTCCTTCTGTGCAGTTTGGGGACTGAGGCTCTTGTCTCTGAAGGGTCTCTGTGAAGACCCCGCTGTCATGGTTTAATCCTAGCCAGCAACTAGGACCATGTAGCCATTCACTCACTCCCCCCTGCCCCAGTAGGGTAGGGAGAAAAGACGCAAACCAGAAAAACCTTATGGGCTGAGATAAAGACAATTTAAGAGAACAGTAACAGAAAAGAAAGTAATAATAACGGTAAGAGAATATACAAAATAAAAGATGCAATCCAATCGCCCTCACCACCTGATTATCAATTGCCCAGCCCACCCCAGGCAGCGATCGTGGATTCCAACCCCCCAGAAAACCCTCGTTTATATACTGAACATAACATCTATGATATGGAATATTCCACTGGCCAATTTATCCCATCTATGCTCCCTCCCAGCTTCTATGGGAAGATGAATGAGTCCTTGACTTAATATTAACATTACTTAATAACACATATTTAGTTGTTGCTAACATGCCCATGCCACCCCCTTTCCGTGGCTCTGTCCCCACCCATTGCACCACTTCCCATCTCATGCAAGTTGGAGAACACATACACTGGGATCTCACGTTCTTTGGGCACGTGAGGAGCCAACTGCTCATTCTACTCCTCCTTTTAAATCAATTAGGAATTAAATGGAAGGAGAAAACACACTTCTTCATGGGAACAGCTGACCAGAGTGACACACCAATCAAGGTTGTCATGGCTCCATTGACAAGAGAAGAATATCCCTAAGACCTATAGTTCTTTTTTATATGAAGGGAAAAGAGGAGTGTAGCAATAGCCCTTAAGAGAGAATATAGAGAATCTGCTGGTTTTTCTTTTCCATCCTGGAGGTACAAGGCAATAGACCAATGAGTTTATTTTTCTCTCACTCAGAGAGGTTGGTTTGAGGTAAGACTGGACTTTTTAATTTAGCAGGTTTGGACTATAACATTGTGCAAGGAATGTTAATTTTGAGGAGGCTGTAGAAGAAGTTTCTGAAGATAAGAAAGAATGGAGAGTCCAAGGGCCTTGACTCTGAAGCTCGAGAAATTCATGGAGAACAGGAAGAATGATGTATGGCTACCTGTTCCTTTAGGCTGCCAGAGGTTACCATCCCCACCACAGAAGTGGCAGAACAGGTGGTACAGCTAGTCCTCAGCTTGAGGCAGTTCAGGCTGTCATATTAATGCAGTTGCCAGCAGCTCTAGTTTACATTACTACGTGAGACTGAACTACAGCAGCAGAGTGCTCTGATTCATGATCTTTGTTGGAGTTAGCTGCAGTGGCTAAAGAGGTGGCCTCCCTCACATCTTCTCAGCCAACAGAGCCACATCTCACAGGGATCATCAATCAGAGTCTGGGAGGAAGGGGGAATAGATTAGGAAAAAGAAGAAAGACAACAAAGTAATAAAGGCAGGAAAGGAAAGAGCATTAGTAGACAAAAGGGTTATTAGCATGTCAGGAGGAGGAAAAAAAAGGGGGGAAAAAAAAGTGCAATAAGAATTTGTTAGGGTATTTCTCAAAAACCTACATTTAGAGGGGGAGACAAGGTACTTCACGTCTATTAATACCTAAGAGTTATTGATTACCTTCAGTCTTGATTTCAGAAAGAACCAGTAACAAGCTGTGAGAATAATATGGAATTTTGTAAAATATGGTGATCAAACTAAATGAAACAGCTTTCATCTGGAATTTGGATATTCCAAGCTCCAGGATGAAGTGGGGTTACACCCTAAAGAGTTAATAACATCAGTATGGAAATGCTTGTTACCTGTCTGTATGGGCATTTGAGAAGTATCCAAGTGATGCACAAGAGAAATTAGCACCTCCAAAGCATAAGGTTTCAAGCAGGGGCTTTGTAGAAACCCCTTTCTTACTCCAGTTAATGAATGACAAATTAGCAGGTTCAGGGGGAAATCTTTCATTTGAAATGATTCAAAAGGTGTATGGGGACCAAACACAGTAAAGGAATCTGTCTGCTTCAGGCTCCATTCAGTGAATGTAATCTGAAGACATAAAGACTTAGTGAAAAACAGAGACCTTGGTTATAAATGCTGCCAGGCATTTGCCAACTTGTCAGTTGAGTCATACAGAGTAAAGGAAACCATCAGATCTGAATTAAATGCTACTTAGGGAGTATGGGGAGGGTTCGTTCTTTTTCCATCCCCTTCTGTTCATCTGTATCTACAAGTTCAAGATTTGTAAATAAATACTTACTTTTATCTTAAATTTTGTAGGAGTTATTCCGAGGAGGATTGAGCCCTAAGGCATTCCTTTCCTTTGCTATGGCCATCCTGAAAAACTGTACCTTATATATCTGCAAGGTGACCACCAAGCCCTACAAGCTCCCATACACACACGTGGTTCTGTGTCTCTGCATGCGACAGACTCTGCTGGAGAGCAGGCAAAAGGAACTTATAAGGAAAAATGTGTCTGTGGGTGACCACTGGTGGCCAGGAAAGCCCTCAGGCATGTGGCAAGACAATGACTCTGTATTTCAAGGGTCTCATGGGACATGAAACAGCAATAAAAATTGAAAAACATAGTGAAGAGGGGAGAGAATTACGCTATGTGCTGCAGCGGAATGTAAAAATCTTTCCATGTCCTTGACAGTGCCAGAAGCTGGCCTCAAGCTGAAATAGTCAAAGAAAAAGGACTAGCCTTTCTGCATTAAAGCAAATGAAATTCAAGGCCAGAAATGAGAAAACCGGAGGCAGCTAAAAATGCAGATGAAGCCAAACAGGCACCCAAGAAGCAGAGCACAGGAGGTGAATGGGACTGACAGCCACAGTCAGTTGGCTGAGATGAAAGGACATAACCAGCAGAACAGGAAAAGCTTTCCAGCTCACACAGCCTGTAATTCACACTGCAAGATGGATCCTTCCGACAGTTTGTGCAGCATCCACAAAGTAGCAAAAGATTGTTAGGTATCTGTTTTATTCCACTAGCTGAAAGGAAAAAACTGTGTCGATTTTCAACAGTGTCAACCAGACAGTGTATCAAATTACACTCTGGTTTAAAATATTTTACTAAGAAAATTTTAATTATTCCAGCAATGGACAACCAGCAATGCCAGAGCTTCAAAGAGCAGAACAATTTAAGTCTCCTATAGAAATATTTGCTTCATGGCATACCCGTGCCAAGAAGAGGATTGAGATCTTACATAGTGAGAGATGAGGCAGTTGTTGTTCCCATTAAATTAGTTTGGGCCAGGTTATCCCAAATCCTCAGGAAACAGTTGATTTAAATGTGGGAATGATGACATGTTCAGAACTAATCTCTCAGGCAGAGAATAAGAGAAACTTCAGCACCAGCAGATAGGCAAAGGAGGGATTGTTCATTTGAGCGCAGTCTGGATCTGAGCAGTTGTTTTGGTTGCTGCTGTGCTCTCTGCAGCCTCTGGAAATTGGGCTCACATAGTGTCACCCAAGGAAGTGGCAAAAGTCAGTGTGAACCAGCATGTGGTTCCTAGCTTAGTTGGTCCTATGTTTAGTTGGACCTAGATGAGGTCTTTGAAGCATATTCTCATTTTTCCAGCAATGGTAGTATCATCTTGCGATAGCCACATTGGCTCTACTCAGAAAGCGCAGTTCTGCTTGCCCAGTGCTGCACGCAAGCATCTTGATTGCTTCCAGGTGACCCCTATGGTCATCATCAGATATCACCCTCCTTAAGCTAACCTGCCAGCCCCACACTGTCATGGTTCTGAGTCTTTAATAAAGTTAATCCATACGCTGGATAAATCGCCACTGAGAGCTGGCTACAGTAAGAACTGAATGCTCACCTACCACCTCACGCATACATCTTCAGAGTATGAATGTTGGCAGGAAGTAGCTATTCTCTTTCTTCTGTTAGTTGCTGAATGGTATAATACAGTCTTGTTTCCCTTCCAAAAAGTGTCCTTTGTTCTGAGAGTGAATTTATATAGACCAAGTAGTAACACTTTTGTACAATAGAGTCTTAACATTTGGGTAGTTCAGGGGCATGGCTGGAAAAAATACAATTCCTACTCAGTAAGCATTAGCCTTTTTCCACTTCTTTCCTTCCTAAAATTTACAGTCACTTCTATCCACCTTTCATCTGCTCAAGGAAAAAAAGAAAATTAAGCAAAGAGCCTTTTCTTATGTTCTTCACTTAAACAAAAACAGGCTTTCACATTCAAAGAGATTCATACCCTACCACCAAGATAATAGGTGAGATGCAAGTCCAAAAGTTCCCCTACTGTGTTCCTAGCATTCATGGGTGGTCAAAGCTGTAACTGAGCTACCTCACCATGGTGCAGCAAGAATCCAGAGATTGATTTTATGCAATTGGCATTCTATTTATACTTTTTGGTCCACTGTATCTCAGACCACATTACCGTGTATTTAATCACAATATACTGTACCTACAGCACAGTTCCACCACAGTCATTTAGCACATGAAAGGGGAAGGAGGGGAAGGAGATGGGAGAAAAAGAAAAAGAGGTGGTTTGATTTTGTAAAATTTAATTCTCACCTGATTAAAAGAAAACAGTTAAGTATTCCGACTATTGTCTTCCTCCTATTTCTAACTCCTGTCATGATCTTCTCACTCATTGCACCTCTTCTCCTCAGCATCTCATTTCGTCTCGAGATTCTGAAAGGCAACTCTTGCTTTCTAATACTCATTGTTTACCCATGACATAATTCTTCACTAATCTCACTTTCTCTTAACTGCCACCTCTTACACTGCTGTGGCATCAGCTTTCTTGTCTCACAAGCTTTATTGCTGCATTTTCTTCTAAATGTTCAGCAGCTCTACCCTTGGCCATCAAATGTAAATACTTCTTTTTACCCTGCGCATATTAGAATTCTCTTTTGTAATAGCCCCATCTTTTCGCATTCTTCTCTGGTAATGCCAGTGTCTTCCAGTTCTCTCAGGGTTTCTCTCTCCCATTCTTCTTATTTGCTCTGGGGGTAGGCCTGTCTAGCTAGCAACCACACAGCCTCAGTACACAAATACCTGTTGTCTCCTCATGCAAACCTTAACTCCTTCTGGAAAACACCAAGTTAAAGGATTAAAAAAATATCCATGAAAGTTTCCTATGCAATATGTCTTTCTATTTTGGTCTAAACTGCAGCTCTGCAGAACAGGTAAAGCTTTTCTATCCACACCTTGTAGCATGCTAAGTACATAGTAAGTACTTGACAAGTGATTGCTGCCTCCCTAGAATATTCTTCTTACATCACAGCAGATCACTGAGAACTGCATAGCCCAGGTAATTCAGCCCAGAAGCTCACCAGAAAAGTCCAGAAAATAAGCATTTTAAGGAAAGCTCATCTTCTCTCAGCTGCTTCTAGTTCCAGAAGTAAAGACAAAAACAAAAAGGAAAAAAAAAAACATTAAAATAGTTACAACCAGCCTAAAATCCTCATTCTTTCCACTCCTTATCTTGACAAGTAAGAAATACGATAGCTTGGCCTCCCTTCCAATTAGTTCAGCCTTTCTTCCAACCCATGGTTGTGGGCTCAAGGGTGAAGGAATATGTAGGCTACAAATCTGTAGTGGTTTATTTAGTCCATTTCCATCGGGGCACTTCGGCTTTTTTTATGAGACTATTTTTTCATTTAATAGTACCAAACATAATGGGAAATGAATGGTTGATCAGGTGCGTAAAAACTTATAAAAGCCAAAATTAAAAGAATAAAAAAACCTAAGTATGATTCATACACAAGAGATTTGAGAAAATCAAGGAATGAAGTCCATTACTGTTAATCACTGTGTAAGTACACTTTTACATGTGCAGAAACAATTTTATATTTTTTTTTTCCTCTTGTGGAAGACAGATTTGTCCTTGTAGCACAAAAGAAGGGCGCACTGTGTTCTTTGTTTTGTGGCCTCTTAACAGTATTTTTTTTAAAAAGGAACACTTACTCTCAACTTCCAAGATGAAAAAGTTCTCTTCTGAGCTTAGACCGAGGCTTATGCAAGCGAGAAGGGCTCCTGCCCATGAATCATTACCAGTTTTTAAAAAGGCTGTCTGGGTCTTACCCAGAGAGGAGCACATTGATGGTTCATGCAGCATGAACCAAATGTCAAGACTTCTCAACACACTGACTCATCAGATTCCCCTGAAACTGGCTAGAATCCAGAGCACTATCCCTGCAAAGCTCCCTTTACTCTCCCTCTGGATTTGACAAACAAGAAAGAGCAGAGATAGCAGGTCCCAAGAGCTGCAGAGGAAAGGGGCTGGCACAGCTGTGAAAGGGCAAGAGGAGTCAGCCACACAAAAAGGGTTGTTCATCTATGGGTTGCTAGGTGTATTCCTTTCAATCAACAGCTGGTGAATGTATCTAATCACTGTAACATACTGATACTCACAGCCAAGTAACAACAAAAATATTCTGTGAAGCCAAAAGTACACAGAACAATCAGCGTCAACAGGATTGTAGCACAAATCCTGCTTCCTTCTTGCTTTCTTTTGTGCTTGACTTGCTCTTACTTCTAGTGCACATCAACAGATTTCAGGAGAACCTTCTCACTCAGTCTCTTTCCCATCACAATCATCATCACCATTATTGCAATTACACTACCCTCAAGGGAAAAAAATCATTTTAAAAAGTATTTTTCTTGATAGAAAAATTCTCTCAACTCAGCAGCACCCTGATTTGGTTATTATTGCACAACAGTCAATGAAAAGATAGCTTTATGGACTTAAAAAACATAACCAACTGGAAGTATCCCAAGTAAATGTAAGCTGAGACTACTCACAAGCCCTTATGGTTTACAGAGTAAAGGGCAGTCAAAGCATTAAATCTGTCTTTTCATCTTGTTTATCCCAAAGAGAAAATTCAGTATACATCTAACTTCTGTTCATTTCATTTTCTAATAAAGAAGGAACCGATGCACTGACTGCAAGCTGGAAGGAAGGAGCATGCAGTGTTTCAAATGCAATGAAGCTTGAAAAGGTTAGTTTGGTGAAGATTGTTCCCTACAACTTCATGTGGCTGAATTTTCCAGAAAGTAACAAACAGCCAGTGAAATGAGTTTGTATTCAGATACATTTGGCTCAGCAGGCTGTGGTTTAGCCCCATAGGTAAACTCAGATTTGACACGGGTTAAAATAAAATAGTCCTTGGCGACCGGTCATGGTAACTGAAATCTTACTCTTGGAGGACTGGTTAAGAGAGTCCGGATCCAATTCTTCCATAGTCAGTGCAGCTGGAACAGAGCTGGTCTGTCAGTGCCCAGCTCCATCAATCCTGTGTGTCTGATCTGTCTGAGTTTTGCTAAGAAAACAAAGTAAGGGAGCCCTGAGACGCACAGACATAACATAAATAAAAAAATACATTCACGTTTCCAACTGTCCACACATTCTCAAGAAAGTTGCACCTATGTTATATTATTCAGCATGTGGTTTCAATTGTAACAACAATGCACATTTGTTCAACTGCATGCTGGCTGCTAACTACACTGCTACCCCTGTTTAAACACGGCATGGCCTGCCACTGCCTTTCAGGGGTCAAGTGTCTGGCATGTGCCTGCTATGTTATGGTCGGTATAATCTTATAGATTACCCAAGCAGCAGACCCAAACTCTTTGATGTCATGAAGGCATATTTATATACAGTACGCATACACTGTGTATTTTTCATAAGGTAGAAGGTCCAAGAAAGAGGGTACTGGGATAAAAAAAAGCAAGCAAGAAAAAAAATAAACAGTATCTATCTAGGTCTTTCTGTTTCCATTAGATTCATTAAGTTATAGAAATGATGTTTTTGCACTACTCTCTTAAAACTGAAATTAAGTATTTCTCACACATTTTTACAAACAACTGCTCCTGAAAGTTGCCTTGCTCTCCAGAACTGTTTGTACCTACTTGTACTTACACCAACTATCACTGAGAAATTTGCTCAGAAATGCTTACTATCACCAAATTTTTCTGATAAAATATTTACATTGGTGATTTCCAGGGTTTTTTTTATCCTCATGGATTTATTACATTAACAACATTTTCAGTAATAGCTGCTGGATCTTTATAGTGGGGAGACAAAGAGCAGAAGTCAATAGACCTCTCTGAAAATCTATACCCAATGTACAACTAATTTAGCAAGAGAGTAGGACTGCATCACCGGCTTGCTAGGGAAAGAATTTAACCCATGTTTTCCAGGTATGCTCTAATCCTATCTTATGCCATTACAGGCCTTTCCTAAGCTAGGCAATGCTTTTTAACAATGTTTCTCCAGATACTTGGTTACAAACATCCATTTAACCTAAATATAGTTTTTTGCAACTGGTGTTTTGAATGAAATCTTGCTGTTATGCATTTGTCTTCAAGAATCTCTTGACCTCATATTTTGGAACAGGGACCTGAAATTAAACAATGGGATGACCAACATATGTGACAGTATAATTAAAACCAGCACTACAATGCCAGCTCAGAAAAGGACAAAATTAAAGCTCTGCCACCTCCCTCAACTGTGACATTCCCTAACATATAAGTGCTCAAAGTTGTAATCTTCAGAATGTTACCACTTTTATTATGTAAAAAAGGTGATTTTACAGGGCAGGGAAAAGAGGGTTATTTACAGAGTTAAACAGTGTGAACTAGTAGACACTCTTTTAACCCTTTCAGCTCTGAAAACAACCTGTGAACTTATTCTTCTCTAACTGATGCATCACAAAAGTCATTGTAGAAAAAGTTCTAACTCAATTAGAATCTCAATGAATGCAGCCATTAAAGGTTTCATAGAAAGGAAGAAAAATAAAACCAAAAACCAAACCTATTTACAGATTTTATGCCCATCTCTATTGTAAAATATTCCATGCTGTTCCTACCCCATGGGCTTTCGGGTCTCATATGGCCACCACAATGGAGCCACACTTCACAACCACACCCCTGGCTCTCCTGGTGCCAGTTAAGGAGCTGCATAGAGATGCTCGCACAAATGATGATTACGGGGTTCTGTTCATATTTAGATTTAGGCCAAATATTTCCAGTGAAAGCCACAGAAAAGGAGGATAGGTTTAAAGGTTTATCTGCCTCTGAAGAATGTTCCCTTTGTAACAAAGAGGTTTTTTCTTCAAGAGCCTTGAATATAGAGCCCATGTAGAACACAAGCTCTTATTTTGCTTAACGTTTCTGTACTGTTGAGATGTAAGAATATAAAATTGAATCATGATGAGATATAAACTGTACCAACATGAAATTTAAAAAAAACCAATAAAACAACAAAAACATACATTAGGATTCTGTTACTGCTAGATTTCTCTTCATTTTAATCCATTTATCTTTTCTACCTCACCCTGCCTTCTAACAAGAACCCTTCAGTTTCTGAAAGCTTACAGATCTCCTGGAAGGAAGGTGGGGATGGGAAGGACCAACGTTCATTATTAATGCAAACATATCCACTAGCTGGGATGACATATTACAAATAAACCCTCTGAGCAATGGACAGTTAGTACATGCCTGGCTGGGTGTCATTGTCATCTTCTCAGATAACTGATGATAACAGGGCACTCAGATTGCTCTTAGACTGGGTGAAGCGGCTGGTAGCAGTGTTAACATCCAGCCAGGGTGTAAAATTAATGACTAGCAATTAGAGGAATCTAACTCTTTCTGTTATTCCTGTTGCTTTAACAGATGAAAAGAGTAGATATAACTTAACAGGCCGAGGCACGTCCAGCAATATTGTCATTCAGCCAGGCAGGCAGAGTGAGTTTTAAATAGCCCAGAACTCTGACCATGCTTTCTTCTTTCTAGGTGGCTCATTACACACCGCAGCCAGGCACTGCTGCATCTGAGTTTAAACAGGAGCTGTGGCACCCTCAGCGTTTCTGAAAGTCAGGCTTATTTTTAAGAACCAAAAAAAAAAGGGATCAAGAACCTGTAGTTTGGGCCAGTTATCAATCCTGACTTAATTCAGTCAAACAAAAGGGAAACAACAGGAAAATCTTATGGAGAATTGTGTTATTGCTTTTGAAGTTTGAAGGGAGATTGCATAAGCACCTCAGGATGTGGCTCTACGTGGCACGCCTTTCAAGCGGCAAAGCCATTTTAAGACACTTCCACCTCCAGGGATGCCAAGACACTCTAGAGACATTACTGCTTCCTTAGTTGTAGCAATTCAAGCAGGTTTATGACTGGCAAAGATGCCAGATTTTGGGTTTATTCTTCTTCTGTCTTTTAAACCACATTTTTGAAAGATGAGGATATGGTGGGGAATTGTAATAGCTTACGCTAACACAAGACAGGACTGCTTTCCCAGTGGGAAGTCCACCCATGGGACTCCTACCACATTCCCACATGGCCACTGTTGCTCTTGCTTTTTCACTAGCAACACAACTCTACCCCCCTCAATCCAACACCATCTGCCCCTGCCCCCCCCCCCCAAAAAA